>QJPP01007609.1:160000-529132 GCA_003996215.1 Jaltomata sinuosa | reverse complement strand
TGTGGTTCTGTTGATTTCCCTCTGGGCTAGTTCCTGTGTACCTTTCGTTGATTTTCTGTGACTGCTTGCTTCTATTCTGTCTGTTACTACGCTTTTATCTTATATGTGCCCAGTCGGCCTATGATACCTACTGGGTACCTTATGCTTCGCATTTGGTGCTCACCCCTACCCCTGCATCTTTGGGTGCAGATCCTAGTGTGGGCCATCGCCGGTAGATCGTTGAGATTCGTGCGTGGAGATCTGTTGAGGACTATTTCAGGCTGAGGGTGAGCTCTTGGCGATCGGAGCTTAACTTTAGTTTATCTTTTGCTGCATGTACTCTATTTCCATTCAGAGACATCTGTATATATAGTTTTGGTTTACTTGTACTCCATGTATGTAGTTTGGCTCTGTACTATGATACCAGGTCTTGGGATTTGGTTTAGTTTTTCCGCATTTGTATATATTTTCATTCATATTATCTATTTTATTCATCTTGTTCTCTTATTTATTAGATAGTAGCCCATTACTAGCGGTTCTGGGCTACAGGGATTGGTTCACCTACCGGGGGTTGTAGGTGCCATCATGACCGAGAAATCGGGTCGTGACAGTCACCCATGAAGGGTGTGATGAGATTTGACAAGAAAGGGAAGTTTAGTTCCCGATATGTGGGTCCCTATAGGATTCTGAGAAGAGTTAGTAGTATGGCCTATGAGTTAGAGTTTCCAGCTGAGTTAGCAATAGTTCATCCAGTTTTTCATGTTTCTTTGTTAAAAAAGTGTGTTGGTGATCCAGCATCAGTTGTGCCATTAGAGAATGTGAGTGTGAAAGATAGTCTCACCTATAAAGAAGTTTTAGTTGAGATTCTTGATCGTCAAATTCAAATGTTGAGGAACAAGGAAGTCACTTCGGTGAAGGTTCTTTGGAGGAACCAATTAGTTAAGGGAGGTACTTGGGAAGCAGAAGTAGCCATGATGATCAAGTACCCTCATCGTTTTCCTTTCGATCCAGTTTCAGCTTGAGGTAATAGGTTCCTCCTTATTATGTCCCTTCAATTTTATTCCATTAGCTTTTCTCATGATCCTAGCATGCATTTATGTTTTACGAATTCAATTCGATCATGTTTCAAGTTAGAACTCTGTCATTATGCCTATATTTCAGTTTTTATGTTCTGTTAGTAGGGATTGCAATTCTTTTCCTCTAACATCAGATTACTTAGTCTTCATTCGAGGATGAATAATCTCAAGGGGGATATATTGTAACACCCTAGAATTAGAACCAACTTGCAAACTTAGAATTTCTAAACTTACTAAAATTTCTAGGAATCACGGAGCGAGTCCACAGGTCGTGGATTAGACCACGAGCCGTGGACTGGCCTTCATGGAATTAGTTATACATACCTCTCCTCTGGTTCTAAAACCACGACAAGGTTTCATGGGTCATGGATAAAACCAAGGTTCGTGATTTCCCTATGTGGAAATCAGACCTGAGGGTCATTATTCTCCCAAGAACCATGGGCAGGTTCCATGAGCCGTGGAAGGTTTCACGGGACATGAACCACGTCCTTTAAAATCAGACCTGCAAGGGTGCAAAGTGTCCAGGAACTATGACCCTCAACCACAAGCCGTGGATGCCTGAGCCGAGTTTCTTCAGTAGTTTTTCAAGCTTGTTTTCTAGGGGTATTTTTATAATTTTCCACCCTTTTAACTCCTAATTTAAGTCATTTTAGGCCAAATTAAAGGGGTTTTAGTCCCACTTAGTTAGATTTTCATTATTTCTCTCAAATCAAGTTCCAAAAGAAAGAAAAGGATCCTTCTTTCAAGCTCGAAGGCCTAGGGTTTTATCTCCAAATCTCCATCTTTAGATTCTTACTAAGAACAATCTTTGGGTTTAGATATGTGGGTATTCAATAAGGGCTTCCTTTCACCCTTATTCCCAAAACCTATGATTTCACTTTGACTTTATGAAATTGAGGAATTAGAGTTCTTACCCAATTGTGAATTTTTCTATGAAACTGATTTATTTATATTGTAATATGCTTTTTAATCCTTCACCCATGGTTTTATATGAGAATCTTCAAGTGTTTCTAATATCTCATTAATTGAGAATGATTTCTAGTATGATTTTATCCTATTAAATGTTTTCAAGGTAAATTGGCATGTTTAGATAATATGACCTCAAGTATTTGTAAAATTTACATACCGAGTTCTTAAAGCTAAGAATTTTAGAAAAGAGTATGATTTGAACTATGGCTATGCCATGTTTATAAGATTTATGAATTTATGAATAGCATGAAATCTAGATATATCCATATGCTTTGCGAATGGTTTTGACATCTAGATATGTCCACATAAGTTATGAACAGTTTTGACATCTAGATACGTCACATGTTATATATGAGCTATATGAATGTTTTGAGAGTAGTATTTAGCATCGAGTTGGACTGGGTTAAGCGTATCCTTAAGTCCCAGAACTATGTTGCCACCATAGGTAGCCCTTTGTAGCTTACTTCAGGATCCTTATGTATATAGTTATAACCTTTGTCGGTTAGGACAACCTTTTTCAGTGCGAGTGTATGATAATTGATTCCATGTAGCTCACATGTTCTATGCCGGTTATAAGTCTCTCATAGAAATGGTTTGAAGCTTTTAAATGTATTTGACTCTTTGCTTTTAAGTTTCAGAAACTCTTTGCTTTTAAGTTTCAGACTTACTACTTATGAGTTACGATTACAAATATCTTTTCAGTTTATGATATGCATCGAGTCATGACATTACAAAATTTACTACTATTACCTGATTTCAGCTTTAAGTATGTTTTAAGCATATTTTATTATGGATTATGCATATCTCACATACTCAGTATATTCTATAGTACTGATCGTACCTCTTTGTGTTATATCATTTCATGATGCAGATTCAGGCACTCACTCCCTGACTCGTGGCTAGACCCAATAGGATTTTCAGTCAGAGTTGGTAAGTCATCATCATTCGAGGGCTAGTTATGATTCTTAGTTAGCTTTGATTTATTTCATTCAGTACTTAGAGTTAGCTGGAGTCTTGTCCCAGGAACTCATTTTATTAGTTTTAGAGGCTTTCCAGACTTAGTTAGATAGTCAGTATTTGATATTTTAGATTTTGATATTCTTAGACCATGATGTTTATGGTGATTTAGTTTGCTTATTACTTCTTCTTATGCTTCCTCTATGAATATCTATGTTACGTTTAAGTTATGTTAAGGCCAAGGGTTAGCTTTGGATCACTTATGGTCCCAAGTCCCGTGTTACATCTAGGGGGTAGCCTCGGGGAATGAAAAACTTAGTATTAGAACATCAGGTTTAAGAGTCCCAGGATGTCTAAAAGACACGTTAAGTAGAGTCTCTTTCATTGGTGGGAAGCACACCAAACTTATGAGAGGGAGGCTACAAGACATTTTAGTAAAAACTTCACTTCTTTCATGTTCAATATCGTGCGATTGAATTTAACTCTATTTCTCCTCCCTAATCCATTCTTTATGTATTTTAGATCATGCCTCCTGACACAGCCAATATCCATAATGCTAATCCTCATGTTCTAGACTACGAGGTCATAAATGTGGAGTTCAGAAATGCCATTCAGATATTATCCAGGCGATGACCAATCAGGCTAATCAGCAGACACCTGTTCCTGCTAACCCAAATGGTGGGACAACTGCTGCCAGGGTTAGAAAATTTATCCGTATGAACTCGCTAGAGATTTTGGGGTATAAGGTTGGTGAGGATCCATAAAATTTTATAGATGAGGTAAACAAGGTTTTGAAGGTGATGCAGGTGACTGGTAGTGACAGTGTTGAGCTAGCTTTCTACCAGCTCAAGGATGTGGCTCATATTTGGTACACTCAGTGGAAGAAAAGTAGGGGCAGGAATGTAGCATCGATGACTTGGGAGTATTTTGTTGAGGCTTTTCTTGATAGGTTCTTCCCGAGGGAGTTAAGAGAGGCTAAAGCTGAAGGGTTTATGAATTTGAGGCAAGGATCGATGTCAGCCCAATAATATGGGTTGAATTTCACTCAGATCTCTAAATATGGTCCAGTTATGGTGGCCGAGCAAAGGGCTCGGATGAGTAAGTTCATTTTTGGCGTATCTAATTTGGTAAAAAAAAGAGTGTAGAACAACTATGTTATTGGGGGATATAGACATATCCAAGCTCATAATACATGCTCAGCAGATTGAGAAAGATAAATTGAAGGAAATAGAAACGGAAAACAAGAGGTACAAAATAGAGAGTTCAGATTTCAGTCATCAGAGGTCCAGAGATGGACACCAGTCTTTGTTTCAGAAGAGGTCATCAGGATATGTTCCATCATCAACTAGTTCTTCTACCCAAGCATCCAAACCTAGACATGATCAGGTAGGTAGGGCATTAGGTCCTCGTTCTCAGGGGAGTGTTACAAAGGAAACTCCCTACCCTATTTGTAGCAAGTGTGGTAAGAGTCACCTTGGAGAGTATCGCTATGGCTCAGATTGCTATTTTGGATATGTACAGATGGGTCATAGGATTAAGGATTGACCCTCAGCCAGACAAGGCAGTGGGGGTGGAAAGACTCATGGTACTACTTTAGCAGCTTCAACAGGTCGTACAACTCAGCAGGGTACCACTTCTGGCATAGGTGGCAGTCAGCGCCATAGCTGTCTCTATGCTATGTAATCTCTCAAGGACTAGGAGGACTCACCTGATATAGTCACTGGTATGTTACGAGTTTTATCCTTCGATGTTTATGCTTTGTTAGACCCAAGGGCTTCATTGTATTTTGTGACCCCACATGTTGCTCTCAAGTTTAGAGCCAAACCTAATTGGTGAGTCAGTCCTAGATCAGAGGGTATACAAAAATTGCCCTATGTCAGTCCCCTATAGAGTCACCTCAACAGACTTAGTGGAATTAGACATGACAAATTTTGACATTATTCTTTGCATGGATTAGCTATATGCCTGTTATACCTCAGTCGACTGTAGAACCATGGTAGTAAGCTTTAAGTTTCCTAATGAGCCTGTCTTAGAGTATTTTACAATATTTTCTTCATTAGTCACTCTAGATTCTTTCATTTTCATGGAAAGATCATTTCCTTCCCAAGTACATTCACCCACTCCATTAAATACGGATACACACCCGTGAGCTTTAGCAATATTGTAAGGTTAGTCCTCCATCCTCGAAGGGTTATTTCATATCTTATCTCAAGGCTAGGAAAATGATCTCTAAGGGGTATGTCTACCATACAGTTTGGGTCATGGATTTTGAGTCTGAAACCCTATCTCTTCAGTTAGTTCTGGTAGTAAATGAGTTTCCTGAAGTGTTTCCTAAGGATCTGCCTAGAGTACCTCCTGATCGAGAGATTGATGTTGGGATAGACCTTCTTCTAGATATGTAGCCAATATCTATTTGTCCTTACAGAATGGCTTTAATAGAGCTTAAAGAATTAAAGAGCAATTGAAAGACCTTTTAGACAAGGGTTTTATCAGGCCCAATATTTCTCCATGGGGTGCTCCAGTTCTCTTCGTGCATAAGAAAGATGGTTCTCTTAGAAGGTGCATCGACTACTGTCAGTTGAACAAAGTTACAATCAAGAATAAGTATCCTATTCCTAGGATTGATGACTTGTTCGACTAGCTTCAGGGTTCCAGCTACTTCTCTAAGATTGACCTTAGATTCGACTTTTATTAGCTTAGAATTATAGAGTGTGACATTCCAAAGACAACCTTCAGAACTCGATATTGTAACACCCCAGAACTTCCAAGCCCAGACTAAGCTCAGAAAACTAGTAGAAAATAAAAATTTCAAGAAAAGTTTAAGTTTCCAAGAATCACGGTTAGGACTAAGGGCCGTAGTTTGAAACCATGGTCCGTCCTGTACACTCGTAGTCCTAAGTTCTAGAGGACCCCAAAAAGGTCCCAGAGAAGACGGGTCAAATGACGGTCTGTCCTTATGGACGATGTACCGTCATCCACAACTGTAATCCCTGACTCTAGTAGCCTAGGTGTTCTACTCTAAGGACCACGTTCAAACCACAGACCATGGTTTTGAACCACGGCTCGACCTGTCACACGTGGTTTCCATGGATCAGAGGACCCCCAGTTCCAGACCCAGGAACCACGGGTCACATGACGGGCCGTCGTTCAAAAGAATGGTCCATTCTGTTGAGTTGTAGTTCCTAGGACTAGAGACCCCTAAACTCTTAGGTAGAACCATGACTCAGGTTGACGGTCCATTGTTCAGAAGGATGGTCCGTCAACCAAGCCGTGATCCCTAAAGCACAATTTTCTACAGATTCTTTTAAACTTTCCCAGGGGTATTTTGGACTTTTCCTTTCTCTTTTAAGGCCTAAGCTATGTTGTTTTATGTCATCTAAGCCTTATTTAAGTAGTCGAAACCTACCTTAAACATCTATTCTCCAAAATCTATCAAACTTAGAAAGAATAGAAACACAAAGTGCGACAGTTTTCTCTCAAGAACAAGAAAAGGCCTTCACCAAGTTCACCCCCAAAAATCCAAGGATTTCTCCGTGGATTTCTTCACCAGGTATGTGGGATTTCACTAGTGGGTTCCTTTCACCCATTAGGTCCCTAGATTTTAGTAAATCTTCAATTTTCTCTAGGCATGTTTCAGACCTAGGGTTCCTAAATCTTAGAAAATTATTGTAATTCAGTTCTTACAGCTTTTATGGTATTGATTACATGTTTCTTGGAGAATTAGTACAATTTCATGAACAATGCTCAGAAACCCTAACTTGTAGATAATACAGTATTTCATGAATTTGACTTGTTAGACAGAATAATTTTATGCCCATGCTTCATAAATTGAATGCTATAACCTTCAGTATATTTATGTTGCATTCTCAGTCAGTTACCAGCATATTGAGCTATTCGTTGTTTCAGTATATTGTCCTTACATTCAGTGGGAGTAGACTTAGTACCGAGTGGACTAGGGGATGAGGGCTTAGCTGTCAGTTTAGGCTATGACCTTTAGTAGCAGCCCCCAAGTCCCAGAACTACGGCACCACCATAGGTTTAAAAGAGTCAGCTGTTAGACTAGGCTGTACCTCCTTGTCCCTTGTGGACATCAGTAGTGGATCCACGTCAGACTTGTTCATACCCTTGTCAAGGTATGAACACCCTCCCATCAAGGGTCATTTGTTGGCCCCATCTTGGCTCAACTTAGGGTATGTTGGTTAGTAGTGTCTCCCATAGTCAGATTCATGTGCATTGACCTTGTATCTAGTATTTATGTTCAGTATTCAGTACAAAATGCTATTTCATGATTTATACTTGATCATTGCATTCAGTTCAGTTTTGTTACAGTATATCTATCTTTATGTTCAGTTCTATATTGCCCAGCTTTGTATATATATCCTGCATGCTCAGTAATTCAAATTAATGACGCATACTTTCGTACTACATCATTTTATGATGTAGGTTCAGGCACTCAACATCCAGACAACGCCTAGTTCGGTTCCCCAGGTCGTACTCAACAGTCCAGTGGTGAGTCATCATTAGTTCGAGGGTAATAGACATGCCTCATTTCAGTATTTACCTTCAGTTTTAGATTTGTATAGTTAGCTGGGGGCATGTCCCAGCAACTCCTATTCAGTTAGATGGCTTTCAGATATAGACTAGACTCAGCAATCGTCAGCACTAAACCATATTTTTATATTATATCCATTTCAGATTTGTTGGGCTCTTTCCTTGCTTTAAGATATTAAATTGCTTTAGTTTCCGCACAGTACATATCTCTAAACTGGTTTTACATAGATATGCCATGCCATGGGTTAGCTTGGGGTCACTTGTGACACTAAGCACCGTGTTGCGTCCAGGGGGTAGCTTCAGGGCGTGACAGATATGGTCACTATCAATTTGTGATTATGTCTTTTAAACTAATGAATGCTCCTGCAACTTTTATGGATTTGATGTCATGCCCCGAGGCTACCCCTTGGGCGCAACACGGTGCTTAGTGTCACAAGTGACCCCAAGCTAACCCATGGCATGACATATCTATACAAGTTTAATTTTGAAAATGTGCACTGTGCGGAAGCTAAAAATAATTTAATAACTAAAGCAGGAAAGAACCCAAATATCTGAATATATGAAATATATAATTAGTATAGTGCTAATTGAAAACAACACTATATGTCTGAAAGCCTTTAACTGATATGATTTACTGGGATACCAAGCTAACTCTAACAAGACTGAAACTGAAAAGTAAATACTGAAAGTAAAGCATGCCTATCATCCTCGAACTATGAGGACTCACAACTGAGCTGCTGAATATGAACAGGAAGTCGACTAAGCGTGGTCTGGATGCTGAGCGCTTGAACTTACATCATGAAATGATGTACCACAAAAGTATGCATCAGTACTTTGAATGTATAGATCATGCAGGATATGTACTAAGTTGGGTAATAAAGAACTAAACATATAAATAGGTATACTGAAATATAACTGAAAGCTGAACTGAATACAATAACCAAGTACAAATCATGAATATAACATGCTGAACTGAATACTGAAATAAATACTGAGTACATGGTCAATGCAATATGAATCTGACTATGGGAGATACTATTAACCGACATACCCCAAGTTGAGCTAACTATGGGGCCAACCTGTAACCCTGGATGAGAGGGTGTTCATACCTTGCCAAGGGTACGAACAAATATGACGTGGATCCAATAACTGATGTCCACAAGGGACAAGGGTGTCAAGCCTAATCTGACGGGTTACCCCTTTAGAACCTACAGTGGTGCCGTAGTTCTGGAACTCAGGGATTGCTGCTAAAGGTTTCAGCCTAAAGCAGATGGGTGAGACTTCATCCCTTAGTTCGCTCGGTGCTAAGTCTAATCCCAACTGAACATAAGCTAACATGCAACTATAACACTGGATAGCTCAAAATATTGATATAATCTGAGAATGCACATAAACATACTGAAGGATATGGCATTGAAATTCTGAAGCATGATTATCTGACTGATCTGCCTAGCAAGCATAATTTATGAAGTAATGAAAATTATCACAGGTTAGGGTTCTGAATTCTATACATGAACTATAGAAATTCTCCAAGAAACATGAACTAAGCATCATATAAATTATAGCATCTAAATAGCAATGAGAACTCTAAGGTTTATGAACCCTAGGTCTAATCAATCATGGAGACTGAAGGAACTGGCTGAGTTCTAGGGACCTAGTGGGTGAAAGGAACCGAGTAGTGAAATTCCACATACCTGGTGAAGAAAACTACAGAGAAATCCTCGAATTCTTGGGGATGAACTTGATGAAGACCTCTGCTTGTTCTTGAGTGAAAACTATCACTTCTTTTGTTTCTTTTCTTGCTAAGTCTGATGAATTTAGGAGGATGAATGTTTTAGGTAGTTTTTGACTAATAAAATAGGCTTATAGTAGTCAAAATGACGTAGCCTAGGCATTAAAAGAGGTATAAAAAGTCTGGAATTCCTCTGGAAAATAATTAGAAAAAGCTGTTGAAATTCGCGACTCAGGGATCACGACTTGGTTCTACGGCTCGTGGAAAGTTCCACGGGTCGTGCAACCCTATCGTAGTTTCCTGGTCCTGAAAGTGAAGCTACTGTAATAAACTCCATGAGTTGGGTTCACGACTCATGGAAACTTCCACGGGTCGTGGAATCCCACTCGTGGTTCCTGAGATTAATTCCTTGGTCTCTGAAGATTGGTTCCATGGGTTGGTTTCACAACTCTTCTAAACCTCCATGGGTCGTGGAACCCACTAGTGGTTTCTGAGGACTTGGTGGAAAGAGTTTCCAATGAGGGGATCTACAATTCGTGGGAACTCCTACGGACTGTGATCATGAGTCGTGGTCCAAACTTTAGAGAAGAAGTCCTCTGATCCTTGTTCCAAGAGTCCAGTGCATGACTCATGGAGTGTTCCACGGCTCGTGGGAGTCACTCGTGGTTCTACTGATAGTTGGAAGGGATTCTGGCTCATTTTAGCATACTGGTTTTCTGAGCTAAGTCTGGGCTTGAAATTTCTGGGGTGTTACAATATCTCCCCCTTGGGATCCTTGAATGAAGACTAAACAAGCTCAATATGGAGGGAAGGAGCTGCAATCCCTTCCAACTGAGTACTAGAAACTGATATCTAACTGAACTGAATTCCATGAACATGCAAGTATGCTAAAATGCAACGATAACTGAGGGAACACCGTAATGAGACTGGATTACACAAGAGTAAACAGAGAGACTGGAGAGGAACTATTACCTCAAGATGAAACTGAATTGGAAGGGAAGAGGTGAGGGTACTTGGCCATCATGGCTACTTTTGCTTCCCAAGTAGCTCCCTCTATGTTCTGGTTCCTCCACAACACCTTTACTAAAGTGACTTCCTTATTTCTCAACCTACAAACCTGATGGTCAAGAATATCGACTGGAACCTCCTCATAGGTGAGGCTATCCTTCAAAGCCACGCTCTCTAAAGGTACTATCAATGTCGGATCACCCACACACTTCTTCAACAAGGAAATGTGAAAGACTGGATGAACCGCTGCTAGTTCAGCTAGAAACTTTAGCTAATAAGCCACATTACCAACCCTTTTCAAGATTCTGTAAGGACCTACATACCTGGGACTGAGCTTCCCCTTCTTACAAAATCTTATCACCCCCATCATGGGTGATACTTTCAGGAAAACCCAATAATCGATTTCAAACTCTAAGTCCTTTCTCCTCATATCTGCATAGGACTTCTGACGACTCTGAGCTATTTTCAATCTCTACCTGATGGGCTGAACTTTCTCCATCGCCTCATGAATCAAATCTGGCCCGATCAAGGCTGCTTCACTTACTTCAAACCAACCAACCGAGGATCTGCATCTACGCACATAAAGCGCCTCATACGGGGCCATATGAATACTGGAGTGAAAACTGTTATTATAGGAAAACTCTATGAGAGGTAGATGATCATCCCAACTACCCTTGAAAATGATCAAGCAAGCTCTCAATATGTCCTTTAAGGTCTGAATGGTACGCTCTTCCTGACCATCCATCTACGGATGAAATGATGTGCTAAGATTCACCTGAGTACCAAGACGTTTCTGAAAAGACTTAGATGTGAATTGAGGACCCCTATCTGAGATGATAGATAAGGGAACTCCATGCAACCTGACTATCTCATTAATGTAGAGTCTGGCATAATCCTCTGCCGAATCTGTAGTCTTGACTGCCAAGAAGGGAGCTGACTTCGTGACTCTGTCCACTATCACCCAAATGGAGTCATATTGTCTGCGAGTACGAGGCAATCTCGTAATGAAATCCATGTTGACCACTTCCCACTTCTAAGTAGGAATGCTAATCCCCTGAATCACACCTCCTGGTTTCTGATGTTCTACTTTAACTTGCTGACAATTGGGACACTTAGCCACAAAATCTGCGATGTCCCTCTTTATGCCGTTCCACCAATAGACCTTTTGTAGATCACGATACATCTTAGTGGTACCCGGATGAATGGAATATCTGGAATTATGGGCTTTTCAAGGATCTTATACCTCAACTCACCCACCTTAGGAACACATAAGTGACCCTGATAATGAAGCATGCCATCTCCCCCTCGGGAAAAAACCTCTACTCTCTGCTGATGGACTGCATCCTTCAGTTAAAGCAATATAGGGTCACTATCCTGTTTATCCTTAACCTCCGCTACCAATGACGACTATGATCCATTCTGGTCCAAACTTCAGAGGAGCAGTCCTCTGATCCTTTTTCCATGAGTCCAGTCCACGACTCGTGGACTGTTCCACAGCTCGTGGGAGTGACTCGTGGTTCTACTAACACTTGGAAAATTTTATTTTTTTCTGGTTTTCTAAGCTAAGTCTGGGCTTGGAAGTTCTGGGGTGTTACAATATCTCCCTCTTGTGATTATTCATCCTCGATTAAAGACTAAACAAGCTGAGTTTAGAGGGAAGGGGCTACAATCCCTTCCAACTGAGTACTAGAAACTAATATCTAACTGAACTGAGTTCCATGAACATGCAAGTATGCTGAAATGTAGGGATAACTGAGGGAACAATGTACTGAGACTGAATTACACAAGAGTAAACTGAGAGACTGGAGAGGAACTATTACCTCAAGCTGAAACAGAATCGGAAGGGAAAAGGTGAGGGTACTTGGCAATCATGGCTGCTTCTACTTCCCAAGTAGCTCCCTCTACTGTCTGGTTCCTCCACAACACCTTTACTAATGTGACTTCCTTATTTCTCAACCTACGAACCTGATGGTCAAGAATATTGACTGGAACCTCCTCATAGGTGAGGCTATCCTTCACAACCACGCTCTCTAAAGGTACTATTGATGTCGGATCACCTACACACTTCTTTAACAAAGAAATGTGAAAGACCGGATGAACCGCTGCTAGTTCTGCTGGTAACTCTAGCTCATAAGCCATATTACCAACCCTTTTCAAGATTCTATAAGGACCTACATACCTGGGACTGAGCTTCCCCTTCTTACCGAATCTCATCGCCCCCTTCATGGGTGACACTTTTAGGAAAACCCAATCATCTATTTCAAACTCTAAGTCCCTTCTCCTCACATCTGCATAGGACTTCTGACGACTCTGAGTAGTTTTAAATATCTCCCTGCTGAGCTGAACTTTCTCCATCGCCTCATGAACCGAATCTGGCCCAATCAAGGCTGCTTCGAACTAACCAACCAGTGATCTGCATCTACGCCCATAAAGCTCCTCATACGGGGCCATCTGAATTCTGGAGTGAAAATTGTTATTGTAGGCGAACTCTATGAGAGGTAAGTGATCATCCCAACTACCCTTGAAATCGATCACGCAAGCTCTCAACATATCCTCTAAGGTCTGAATAGTACACTCTGCCTGACCATCCATATGTGGATGAAATGTTGTGCTAAGATTCACCTAAGTACCAAGACCTTTCTGAAAAGACTTCCAGAAATGAGATGTGAATTGAGGACCCCTATCTGAGATGATACACAAGGGAACCCCATGCAACCTGACTATCTCACGATGTAGAGTCTGGCATAATCCTCCGTCGAATCTGTAGTCTTGACTGTCAAGAACTGAGTTGACTTAGTGATTCTGTCCACTATCATCCAAATGGAGTCATGCTATCTGCGAGTACGAGGCAATCCCATAATGAAATCCATGTTGACCACTTTCCACTTCCAAGTAGAAATGCTAATCTCCTGAGTTACACCTCCTGGTTTCTGATGTTCTACTTTAACTTACTGACAGTTGGGACACTTAGCCACAAAATCTGGGATATCCCTCTTCATGTCGTTCAACTAATAGACTTCTTGTAGATCACAATACATCTTAGTGTCACCCGGATGAATGGAATATCTAGAATTATGGGCTTCTACAAGGATCTGCTGCCTCAACTTACCCGCCTTAGGAACACATAAGCGACCCTAATAATGAAGCATACCATCTCCCCCTTGGGAGAAAACCTCTACTCTCTGTTGATGGACTGCACCCTTCAGCTGAAGCAATATAGGGTCACTATCCTATTTCTCCTTAACCTCCGCTACCAATGAAGTCTTTGATCCATTCTGGACTATCACACCACCATCTGATGTGTCCATAAGGCAAACTTCTAAGCGAGCAAGCCAATGAACCTCTCTAGCTAATTCTTTCTTCTCTTCCTTGACATGTGACACACTACCCATGGACAGCCTACTGAGAGAATCAGCCACTACGTTGTCCTTACCCGGATGGTAGAGCATATTCATATCATAATCTTTGAGGAACTCAAGCCATCTCCTCTGACGAAGATTCAACTCTTTCTGGGTGAACACATACTAGAGGCTCTTATGATATGTGAACACATCAACATGAACACCATACAAGTAGTGTCTCCAAATCTTTAGGTCAAACACCACCGCTGCAAGCTCTAGGTCATGAGTCGGGTAGTTATTCTCATGAACCTTAAGTTGTCTGGAAGCATAAGCTATGACCTTACCCTGCTACATCAAAACACAACCTAGGCCAACCCTGGATGCATCGCAATTAACCACATAACCATCTGAACCCTCTGGTAGAGTCAAGATAGGAGTTGTAGTCAACCTGGTCTTCAGTTCTAAGAAACTTTTCTCACACTCATCTTACCACTGGAACTTGACCTTCTTCTGAGTCAACTTGGTCAATGGGGAAGCTATGGATGAAAATCCTTCAATGAACTTCCTGTAGTAATCGGCCAAACCCATGAAACTTCTGATATTTATCATAGAGGTGGGTCTGGGCCAGTGCTTTACTGCCTTAATTTTCTGAGAATCCACTTGGATCCCTTCGCTGGATCCCCTATGACCAAGAAAAGCGACTTATTTCAACCAGAACTCACACTTACTGAACTTGGCGAATAATTGGCAGTCCTTGAGAGTTTGCAGGACAACACTCAGATGAGTCGCATGCTCTTTCTTATTCCGAGAATATGAGGATATCATCAATGAAGACAATAATGAACAAGTCCAAATATTTTTTGAACACCCTATTCATTAAGTCCATGAAAACTGCAGGATTATTGGTTAGTACAAAAGACATAACTACAAATTCATAGTTACCATACCGAGTCCTGAAGGCTGTCTTCGGGATGTCATTACCTCTGACTCTGAGCTGATGATAGCTGGATCTGAGGTCTATCTTAGAAAAGCAACTAGCGCCCTGAAGCTGGTCAAACAAGTCATTAGTCTCGAGGATGGGATATTTATTCATGATTATGACTTTATTCAACTGACGGTAGTCAATGCACATCCTGAGAGAATCATCTTTCTTACGCACGAACAATACTGGAGCACCCCATGGAGAGATGTTGGATCTGATAAAGCCCTTATATAAAAGGTCTTTCAACTGATCCTTCAATTCCTTAAGCTCAGTTGGAGACATTCTGTAAAGAGGAATCAAAATAGGCTAGGTATCTGGAAGGAGGTCTATTACGAAGTCAATTTCCCTTTTCAGGAGGAACTCTGGGAAGATCTCCTAGGAACATTTCTGGAAACTCACTTACTACTAGAACTGACTCAAGAGTTGGGGTTTCGGAGTTTGAATCCTTTACCCAAACAAGATGATAGATATACCCTTTGGAAATTATTTTTCTGGCCTTAAGGTAGGAGATGAAATGACCTACAAACACTGAGTTATTACCCTTCCATTCTAAGACTGGCTCATTTGGGAACTGAAACTAAATGATCCTATTTCTACAATCGACTGAGGCATAACAGGAATGTAACCAATCCATGCCTAGAATGATATCAAAATCTACCATTTCTAACTCTACAAGATCTGCTGAGGTGACTTTCTGGGAGACTGTGACAGGGCAATCTCTATATACCCGTCTAGTTATAACTGGGTCACCAATTGGAGTAGAGACTGAGAAGGGTTCTGGGAGGGTTTTTGGACTGACACTGAAGTTTACTGCTATATATAGAGTTATGAAGGAAGGTGTAGCCCCTTGATCTAACAATGCATAAACATCAGTATTAAAGACTCGCAACGTACCCGTGACCACATCAGGAGAATCCTCCTGGTCTTGTCGAGCCTAGAGAGCATACAACCTGTTCTAGTGCTGACCACCACCTGTTCCAGATGAGGCACCCTGCTGAGTGGGGC
Organism: Jaltomata sinuosa; assembly: GCA_003996215.1. NCBI lineage: Eukaryota > Viridiplantae > Streptophyta > Magnoliopsida > Solanales > Solanaceae > Jaltomata > Jaltomata sinuosa. Next base: position 513,532 of record QJPP01007609.1, on the reverse strand, counting down.
GACCTGCTGGAGCTGCTGTAGAACTATTCTGAGTCTGTGAACGAGTATCCCTTCCCTTCTGAGAATTTTTAGGGCACTCTTTCATCCTGTGGCCTAGATTACCACACCCAAACCAATTCCCACTACCTGCCATGCACTCACCTTGGTGGTTCCTACCACATTTCTTACACACTGGATGAGTGTCCCCGCTAGTAATCGTACCTTGGGACTTAGAGTCAGATGCTCTATCCCGTCGATCCTTCTTAAACTTAGGCACTTGGGCACTAGCAGAAGTTGGAGCTGGAGCTGAATTATTTTGACGGAACTGAGAGCGGTTGCCACCCTCTAACCTCTGCTGAGAGTAGCTAAAGTCACATGTCCTAGATGTCACGCATCAAACTATGGGAGGCATGACCGACACCCGGAGCCCCAAAAGGCTGAGGGTGTCAAAATAGAGTGTATCTCTATTGAACCTGCTGGGGGTTTGAGACCGACAAGGTCTCTAAGAATAGCAATTTGAAACACTGAAATCTCAATAGTAGGTAAACAACTCAAGGCCGACAAGGCTATTATCATAGTAGATCGCTAATAACAAGGTCGACAAGGCCATACCCTACATTGATGTACATATACACGTCTACAAGCCTCTAAGAGTAAGTAAAATATCTCATATCCAGGATAGGGCCCTGGACTACCCATAAGCTGTACATCTACATAACCTGGTCAAAATATAAGCTAGACCTCTGACTCGTCAGCTCCAGGAAGAATGGAGCTTACCAGAATGGCTGAACTCTGCAACTCCTACTGAAGAGGTCTATCTGGGTTTCTGTCTGGACCTGCAGGCATGAATGCAATGCCCCTAGGAAATGGGGACGTCAGTACGACAATAATGTACTGGCATGTAAGGTAGAAACATAAAAGCAAGTCGCAAGTAGTAAATCTGAACAAGATATAATATGAAACTTGTAAATTGTAATTGGTAAGACTCGTTAAGCTCTTTCTCCTTTATTATTTTTAGAATACAACACATGCATTAACTCACACCACAACTCACTCTTTATAACCTAAGTTGAACCACAATAGCGCCTCGGTGCACCCTATATATAATAGCCTCAATATGGTAGTAGCGCCTCGGCGCAACTATGTATATAATGGCCTCAATATGGAAGTAGCACCTCGGTGCACACTGTGTATATAATGGCCTCAATATGGTAGTACCTCGGTGCACACTATGTATATAATATCCTCAATATGGCAGTAGCACCTCGGTGCACACTAATACGCGAATCACGCATAATAAGTCTATTACTAGATTGACCATCAAAGCTATTCTTGTTATTTATGAAGGTTCATTTAGATAACTTCTTTAGCCTTGGCTTACTAGCTGTTGTACTCAACATACCAAACACATATAAATGGGGATTTGACTTGCTAACTTTCCTTGTATACTTTCTAAAGCTTGATTAGGGATCACAATACAAAGAAGAAACTTGACAAAAGGATAACTTACGTTTCGTGCAAAAAGAATCAGATTTTTATAAGAAGGCGACCTGAATCACCATAATGTATAACTTAGTTCCTTAAGACTTTTTGAGTTACCAAATTAGCTCTCTTACAACAGAATACTCAAATTCCTTCTTTCGGAGATTTAGAGTTCTATTTCTAGATTCATGCCGATAAGGAATAAAGAAGCCTTAACATACCTCGTTCCTTCCGAAGATTGTGCTTACCAGAACTTGGACTTTCCTTTATTAAGTTAATCTACAACACAAGGGTATAATGAAGCTAATATTAGCTCTTAAACCTGATGCAACCTTTCCAAAATAGTAGCTAAACATTTCCCGGGCAGATTTACGTATTTTGCATTAATTAAAGGTGTATCGTCACACCTTTCTCCCCTGTCCAATACACATCACACACACACCAACCTACTGACTCCAATAATACAAAACACATAAAACATCCCCTACACAAACCCACCATGCCGAAATAGAATAGCAACACATTGAACCCACGGCTTCCGATCGCCGTCCCGTGAATTCTTAACAACAATTCAACAACAATTGTCCATATGAACTTCAATCCAAAAATATGATTATGGGTGATGTGACGCTAATTTACGTCACTTTCGACTCCTTTTTACTAAGAACAATCGTACGTTTTCAAGCAACCATTGTTGTTTTTGATGTTTTTATGTTGTATTTGTAGGAAATGGAAACAAACACGGAAACGGAAGAAAATACGCGAAAAACAACATTCTGCCTAAGAGTGACGTCCTGAGTGACGGTCCGTCACAAGTGTGACGGTCTGTCACTGGGACCGTCAACGTGAGGCAGTGTTGCTGCCAAGCAGTGACGGCCCAGGCGACGGTCCGTCACTTCCCTGACGGTCCGTCAAGCCTGGCCGTCACGCTTAGGCAGTAGCTTCAAGCGGCGACCCGCGTTTTGGGGATTCCTAGCCCGTTTTGGATTTGGTTTCTTTGACTCCTATAAATACCCTATGTTAGGTTTATGTAAATAATTATTCTCCCATTAGTTTAAACACGTTTTTAGTTATTTTTCGAGAGCAAGAACACGGTTCTTGAATTAACATTCGTGTTCTTGATTTGTTCTTGAGTTCTTGGTTTCTTTTGTCCTTTAATACTTGAAGATTATCCTCAATATATTGTAAGGATCTCGTTTCTTTATTATTTTATGAACATGACTTTCTTCTTTTCATCTTCGAGCATGAGTAACTAAAACTCCCGCAACTAGGGTTGTGGGAGCCATGGCAAACGTAGCAATATAGATTCCGGGTAGCGTTGGGTTCGATATATGTATTGTCACGTTGTTAATCATACTTTATGTCACGTTTTCTAGTGGTTGCAAACATTAGAACATGCCTAGGTTTAATTTTCTTGAGTAAAGAGATTAAAACCGGGAAAAAATTGATTAACGACAAGGATTCGAGACTACCAACTCTCGTCTTAAAGATTAATGCCGTAACTGGATTAGTCTACTTGATGTTAGGATTGAGAGCTAAAAAGCACATCTTTTTGAGATCGAAAGAAGATAAAAGGAAATTTGTTTATTTGGTCGAGAGACGTTTAGACGATACAATTGACGCAATCACATCGTGACAAGCATATAGAAAGAACCCGGTTAAGCCTATAATCGACATTGTTACAACGCCATGGTGAACACATCCCTAGTTCATTCTCTCCCACTGATTATTTCCATAAGTTAATTGTTTATTTTGTTTGCGATTTGTTTACACAAACCCCCCCTTTATTTACTGGAAACGATTGACGAATAGTCAACTAATTCACTAAAGTCTTAATCTTCACCATATTCTCTGTGGGATTCGACCCCAACCTTGTTGGGTTATATATTTGACAACGATCGCTTACGCTTCTTAAATTGAGGTGTAGTTTGAGCGTTATCAAAAATGGCGCCGTTGCCGGGGAATACAGTTTTTGATTAAGTCTGGTGTGTCTATTTGACTTTTTGTTATAATTTCCTGCTTTACGTTTGTTTGTTGTTTTTGTTTTGACAGGGTACAAAGTTGTGCATGCCAAGTACCCGAGGTTCGGGGGAACAAATTTTACCTTACGACCCTGAACTTGCGAGAACATTGAGGCGGAATATGGCCGCACAATTAGACGCAGCAAGGATCGCTGCAGAACTGCAGGCCCAACAAAATTTGAATGCTGGTGGTCTGCAGGATGATGTTGTACGGAATGATGAGGAGCTTGATTTAGATGGAGCTGGCGCGACGGGCGCCATTATTGTTCCACCGCTACCGCCAGGAGCCAAGTTCAACATCACTAGCACAATGATTCAGTTGCTGAACTTGAGAGGAGTGTTCCGCGGTGTTGCTGGTGACGATCCAAACCAGCACTTGATGAATTTCGTGGGCATCTGCAAGTCGTTCGAACTGCCAGGAGTGAGTCAGACAGCGATCAGGCTCAGGTTGTTTCCGTTGTCTCTGACTGATGAGGCAGCGTTGTGGTTGACAGAATTTACCCCCGACTCTATCGCAACGTGGGAAGAGTTGAGAGGAGCTTTCCTAGAAAGGTTCTTTCCTCCCTCTCGGATGATACAGTTGAGGGATGAAATTAGTAATTTCAGGCAGCAACCTCACGAAGCATTGCACGAAACCTGGCTGCGATTCAAGAAGAAGCTGACACAGTGCCCCAACCATCAGCTGAACAACGAATTCTTGATGCAGACATTCTACAGGGCACTAAATTCGGCTACCAAGCCAACATTGGACAACGCAGCAGGTGGAGCGTTTATGGGTTGCACTTTTGCCGACGCCATAGCTATTTTGGACAGGCTCACCAAGACCAACAGAGCCTGGCACACACGGGATTCAGAGGTTGCAGCTAGCACCTATACCGTTGGCATGTCAGCAGAACAGCGAAGGAAAGAGAAGGAGCGCGACCAAGACATGGCGCATCTTAAAACACAGTTAGATCTCCTGACAAGGCACTTGACGTCAGGAAGTATAGAGAAGGTACAAGTTGTGGGTTCCCAAGGTATGGAGACTGAGGAGGCCAATTACTTGGGGGGTGTCCAGGCCAATGGCCAGGGAAACCAAGGTCGGAACTATCCAAGAGACAACCACTATGAGAATGGTGGCTACAAAAATCGCGACCAAGGAAGCTGGAGGAACAACACCGATAGAGGTGGGGTGTATATACCACCTGGCAATCGGGACAAAACTGGCAGCGAGGCTGAGACGTCCAAACTTGAGAATATGATGGCGAAGATGCTGCTTAAGGTGGAATCGACTGACGCTGGGGTAAAGGCAATGCGGAATGAGTTATCAACATTGAGTCTGGTAGTGGAGTCACACTCAACCGCGATCAAGCAACTAGAGCAGCAAGTGGGTCACATCTCGGCATCTCTAAATCCAAGGAAACCAGGTACTTTGCCGAGCGACACCACTCATCCGAAGAATGATGCAAGCTGTATGGCGATCACCACAAGAAGCGGAAAAATATTACCGGAATCACATCCGGTAATTCATACTCAAGGTGACATTGCGGACGATGAAGAGGCGGTAGAGGAGGAAACTCCAAAGCCCGCGGAGAAACGCAAGGAAGCTGAAAAGCTTCCAACTATGATGCCTCGACCACCACCTCCGTTCCCACAGCGTTTAAAGAAGAAAGCTGACGATGGTAAGTTCCTGAACTTCATGAACATGTTGAAAGAGATTTCAATAAACATACCATTGGTGGAAGCGCTGGAACAAATGCCCGGTTATGCCAAGTTCATGAAGGACTTGATTACAAAGAAGAGGACGGTGAGTTTTGAACCGGAAGACAACCTCCATCACTGCAGCGCTATCTCTTCAAGGTCGTTAGTTGAAAAGAAGGATGATCCAGGTGCGTTCACAGTTCCATGTACTATCGGGAAGCTTAACTTCGGGAGAGCTCTGTGTGACCTTGGTGCTAGTATAAATTTGATGCCGCTAGCAGTGTATAACAAATTGGGTTTGGGAGCTCCTAAACCAACGTCCATGAGAGTGATGATGGCTGACCGTTCGGTAAAGCGACCCGTAGGGATCTTGTCTGATGTGCTAGTTAAGATCGGTAAGCTTATCTTCCCAGCTGACTTTGTAATTTTGGATTGCGAAGTGGACTTCAAAGTTCCCATAATCTTGGGACGACCATTGTTAGCTACGGCGAGAGTGTTGGTTGACATGGAGAAAAACGAGCTGACCTTCCGATTGAACAATGAATTGGTCAAGTTCGATGTGTCCAAATTGATGAAGCAACCAAGTGACATGAGGGTGGTCGCGGTCATCAATGCTATTGAGGAAGCTCCTGCGGATGTGCACATTGAGGAGAAGTGTTTGGTCGAGACGCTAGCTGTTGTGAGAAGGATGCCGCGAAAAGAGAAGCATGTTGCGGAAAGCGGTGTAAATAGCTCAAGGAAACGAAAACACCGCAAGAGAATCTACAAGGAAAGAGCGAAGAAGCGGTCACGACTAGCGGCGGAGCAAATAAAAGAGGAAGTTGGAGCGCAACATGAGGTTGGCGCACACACGTACTCCATCGAGTTCTCTTGTTTTGGAGACCCAGGCGGTCTCCAACATCATTCCAGAATCTGAGTCATATCGACTTCACAGGTATTCCTTTATTCTCACAGCTTTTAGTTTTCATATGTATGCATTGGGGACAATGCATGAGTCTAAGTTGAGGGTGTTGGGAAACCTGTGAGTCACCACCGAGGGTTTTTGTTGCCGATTTCTTTTCCCTCCGGTGTGCTATCTAGTAGAACCGGCATGTTTAGGTTGTTAGTTTAAATTTTTTTTTTAGTGTCTATAGCAAGCATGCGTTGTTCTTGTCTAAAAATGAGGCCCCTTAAAAATTTTCTGGGTTTGAGCTTATGTTGAAACGATTGAATGTTGGGATCCTTGTATGTCATTGTGCGATTATGAGTAGAATGAGTATGCTTAAGCCGAGCGGTTGTTTGATAATTGGTAGCGATATAGTTTCTTGGTGCCAAGAGCGTGTGAGTTTATTGTCATAAATTCTTACTCTGTGCATGCATCTAGAACTTGCCCGGTCTATTTTGTTAAGTTCGAAGTTTGGTTGCTTAGGAAAGGATCACAGGCCCTTTTTGTGTGCAGTCCATTTAACCTAAAAGACCGTCCAAATATAAATAATCCCTTGATCCCTGTTTGAGCCATAATTGACCTTATTCTTTCAATAACCTGTCACCATTCCCGTTTAACTTTGAATCCCTATTTTGGCCCTGGTCCTTCCTTGGACATCGTGCACCTCAACTTAGGCAATCAGCCTAAGTTGAGGGTGACTACTATAGAGGTAAACCCTGTTTTGGCCCTGGTCCTTCCATGGACATTGTGCACCTCAACCCAGGCAATCAGCCTAAGTTGAGGGTGGCTACTACAGAGGTGAATGATAAGAAAAAGAGGATAGTGAAGATTGGTTTTTGAATAGAATGAAAATCCGGGTGTGCGCCTAAGAAAAGAAAAGAAAAAATAAAGAAAGATGAAAAAGATCGAAAAAGAAACAAAAAGAATTGTCAATAAAAAGGCCGCACCTGTATCTAGAATCAAGGAAATAAAAAGGCGAATAAGGATGGATAAAGTGAAGTTATGTGGTGATAAGATGTAAATGGTTCCAAGGAGGGCTTAGTCACTAACCCCTAAATGTATCATACCTGCACCCAAAGCCTCATTACAAGCCTAAACAAGTCCTGTAGTGATCCTGAGTAGCTTTCTGAAGAACCGAAATAGAATAGTAAGGGCAAGCCTATGGTATCACATGTGCATTGTTTGAAATCATTTGTGAGTGTGAGCGCTTATCTAGTCCCAAATCTTGTGTGTGGGATTCCTTTGTGGTGAGGGCATCAAGATGGCTATATGGTCTATTGATTGTTAGGATAGCTGCGTGTGTGTATGCATAATGTTCTATCATAACGGAATGTCATGTTTGGATCCTTGCAAGTTAGTGTTTCATACATTCGTGTGCTACGAGGGAGCTTGATTTAATTGAATAAGTTTGAATGACCATGAGTTGCTATAGACACGAGTTTGTTTCTTAGTTGAGTCGTAGTATTGTTTTATGTCATGTTGCTTGAGGACAAGCGAACGTTTTAAGTTGAGGGTGTTGATGTGACGCTAATTTACGTCACTTTCGACTCCTTTTTACTAAGAACAATCGTATGTTTTCAAGCAACCATTGTTGTTTTTGATGTTTTTATGTTGTATTTGTAGGAAATGGAAGCAAACACGGGAAAAGAGAGAAAGACGCGAAAAACAACATTCTGCCTAAGAGTGACGGCCTGAGTGACGGCCAGTCACACATGTGACGGTCCGTCACTGTGACCGTCACACCCAGGCAGCAACTTCAGGCAGTCCACTGCCTAAGGGTGACGGTCCAGGCGACGGTCCGTCAACCCTGTGACGGTCCGTCAATCCTGGCCGTCACGCTTAGGCAGTAGCTTCAGGCGGCGACCCGCGTTTTGGGAACTCCTAGCCCGTTTTGGATTTGGTTTCTACTACTCCTATAAATACCCTATGTTAGGTTTATGTTAAGGATTATTCTCCCATTAGTTTAAACACGTTTTTAGTTATTTTTCGAGAGCAAGAACACGTTTCTTGAATTAACATTCGTGTTCTTGATTTGTTCTTGAGTTCTTGGTTTCTTTTGTCCTTGGATACTTGAAGATTGTCCTCAATATATTGTAAGGATCTCGTTTCTTTATTATTTTATGAACATGACTTTCTTCTTTTCATCTTCGAGCATGAGTAACTAAAACTCCCGCAACTAGGGTTGTGGGAGCCATGGCAAACGTAGCAATATAGATTCCGGGTAGCATTGGGTTCGATATATGTATTGTCATGTTGTTAATCATACTTTATGTCACGTTTTCTAGTGGTTGCAAATTTGCTTGAGTAAAGAGATTAAAACCGGGAAAAATTGATTAACGACAAAGATTCGAGACTACAAACTCTCGTCTTAAAGATTAATGCCGTAACTGGATTACTCTACTTGATGTTAGGATTGAAATCTAAAAAGCACATCTTTTCGAGGTCGAGAGAATAGAAAAGGAAATTTGTTTATTTGGTCGAGAGACGTTTAGACGATACAATTGACGCAATCACATCGTGACACGCATATAGAAAGAACCCGGTTAAGCCTAGAATCGACATTGTTACAATGCCATGGTGAACACATCCCTAGTTCATTCTCTCCCACTGATTATTTCCATAAGTTAATTGTTTATTTTGTTTGCGATTTGTTTACACAAACCCCCCCTTTATTTACTGGAAACGATTGACGAATAGTCAACTAATTCACTAAAGTCTTAATCTGCACACCATATTCTCTGTGGGATTCGACCCCAACCTTGTTGGGTTATTTACTTGACAACGATCGCTTACGCCTCGTTAATTTGAGGTGTAGTTTGAGCGTTATCAAAGGGCAGAGTACTTACCACACTTGAAGGTGTGTTTTTATACTCTTTTTATTGATGCCTTGAAAAGCTTAAGTACCCCCTACACATACACCAACAAGAGAAGAAGAAATCTCTTAATTGTTACACAATTTCTATGTGTTAAATCTTAAGAAAGGGGCTGCCATAGTTCATGTCTTTCTTACCATAGGATACCCTAGCTATATGTAGTATATTAATACCAAGATAACAAGTTGTTTAACTCACCTTAAGCTTGAATGAATCTTGATCTTCTTAGAACCCTAAAGAGAGAGAAGGGCTGCCAAAAGGAAAGGAGATAAGAGAGAATTTTTTCAGCTTTTTGTGATCAATATTGATCAACAAAAGGTCTGTATAAAGGGACCTTTTTGGCCAACTTTTTTTGAGTATATTTGGGCCAAAATGGGTCAAGAAACTTGGGCCAAAATTACCCTTTGCTTGGGCCTCAAAAGGGTTAAGTTTTGTGGCTTATTTTGGCCTTCTCTTGGGTCAAAATGTGGTCAATATTGGTGGTTACCTTTTGTAGTTGTTTGGGCCAGATTTGGTTGTGCTTTGATGGGCCAACTTTAAGCTTCATTTGGGATACCATTAGGTCTAATAATCCATGGTGTTGCTTCCCGTAATCGGCCCTCGGAACTTAGTTAGTTAGCGTAGGTAGGTGATGCACCTACTTGTCACCTAAGAGCTTAGATAAGTCGAGCAAGTACCTCACTTGTTTTATATCATTTTCAAAACCCTCATCCTTATAATTTAACTTAACACTTATATACATTTGACCATTTCAAATTCTAGGCCAAAGTACCCCTTCACAATCTCGAGCTCAAATACCTTCGTCGATATTTACTTAGTCACATAGGTTTTGAAAGGTACGGGGTGTTACATCCTTCCCCCCTTAGAATCATTCATCCTCGAATGAGGGTAATGCATATAGAGCTCTAGTCCCTTAGGATTTTTTGAAATTTCGGCAGAGTTTTCTTTATAATTGGGACTATCCAAAAACCTGAAACTCAGCAAAAGTCCAGCACGATGCCTCATAGGGTGATACAACTATATACAATTAAATGTAATCATTTTCACATGTTCAAACCTGATCATATTTGCATAGTAGGAAGAGTATCCAGAACATAAGAATATGACTTACCTCTATACTATCTTCAAGTCATAAATAATTGGGGATGCTTTTTCCTCATTTCTTCCTCGGCTTCCCACGTCATTTCCTCAATATTATTATTTCTCCATAACACCTTTACTGAGGCTACTTCTTTGGTTCTGAGCTTCCTAACTTGACGATCTAGGATAGAAATTGGTACTTTCTTATAGGATAAGTCTTCAGAAAGTTGAACATCTTTGATAGGCATAATACGTGAAGGATCTCCTATCACCTTCGTAGTATCGATACATGAAATACAGGATGGATTGTCTCCAATTCTGTGGGTAAATCTAGCTCATATGCCACTTTTCCTACCCTCCGAATGATCCTGTATGGTCCAATATATCTTGGACTAAGCTTTCCCTTTTTACCAAATTGCATAACGCCTTTCATGGGCGAAACCTTTAGGAAAACCCAATCACTAATACTAAATTTCAAATCCCCACGTCGCACATCTGCATATGATTTTTTCCTACTCTGGGCTGTTAGTAATCTTTCTCGGATTAGATTCACCTTCTCCATTGCCTAATTAACTAGGTCTGGCCCTAATAATCCTACTTCTCCAATTTCAAACCATCCAATCAGTGATCTATACTTTCGTCCATAAAAAAGCCTCATAAGGAGCCATTTGAATGCTTGCATGGAAGATATTATTATAGGCAAACTCAATTAGTGGCAAATGGTCATCCCAAATCCCTTTAAAATCTAGTACACAAGCTCGTAGCATATCTTCGAGTGTTTGAATAGTGCGTTCAGCTTGCCATCTGTCTGTGGATGAAAAGCTGTACTGAGACTTATTTGAGTACCTAAGCCTCTCTGGAAAGACCTCCAAAAATTTGCTGTAAACTGAGCACCCCTATCTGAAATAATGAAAATTGGGACACCATGAAGTCGAACTATTTCACTAATATACAACTTGCCATAATCTTCAGCAGTATAAGTTGTCCTGACTGGCAAAAAGTGAGCTAATTTTGTAAGTCTATCTACAATCACCCATATGGAATCATAGTTTCGATAAGTATGGGGTAAGTCTATAATAAAGTCCATGTTGATCACCTCCCATTTCCAGGTAGGTATCACTATATTTTGAGTTAGACCTCCGGGTCTCTGGTGTTCAATTTTTACCTGTTGACAATTCGGGCATTGGGCTACAAACTCTGTAATATTTCTCTTCATATTATTCCACCAATAAATATGTCGAAGATCATGATACATCTTCGTTGCTCCGGGATGGATTGAATAGCGGAAATAGTAAACTTCTGCCAAAATTTTCTCCCGAAGCTCCCCGACGTTAGGTACACATAGACGACCTTGATATCTCAGAACCCCATCTTCCTTAAGATCTATTAGTGGTTGCTTCTGTTGTGGAATTTCCTCCCTCAATCTTACTAATTCTGGATCATCATATTGTCTTTCCTTTACCTCTGTCATAAGTGAGGATTCCGATGTGCTTTGAATAACAACTCCCCCATTACCTTGGTCTAGTAGTCGAACCTGCAAATTAGCTAACTAATGTAGTTCTCTTGTTATCTCAATCTTTCTATTTTCCACGTGGCTCAAGCTTCCCATGGATTTGCGGCTAAGTTCATCGGCCACTACATTGGCCTTCCCTAGATGGTACAAAATATCTCCATCATAATCCTTTAGTAACTCTAGCCACCTTCTTTGCCTTAGGCTTAAATCCTTCTGTTTGAATAAATACTGTAGACTTTTGTGGTCCGTAAACACGTCTACATGGACTCCAAACAAGTAATGGCGCCAAATTTTCAAGGCAAATATAACTGCTGCCAATTCAAGATCATGAGTAGGGTAATTTTGTTTGTGCTTTCTTAGTTGCCTCGAGGCATAGGCAATAACTTTACCATGTTGCATTAAAATGCAGCCCAACCCAATCCTTGAAGCATTACAATAAACAACATAACCTTCTGTGCCCTCTGGCAGAGTTAAGACAGGTGCTGAAGTAAGTCTGTCCTTCAACTCCTGAAAACTCTGCTCACATGCATCAGACCACTGGAACTTGGCAGCTTTATGAGTCAACTTTGTCAATGGTGCAGATATAGAAGAAAATCCTTCCACAAACCTCCGGTAATAACCTGCTAAGCCCAAAAAACTATGGATCTCTGTAGCATTCAAGGGCCTCGGCCAATTCTTTACTGCTTCAATCTTTTGGCCGTCAACTCTAATACCTTCGTCTGTAATTATATGGCCAAGAAAAGCCACTGAAGTCAACCAAAACTCACATTTGGAGAACTTCGCATATAATTTATGATTCTGAAGTGTTTGTAATACTGCACGTAAATGATCAGCATGTTCGGCTTTGGACCGCGAGTAAATCAGGATATCGTCAATAAATACGATCACGAATACATCTAGGAATGGCTTGAAGACCCGATTCATTAGGTCCATAACAGCTGTTGGGGCATTAGTAAGCCCAAAAGACATTACTAGAAATTCAAAGTGGCCATACCTTGTCCTAAAGGCTGTTTTTGGAACATCTACCCCTTTAACATGTAACTGGTGATACCCCGACCGCAAGTCAATCTTTGAAAAACATTTGGCACCTTGCAACTGATCAAAAAGGTCATCAATCCTTGGAAGCGGATACTTATTCTTGATTGGAACTTTGTTCAGTTGTCGGTAATCGATACACATTCTCAAGGACCCATCCTTCTTACGAACAAACAAAACTGGTGTGCCCCATGGTGATGTACTAGGCCTAATGAAACCTTTTTCGAGTATATCCTTCAACTGTTCCTTTAACTCTCTTAATTCTGCAGGAGCCATCCTGTAAGGGGGAATTGATATTGGCTGAGTATCTGGAAGTAGGTCAATGGCAAACTCAATTTCCCTTTCTGGAGGGATTCCTGGAAGCTCATCCGAGAATACATCTAGAAACTGACTCACCACGGGAACCGATTGAAGAGTCGCTGGTCCATCCTCTGTGCTTCTTACTCGGACTAAATGATAAATATAGCCTTTAGAAATCATTTTCTAGGCCTTAAGGTAGGAAATAAACCTACCCCTTGGCGTGCCAGTATTACCTTTCCACTCTAGGATTGTCTCTTTCGGAAAATGGAATTTGACAACCTTATTTCTACAATCGATATTAGCATAACATGCAGCTAACTAGTCTATGCCCATAATGACATCTAAGTCAATCATATTTAATTTGATTAGATCAGCTGAAGTGAGGCGGTCATAAATCCACACTGCACAATCTCGAATAAACTCATCTAGCTATAATAGATTCACCAACCGTCGTAGATACAACAAAGGGTCTAGGCAACAACTCAGGGCCTGCCCACAACTTACCAGCAACGAGCGGGGTAACATATGAAAGGGTAGAGCCAGGATCTATAAGTGCATAAACAACATGAGTAAAAATAGTCAATGTACCTGTAACAACATCAGGTAATGATTCCAAGTCCTGGTGACCGGCTAGAGCATAAGTGCGGTTCTGACCACTACGTGAACTGGATGCTCCTCCTCCTCCTCTACCTCTAGCATGACCTGATGTAGCCTGTTGGCCTGTCCTAGGGGGACGAATAGTAGATGAAGAACCTGCCATCGACCCTGTAGGCTGGGACATCTCACCCCTACCTCTACTCGGACAGTCTCGCATAAAGTGACCAGGATGCCTACATGAATAAAAAGTATCTGAACCCAGGCAACCTATCCAAGGATGCTTCCTACCACACTGAACACAAGGTGGCAAAGGTGGCCTCATCTGACCTGAATGCCCCTGGCGATAGGGACTGGATGCACCTGAATTGTGGCCTGGTCCAGTCTGAGAAAAATGATCATACCTCTGCCTTTGCAACTGATATGGGGCACCACTAGTAGGGTGGGGTGATCGCCTATTAAAATGTGGCCTAACATTACCTCGTGGCTCTACATAGGACCCAGTAGATCTAGCCCTCTTATTCTGATCCCTTTCTTGGCTTTGGTTATCTCCAATTTGTACTTCAAGATCCTCTGCAGTCTGAGCAATAGCCTGTATCTTAGAAATATTCATATCCTCTTGTGTGGCTGCTATTGTTAATCCCTTAATCAATTCATCCTTAAGGCCACGCACATATCGATGAACTCTAGCTCGCATCGTACTCACAATATCGGGGGCGTACCTGGCTAATGAATTAAACCTGAGGCTGTACTGTCGAACATTCATATTGCCCTGCCTAAGGGCTAGAAATTGATCAAGTCTGGCCTCTCGAACCTCCTGTGGAAGATAGTGAGCTAGGAAGGCCTCTGAAACTTCCTCCCATTTAGCTGGGGGTGCATTTGATCCCCTAAACCGATCCCAAGCCTCGAACCATAAAATGGCCACATCTCGTAACCTGAAAGATGCAAACTCCACTGCCTCCACTACTGTTTCATGCATGACTCGAAGTACTTGATAAGTCTGATCAATAAAATCCTGAGGATCCTCACGTGGGTCAGAGCCTGTAAATATAAGAGGACTTAGGCTGATAAACTCTCGAGCCCTAGAACTTTCCGAGCCACCTGACCTAGCACTCGCTGATGCCCCAATTTGTTGTTGTTGTGTGGCTACCATCTGGGTTAATAATCGAACAACAATCCTGATGTCCCAGTCCTCTGCTTCAGGTGGAGGAGCTACAGGTGCTGGTTCATCTCTAGCTATCTCAGATGCCACTGGAGCAGGTGGGGTCAGGGGTACTGGATCCCCTCTAGTCTCATCATGTACTTGATGAACTAGGATCTCTAGTGTCAGTGATTCACTTTGAGCCTCAAATCTATCCAATCGGATAGGCGGGGAACGACTAGTACCTTCCCCCGTATCCGTGCCAACTCGTTGTCTACTCATTTGTCTGGTCACAGGCATTTCTGCAAACAAGAAATAGAAAAACATGAATTAGACTTCAAACATCTTATGACCTCTCTCTATTGCACGATCTAGCAAATGAAAGAAGGATAACAATTCCTAAATGTCCCGTAGCCTCATGATTTTAGGTATGGTGCACAACACACCGATAAGCAAGACTCTACTAGACACGGCTTGTAGACTCCCTGGGATTCGACGTGCTCTGATACCAAGTTTGTCACACCCCAAACCATGGGAGGCATGACTGACACCTAGAGCCCCAAAAGGCTGAGTGTGTCAAAATAGAGTGTATCTCTATTGAACCTGCTGGGGGTCTGAGACCGACAAGGTCTCTAAGAATAGCAATTTGAAACACTGAATGCTCAATAGTAGGTAAACAACTCAAGGCCGACAAGGCTATTATCATAGTAGATAGCTAATAACAAGGCCGACAAGGCCATACCCAACATTGATGTACATATACACGTCTACAAGCCTCTAGGAGTAAGTAAAATATCTCATATCTAGGACAGGACCCTGGACTACCCATAAGCTGTACATATACATAACCTGGTCAAAATATAAGCTAGACCTCTGACTCGTCAGCTCCAGGAAGAATGGAGCTTACCAGAATGGCTGAACTCTACAACTCCTACTGAAGAGGTCTATCTGGGTTTCTGTCTGGACCTTCAGGCATGAATGCAGCGCCCCCAGGCAATGGGGACGTCAGTACGACAATAATGTACTGGCATGTAAGGTAGAAACATAAAAGCAAGTCGCAAGTAGTAAATCTGAACAAGATATAATATGAAACTTGTAAACTGTAATTGGTAAGACTCGTTAAGCTCTTTCTCCTTTATTCTTTTTAGAATACAACACATGCATTAACTCACACCACAACTCACTCTTTATAACCCACGCTAAACCACAATAGCGCCTCAGCGCACCCTATATATAATACCCTCAATATGGAAGTAGCGCCTCGGCGCACACTATGTATATAATGGCCACAATATGGCAGTAGCACCTAGGTGCCCACTATGTATATAATGGCCTCAATATGGCAGTAGCACCTCGGTGCACACTATGTATATAATTGTAATGACCCTTCCGGTTATTTCCACGTATACGTTTTCCTTGTACCGTTAGAGCTTGTTTGTAGCGGCCCCAAGTCATTTAAGGCTTGTTGGGACCGGTATTTTGGTGCCTGGTCCATTTGTTTGGTCGTATGATAAGTTTTGAAGTCAAGCAAGTCGGCAAAAGTTATCGTAAGTTTCTTTAATAAAATTTCTTAACTTTGGGTAAAATGTCTCAGAGCTTTTCTCTCAATATATAAAGAGTTAGAAGTCCCCCAAAATACCAAATCGAAGGTCTACGAGTCTAGTTTCCAACGCATAAAACTTCACGTCCAACTGATCTCGGCGTAAAAAGTTATGACTTTTTTACTGCGGACTGTTTGGCAGAAACCGGGTCGCGAACTGGGTCGCGAACCGGGTCGGGTCAAAATCGATTTAAAGACTCAACTTCACATTTTAAAACGCCATTTCAGTTCTGAAACAGTGAGAAAACATAAGGGAGGGTTCCAAGATAGTTCTTGAGTATCGAAATCGTGCGTACTTGAAAATATTTAATTTAAAAGTTGAATGTGGTAGGAAGTTATATTATTATTACCTTTGCAAAAATATTTTAAAGGTTTATGAAAAATATTTTTGTTATGATATAATTGTATATGTATTTATTTTATAAGGTTTTTATACATTGTAATATTTTAATGGAGATAGTAAATTAGTTATGTTGAAATTTATTATTATAATATAGTAGGTTTTATTTGAAATAATTTTCTATTAATTATGGTATATTCAAAAAGTTATATATATTTTACCACGAACCTATGCAATACCGGAGTACATGTGTACTGGATAAGAATCAAGGAAGGTGGCACCTCCACTTCCATCCACGTGGAGGAGTAGTTCATCAACATGTATATAATGAATGACTACCTAACCTTGTCTTATAATTAATAGTATTATGGACTTTTTAATCACTTATTAGCATATATATGCTAAGTGATATAGTTCCTCACTTAACACTTACATACAGAAAGTGTGTTTACATTTCCCCCAAGAAGTTCACTACACCCCACTTGAATATATTCATATCTTTTTCATACATCAACTGTGGTACTTTGCACTTTGAGAAGCATAAGTTGCAGCAACAGATGTTACCCTCTACATACGTATACGGAGAGAATTAGGTGGAACTAAATATATTTTGATGTTGTGTTTAATTTCGAAAAGGAAATCAATTATCTACGTCAAGTTATTCAAGCCTAATTTCGAGTTTGATTTCATTTCGGAGTTTCTCAGAGCGGTTCGAGCGAGGACATCGTCGTTCTAGCAGCTTGTCATTGGACGACAGGTAGGTTACGGTTTATTTTCCCTAGACTCCACATATATAGGATAAAATTGTATTAATGGGCATCCTTGGGTTGGTTTATTAGGTTGGTACCACAGACCTCGACCGCTTTATTCATGTCCGCCTACTTTTGTTCCTCCGTTGCTTGTAGTACTTGCCGATATATTTTATTTACCCTTGTGGTCCTGTGAGACCTTGTTGACTCTGGAACATTGAAGGTGGGATTTTGGGAATGTCCGCGAATCCCGGGCATAGAATTATCCTTCTAGGCTGGTTATGCTTGCTGAGTAGCTGTGGGACTGTATAGGGTCGATAGGTTAATTGTGAGCTGCTGGGAAGCTATTGGGTTTGATCATACCATTTCCATGCATATAAAGAGGTTTTATCCATGTTTTACTACGGTTTGGGCTTCGGGCCTACTGACACTATTTTCTAAACCTTGCATGGCCCCGGGGGCCCATTTTTTATGGAAATAATTTGGAAATGGTTTGATTTAACTTGTGGATATTCTTGGGTAAAAGAAGGTAAAATTATGATTTAAATCACCAGTTTTATGATTAACGCTAGACTCGGCGGGGCCGGGGTGCTAGTTGAGTTTTCTTGCTATTCTAGATAATTTTAGCCTCGGTCGGACCGAGCACCCGAGATGACTTTCTACTGTTTAGACCCGGTTATGCCCGGGCACCCTTGGAGGGGTTTTTTTGAGATATTTTCCTACTACTTGAGTCCTAGAAAGGGTCTGGGCGTGCATATTCGAGACTGGGTCTCTATCTTAAAACCGGACTTGCTTCCGGATGACATGTTTTGATACGAAGTTTTAGTATGGGGTCGGGGACCTCCATGGAACTTGCCATCCGGGCCTGGGGCTTCGGGCTGTGTATATCGGAGGAAGGGTATATGGTGGAGTAGAGGTATACGGGCAGTGTCCTTCCGTGGAACCTACCTGCTGGGCCGGATCGGCACCGGAGGAGGTACATACAGAGATACCATTTCATATCATTCATTGTCTGAGGTTCCACCATTGTTTGTTGTTTGTTGATTGTACGCTCCGGTAGTATAGGATGCCGGAGGGTTTGTTTTCACTTGTTTGTGTTCCTCGGTTGTATGGGCAGCCGGGGGACTGTAGGTAGACTCTTGCTATTTACTTGTAGAATTGTTCCCTGTTACGGTTAATTATGAAATTGGTTACTGCTAGACTGTTAGTTGCTGGATTTGAGATTGATATGATTAGTTGGGCTTGATTCATGTCTCTAAGCATGCTTATCATTACTCTTTCCCTCTTCTTACACTTGAGGTTACCGGTATACCGTCCACTTCGTAAACTTATTATGTATACACTGTTATTGCAAGGACCCCAGGTGTGTTGTTTCTTACTTTCACCTGTGCCTATGGTGTATATATTTTGCTTGCTGGCCTCACATGTGGTTCTGTTGACTTCCCTCTGGACTAGTTCATGTGTACCTTTTGTTGATTTCTGTGACTACTTGCTTCTATTCTGTCTGTTACTACGCTTTTATCTTATATGTGCCCAGTCGGCCTATGATACCTACTGGGTACCTTGTGCTTCGCATTTGGTGCTCACCCTACCCCCTGCATCTTTGGGTGCAGATCCTAGCGTGGGCCATCGCTGTTAGATCGCTGTAAGTCGTGCTTGGAGATCTGTTGGGGATTACTTCAGACTGAGGGTGAGCTCTTGGCGATCAGAGCTTAGCTTTAGTTTATCTTTTGCTTTATGTACTCTATTACCATTCAGAGACATCTGTATATATTGTTTTTGATCGTTTGCACTCTATATATGTAGTTTTGGCTCTATACTATGATACCAGGTCTCGGGGTTTGGCTTAGTTTCCGCATATGTATATATATATTCCTGTTATCTTCATCTTGTTCCCTTACTTTTGCTTCTTAAACTATTTTTCCGCTCATTTGTTAGATAGTATCCCATTACTAACTGTCCTGGGCTACGGGAATTGGTTCGCCTACTGGGGGGTTGTAGGTGCCATCATGACCGAGGAATCGGGTCGTGATAATAATAGCCTCAATATGGCAGTAGCACCTCGGTGCACACTAACACGCAAACAACGCATAATAAGTGTATTACTAGATTGACCTTCAAAGCTATTCTTGTTATTTATGAAGGTTCATTTAGATAACTTCTTTAGCCTTGGCTTACTAGGTGTTGGACTCAACTTACCAAACACATATAAATGGGGATTTGACTTGCTAACTTTCCTTGTATACTTTCTAAATCTTGATTAGGGATCACAATACAAAGAAGAAACTTGACAAAAGGATAACTTACATTTCGAGCAAAAAAAATCAGATTTTTATAAGAAGGCGACTTGAATCACCATAATGTATAACTTAGTTCCTTAAGACTTTTTGAGTTACCAAATCATCTCTCTTACAACAGAATACTCAAATTCCTTCTTTTGGAGATTTAGAGTTCTATTTCTAGATTCATGCCGATAAGGAATAAAGAAGCCTTAACATAGCTCGTTCCTTCCGAAGATTGTGCTTACCAGAACTTGGACTTTCCTTTATTAAGTTAATCTACAACACAAGGGTATAATGAAGCTAATATTAGCTCTTAAACCTGATGCAACCTTTCCAAAATAGTAGCTAAACATTTCCCGGGCTGATTTACGTATTTTGCATTAATTAAAGGTGTATCGTCACACCTTTCTACCCTGTCCAATACACATCACACACACACCAAACTACTACCTCCAATAATACAAAACACATCAAACAGCCCCTACACAACTCACCATGCCGAAATAGAATAGCAACACATTGAACTCACGGCTTCCGATCGTCGTTCCGTGAGTTCTTAACAATAATTCAACAACAATTGTCCATCCGAACTTCAATCCAAAAATATGATTATGGGCAGAGTAATTACCACACTTGAAGGTGTATTTTTATCCTCTTTTTATTGATGCCTTTAAAAGCTTAAGTACCCCCTACACATACACCAACAAGAGAAGAAGAAATCTCATAATTGTTACACAATTTCTATGTGTTAAATCTTAAGAAAGGGGCTGCCATAGTTCATGTCTTTGTTACCATAGGATATCCTAGATATATGTAGTAGATTAATACCATGATAACAAGTTTTTTAACTCACCTTAAGCTTGAATGAATCTTGATCTTCTTAGAACCCTAAAGGGAGAGAAGGGCTGCCAAAAGGAAAAGAGATAAGAGAGAATTTTTCCAGCTTTTTGTAATCAATATTGATCAACAAAAGGTCTGTATAAAGGGACCTTTTTGGCCGACTTTTTTGAGTATATTTGGGCCAAAATGGGTCAAGAAACTTGGGCCAAAATTACCCTTTGCTTGGGCCTCAAAAGGGTTAAGTTTTGTGGCTGATTTTGGCCTTCTCTTGGGTCAAAATGTGGTCAATATTGGTGGTTACCTTTTGTAGTTGTTTGGGCCAGATTTGTTTGTGCTTTGATGGGCCAACTTTAAGCTTCATTTGGGCTACCATTAGGTCTAATAATCCATGGTGTTGCTGCCCGTAATCGGCCCTCGAAACTTAGTTCGTTAGCGTAGGTAGGTGATGCACCTACTTGTCACCTAAGAGCTTAGATAAGTCGAGAAAGTACCTCACTTGTTTTATATCATTTTCAAAACCCTCATCCTTATAATTTAACTTAACACTTATATACATTTGACCATTTCAAATTCTAGGCCAAAGTACCCCTTCACAATCTCGAGCTCAAATACCTTCGTCGATATTTACTTAGTCACATTGGTTTTGAAAGGTACGGTGTGTTACACTAGACCTCTTAGTATCTCCTCCCCTTTCCTTGATCTTCTCCTTTTCAATCTCTTGGCATAAGTAGCCAACCTGGAGAAGTCCATCTCCTTAATCAGCATGTCAGTCTTGCACTCCTTGACTACATCATCCAATACACCATATACAAACTTGCTCATACAAGCTTTGAAGTCAGCTACTATCGCTGGAGCATACTTGGATAGCTGAGTAAACTTGAGAACATAGTCCTTCACACTTATGTCATTCTACTTCAGATTGATGAATTCCTGAACCTTGGTCTCCCTGAGCTCTAGTGGGAAGAATCGGTCCAGAAAAGCTGTCTTGAAAAGATTCTAAGTCACTGGTCCTGCATTGGCACAATGAGATTCCTTCCATTACTGGAACAAAGTGTACGCCACTCCCTTCAACTGATAGGTGGCCAAATCTGCACCCTCAACTTGAATGACACCCATAATGTCTATCACCTTCTGAATATCATCTAAAAACTGTTGGGGATCCACTTCTGACTTGGACCCATGAAACTTTGGAGGGTTCATCTATGTGAAATGCTGGATCCTGGCTACAGCAGTGTTAATCTGAGGTAGAGCTGGTGTCGCAGCCTACTGATTGACCTAGGTGATCATGGCCTGGGCAAGCACCTGGAAAGCAGCCTTGAATTCGGCATGCGTGACTTGCTCATTCAGAGGGTCTGCTGGAGCTTCTGGGGCTGGTTGATTCCTAACGTTAGCTCTTCTGAGAGGCATTTTTCTTAAATGCAAAGAGCATGAGTTAGAATAGAAGGAAATTACATAGAGTTTATACTCTATAGCACGAACTGGAAAATAAAGAAGTGAAGTTGTTCCTAATTACATCTCATAGCTCCTCCCCTATAAGTGTGGCACGCTTCACACCCATGAAGAAGGCTCTACTTGATGTGGCTTTTAGACACCCTAGGACTCTTAAACCTGATGCTCTGATACCAAGTTTGTCATACCCCGAGACTACCCCCTAGGTACAACACATTGCTTAGTGTCACAAGTGACCCCAAGCTAACCCATGGTATGGAATATCTATACAAGTTCAATTTTGAAAATGTGCATTGTGCGAAAGCTAAAAACAAATTTAATAACTAAAACGGGAAAGAACCCAAATATCTGAATATATGAAATATATAATTAGTAAAGTGCTGACTGAAAACAACACTAACAACTGCTGAAATCTAGTCTATGTCTGAAAGCCTCTAACTAATATGAGTTGCTCGGAAATGTCCCCAGCTAACTCTAATAAGACTGAAACTAAAAAGTAAATTCTGAAAGTAAAGCATGCCTATCATCATCAAACTATGAGGACTCATCACTGAGCTGCTGAGTATGGACTGGAAGTCGACTAAGCACGGTCTGGATGCTAAGCGCCTGAACCTACATCATGAAATGATGTAGCACAAAGTTATGTGTCAGTACTTTGAATGTACTGAGCATGCAGGATATGTACTAAGTTGGGCAATAAAAAACTAAACATAGAAATAGGTATACTAAAATATAACTAAAAGCTAAACTAAATACAATGACAAAGAACAAATCATGAATATAACATGCTGAACTGAATACTGAAATAAATACTGAGTACATGGTCAATGCAACATGAATCTGACTGTGGCAGATACTATTAACCGACATACCCCAAGTTGAGCTAACTATGGGGCTAACCTACAACCCTGGATGGGAGGGTGTTCATACCTTTCCAAGGGTATGAACAAATCTGACGTGGATCCACTAACTGATGTCCACAAGGGACAAGGGTGTCAATCCTAATCTGATGGGTGACCTCTTCAGAACATACGGTGGCACTATAGTTTTGAAACTCAGGGATTGCTGCTAAAGGTCTCATCCTAAAGCTGACGGGTGAGCCTTCATCCCTTTGTTTGCTCGGTGTTAAGTCTACTCCCAACTGAACGTAAGCTAACATGCAACTATAACACTGGTTAGCTCAAAATACTAATATAATCTGAGAATGCACATAAACATACTGAAGGATATGGAATTGAAATTTGAAGCATGATTATCTGACTGATCTGCCTAGCAAGCATAATTTATTAAGTTTTGAAAATTATCACAGGCTAGGGTTCTGAATTCTATACATGAATTTTAGTAATTCTCCAACAAACATGAACTAAGCATCATATAAATTATATCATCTAAATAGCAAGGAGAACTCTAAGGTTTATGAACCCTAGGTCTAATCAATCATAGAGCCTGAAGGAACTGGCTGAGTTCTAGGGACCTAGTGGGTAAAATGAACCCACTAGTGAAATCCCAAATACCTGGTGAAGAAAACTATGGAGAAATCCTTGAATTCTTGGGGCTGAACTTGATGAAGACCTCTGCTTGTTCTTGAGAGAAAACTATTGCTTCTTTTGTTTCTTTTTTTGCTAAGTCTGATAAATTTAGGAGGATGAATGTTTTAGGTAGTTTTTGACTAATAAAATAGTCTTAGAGTAGTCAAAATGACGTAGCCTAGGCATTAAAAGAGGTAGGAAAAGTTTGGAATGCCCTTGGAAAATAATTAGAAAAAGCTGCTAAAATTTGTGAATCAGGGATCACGATTTGGTTCTACGGCTCGTGGAAACTTCCACGGGTCGTGGAACTCTGTCGTAGTTTCCTGGTCCTGAAAGTGAAGCTACTGGAATGAAATCCACGAGTTGGGTTCACGACTCATGGAAACTTTCACGGGTTATGGAATCCCACTCGTGGTTCCTGAGCTGAATTTCTTGGTCTCTGAAGATTGGTTCCACGGGTTGGTTTCATGACTCGTGTAAACCTCCACGGGTCATGGAACCCACTCATGGTTTCTGAGGACTTGGTGTTGGCTACTAGAATGATTTTCCACGTAGGGGATCTATGGTATGTGGGAACTCCTATGGGCCGTGATCATGAGTTGTGGTCCAAACTTCAGAGGAGCAGTCCTCTGATCCTTGTTCCACGAGTTGAGTCCATGACTCATGGACTATTCCACGACTCATGGGATTGACTCGTGGTTCTACTGATAGTTAAATTGTTTTATTTTTTTCTAGTTTTCATAGCTAAGTTTGGGCTTAGAAGTTCTGGGGTGTTACATTTGATGAACCGGGTATTCAAGTACTTGGATATGTTCATCATTATCTTTGTAGATGACATTCTTATCTACTCTCAGAGTGAGGAAGATTATGCAAGCCATTTGAGAGTTGTTCTGCAAACTCTTAAGATTGTCAGTTATTTGCTAAGTTCAGTAAGTGTGAGTTTAGTTGTAGTCACTTTCTTTTCTGGGTCATGTTGTATCGAAAGAAGGCATCCAAGTGGATTCACAGAAAATAGAGGCAGTAAAAAACTAGCCTAGACCCACTTACTCGACTGAAATTAGGAGCTTCTTAGGTTTGATATGGTACTACAGAAGATTTATGAAAGGATTTTCATCCATAGATGCCCCATTTACGAGGTTGACGCAGAAAAGGTTAAGTTTCAGTGGTCTCATGAATGTGAAAAGAACTTCCTGGAATTGAAGACTAGGTTGATCACAACTCCAATTTTGGCTCTACTAGAGGATTTAGATGACTTTGTTGTGTATTGTGATGCATGTAGAGTTAGCTTAGGTTGTGTTCTGATGCAGCATGGTAAGGTGATTGCTTATGCTTCTAGACTGCTTAAGATTCATGAGAAGAACTACCTGACTCACGATCTTGAGTTGGCAGCAATGGTTTTTGCTTTGAAGATTTAGAGGCACTACCTGTATGATATCCATGTAGATATGTTTACTAACCATAATATCCTCCAGTATGTGTTCACCCAAAAGGAATTGAATCTTCATCAGAGAAGGTGGCTTGATCTTCTTAAGGACTACTATATGAGTGTGTTTTACCACCCAGGTAAGGCCAATGTAGTGCGTGATACACTCAGTAGGTTGTCCATGGGTAGTGTGGCACAGGTTGAAGAAAGAAATAAGGAATTAGCTAAGGATGTTCATAGGCTTGCTCGACTAGGGGTTCGCCTTACAAATTCAGCATATGGTGGTGATAGTTCAGAATGGGTCAGAATCTTCTTTGATAGTTGAGGTGAAGGAGAAACAAGACAGTGATCCTATCTTGCATCAGTTGAAGGTTGCAGTCCATTAGCAGAGAGTAGAGGTTTTCTCCCAAGGGGGAGATGGTGTGCTTGCTATCAGGGTTGGCTATGTGTCGTAGATGTGGATGAGTTAAGATAATAAATTTTGGCATAGGCTCATAGTTCCAGGTATTTTATTCACCCCGGTAACACAAAGATGCATCGTCACCTACAAGAGGTCTATTAATGGAATGGCATGAAGAGGGAGATTGTAGATTTTGTGGCTAAGTGTCCCAACTGTCAACAGATAAAGGTAGAACACCAGCGACCAGGTGATATGATTCAGGATATTGTCAATTTTACTTATAAGTGGAAAGTGATCAATATGAACTTCATTATAGGCTTACCGCGTACTCGCTAATAGCACGACTCTATTTGTGTGATAGTAGACAAGATGACTAAGTCCAGTCACCTATTAGCGGTCAAGACTATTAATTCAGTAGAGAATTATGCCAGGATCTACATCATCAGATAGTCATATTGCATGAGGTTCCCTTGTCTATCATCTCAGATTGGGGCACTCAATTTACATCCCAGTTTTGGAGGTCATTTCGAAAGAGTTTTGGTACTCAGGTTAATCTTAGCACAACTTTTCATTCACAGATAGATGGTCAGGCAAAGCATAGCATCCATACCTTAGAGGATATGTTGAGGGTTTCTGTGATTGCTGCAAAGGTAATTGGGATGATAACTTACCTCTTATAGAGTTTACCTACAATAACAGTTTTTGCTCTTGCATTTAAATGTCTCCATATGAGGCACTTTATGGGCGGAGGTATAGATCACTTATAGGTTGGTTTGAGGTAGGTGAAGCAACATTGATAGGGCCAGATTCAGTCCATGAGACTATGAAAAAAGTTCAGCTTATTAGGGAGACGTTGAAGACTGCTCAGAATCGACATAAATTCTATGCAGATGTGAGAATAAGAGACTTAGAGTTTGAGGTGGATGATTGGGTGTTTTTGAAAGTGTCACCCATGAAGGGTGTGATAAAATTTGATAAGAAAGGGAAGCTTAGTCCCTGATATGTGGGTCCCTATAGGATTCTGGGGAGATTTGGTAGTGTGGCCTATGAGTTAGAGTTGCCAGTCGCGTTAATAACGGTTCATCCAGTCTTCCATGTTTCTTTGTTGAAAAAGTGTGTTGGTGATCCGGCATCAGTTGTGCCATTAGAGAATGTGAGTGTGAAGGATAGTCACCTATAATGAAGTTCCAGTTGAGATTCTTGATCGTTAGATTCTAAGTTTGAGGAACAAGGAAGTCGCTTCAGTGAAGGTTCTTTGGAGGAATCAGTCAGTTGAAGGAGCTACTTGGGAAGCAGAAGCAACCATGATGACCAAGTACCCTCATCTTTTTCCTCCCGATCTAGTTTCAGCTTGAGCTAATAGTTTCTTCCTTAGTATTTCCCATCAATTCTATTCCATCAGCTTTTCTCATGATCTTAGCATGCATTCATATTTTACGAGTTCAGTTCAGTCATGTTTCAAGTTAGAACTCAGTCATTATGCATGTACGTCAGTTTTTATGTTCTTTTGGCAGGGATTACAACTCTTTCCCTCTAAACTCTGCTTACTTAGTCTTCATTCGAGGACGAATGATCCTAAGGGGGTGATACTATAACATTGCAGAATTAGAACCAGCTTGCAAACTTTAAATTTTTTAACTTTCTTAAATTTCTAGGAATCACGGAGCAAGTCCACAGGCCATGGATTGGACCATGAGTCATGGACTAGCATTCATGGAATCAATTCTGTAGACCTATCCTCTGGGTCCAAAACCACAACAAGGTTTCACGGGTCGTGGATAAAACCACGATCTGTTATTACCCCTCGTTGAAATCAGACCCGAGGGTCATTATTCTCCTAGGAACCATGAGTAGGTTCCACGAGCTGTGGAAGGTTCCACAAGTTGTGAACCACGTCCATGGAAATCAGACCTACAAAGGTGCAAAGTGGACAGGAACCACGAGCCATGGTTCAGTCCACGGGCTATGGTTCGCGTTCATGGATGCCTGAGTTGGGTTTCTTCAGCAGTTTTTCAAGCTTATTTCCTAGGGGTATTTTTAATTCTCTATTCTTTTAACTCCTAATTTAAGTTATTTTAGGCTAAATCAAAGAGTTTTTAGTCCAACTTAGTTAGATTTTCATTCATTCTCTTAAATCAAGTTTCAAAAGAAAGAAAAAGATTCTTCTCTTAAGCTCCAAGGCCTAGGATTTCATCTCCAAGTTTCCATCTTCAGATTCTTGCTAAGAAAAAACTGTGTTCAGGTATATGGATATTCATTAAGGTCCTCTTTTCACCCTTATTCCAAACCTATGATTTCACTTTAATTTTGTTAAACTAAAGAATTAGGGTTCTTACCCAATTATGAATTTTCCTATAAAACTAATTTATTTACATTGTAATATGCTTTCTAATCCCTCACCCATGATTTCATATGAGAATCGTCAAGCGTTTATAAAAGTTCATGAATTGAGAATGATTTCTAGCATGATTTCACCCTATTGCATGTTTTCAAGGTAAATTAGCAAGCTTAGATAACATGACCTCAAGTATTTATGAAATTTACATGTCTAGTTCTTAAAGCTTAGAATTTCAGAAAAGAGTATGATTTGAACTACGCTATGCCATATTTTTAAGACTTATGAATTTATGAATAGCATGGCATCTAAATATGTCCATATGCTTTACAAATGATTTTGACATCTAGATATGTCCACATAAGTTATGAATATTTTTGACATCTAGATATATCACATGTTATGTATGAGCTATATGTATATTTTGGGAGTAGTATTTAGCATTGAGTTGGACTGGGTTTAGCATACCCTTAAATCCCAAAATAACATTGCCACCGTAGGTTGCCCTCTGTGGCTTACTTCAGAATCCTTTTTTATATGGTTCTAACCTTAGCCGGTTAGGACAATCTTTTTCAGTGTGGGTGTATGATACTGGATTTTATGTAGCTCACATAGTCTATGTCGGTTACGAGAATCTTCCATAGAAATGGTTTGAAACTTTTAAATGTGTTTGAATTTTTGCTTTTAAGTTTCGGACTTACTATTTATGCATTACGGTTACAAATATCTTTTCAGTTTATGATATGCATCGAGTCATGACATTACAGATTTTACTACTATTACCTGACTTCAGCTTTAAGTATATTTTATGCATATTTTATCAAATATTATGCATATCTTATATACTCAGTATATTCCATAGTACTGACCGCATACTTCTTTGTGTTGTATCATTTCATGATGTAGATTCAGGCGCTCACTAACAGACTTGTGGCTAGACCCAGCAGGATTTCCAGTTAGAGTTGATGAGTCCTTATCATTCGAGGGGTAGTTATGATTCTTAGTTAGCTTTGATGTCTTTCATTCAGTACTTAGAGTTAGCTGGAGTCTTGTCCCAGCAACTCATTCTTTCAGTTTTTGAGGCTTTTCAGACTTAGTTAGATATTCAGTATTTGATATTTTAGATTTTGATATTCTTAGATCATGATCTTTATGATGATTTAGTTTGCTTATTACTTCTGCTTATCCTTCCACTATGAATGTCTATGTTATGTTTAAGTCATGCTACGATCAAGGGTTAACTCGAGATCACTTGTGATCTCAGGTTCCGTGTTGCCCCTTGGGCATGACAAAACTTATCTGACTAATAAGAAGAAAAGGGCATTCAACCACTTGATTGATCCAATCCATGCGGCAAATTTGTTTGTGATAGAAAAAAGTCAACAATAAAGAAAAAAATAAAAATAAATAGAATATTGAAAATGATTGAATTTGTTTGTTCCGATATAAAAGATCAGCCCTGAAGCAAGATATCAGTTGCAGTCTATTATGTATAATGGGCGGAGGATACGATTCTTAGTAGTTTACTGTTGGTGAAATTCAATGTCCAGGGTCTCGGGGACTCATTCTGACTGAAACAAGGGGCGTATCTATACCAACTTTCAAATATTCTATTTTAGGGAAAAGGTGAGCGCCTAGAGGGAAAAATTACTTTACTAAGTAAGATAAGACAAGAAGCAAGGGGCAACAGCTGCATGAAAGTCATTGCTTCTTAGCGCATCCCTTTTCTTGATCATTAGCGCTCGATTAATAAGATAGAAAGAGTATTTCTTGCTTGTTTAGTAAAGTATCGCTTTTTAATAAAAGTAGGTGCTTGCTAGAGCAGGACACTTTTCATTCTTCAATCGAAACTAACAAAGTTTTGGGTCAAAAATTTCATGTCAACTAATACTAGTTGGTTATGAAATAGTTGTGTGCGTTTCAATAGCGGAGTCAAATATTTCATTAAGGGGATTCAAATTTTATAAAAACAGATTACATATCAAGATCATGTTTCAAGTAAAGGGATTCAACCCTTGTGTTTATCACACATTTTATTACTTTTGACTTATAATATATATGTATAATAAGTAAAAAAAAAATGAGCAAGAGGTATCATATGACCCACCACTGATATGCGCACAAGCTAATTAAATTTGATCGCTAGAGACTAACAGGATCAAATATCATACTGAAAAAGAAATGATATAGCCATATATAGTCTCTAGATTGTGAGGCAACAAGATACTATTTGAGTGATTATTGATCGATTGATCGACCAAGTCGTTGTGAGGTCTAGCCCCATATCCCATATTTTAAGGGAAGAAAGTCTTTCTTTTCCCTTTAAAAAGATCTGCATCAGATCACTTTGGGCACACCTTTATTAAAATTGGCAATCGACGAATTAATGTTAGGAAGGAAAAGAAGCACATTTCATCCCTAATCAATTTATAAACACCAATTGAGAGATCAATTTGAGATAAAATATATCTGAGTGTTAGAAAGCAGTGTGAGGTATTCATAGACAATGTAATATGTGAAAAAATAGAGTGTAAATAGTGTTATAGTGAGGTGTATAAATCAAAAGAGGGTTATTTCTTTTGAGTGAGTAGTGGCCTTCTGAATATTTTACTTGATATGACAGAGTGTAAACTTCTTTATTATATAGTGGATTAATTTTCTCCTCTTGGCCCATATTTTTTTTCTTATTCAAAAGAATTTTTGCGTAAAAAGTTTTGGTGTCATTATTACTTTTTTATTAATTATTCTTTAATTTTTTGTATTTATAACTAACATATATACCATGAATATTATTTATGTGAGGGATATTTATTCCCAACAAGTGGTACCAGTGCACAAAAATATATTTTTTTGCAGTAAATTATACTATACTCAGTGAAAAAGAATATCTGACGTAGGTAGCAAAATTCATCAGTAATAGTAATTTCTCAATATGGCAAAGAAAAATGAGGAATTTGCTCATTGAACAAGAATAACACAAGGTACTAGGCGGTAAATCCAAGATGTTCGAATCCATAAAACCTGAAAACTGGACAAAAATAAATAAAAAGACAGTTGGTGCAATAATGTTGCACTTAGCAGATGATGTAGTCAATAACACCATTGATGAATGAAGTGCATATGAAATTTGGAAAAAGTTATAAAATTTATACATATCCAAGATAATGAAAAATAAATTATACCTAAAGAAACATTTATATTGTCTCAACATGGATAAAGATACAATTTATTTATCGCATTTAAATATCCTTAATTGACTAATCACGCAACTAAACAACCTCAAAGTAAAGGTCTAAAAGAAAGATAAAACTATTGAGCTCCTGAATCTATTTTCATCTTTGTACAAAAAATTGACAATAATTATTTTTCACAAAATACTCTATTAAGCTGAAGGACATAACATAAGCTCTTCTACTAAATGAGAAGATGAGAAAAAAGTCTGATGATCATGCATAGACTCTCATTACAAAAAAGAGACACAAAAGTCACTATAGAGCTTCAAGTATTCGTGATAAATCGTAAAATTATGAAAATTTCAGGTATAAGTTGAAAGGTATAAACTGCTAGGATTGCGGTCAACTTTATTGCTTAAAAGAGAGTGTCCAAATTAAAAAAAGATTATAAAAAAAGCGGTGGTCAAAAGAACGATGACAACACAACTGTCATAGTACACAATGATAACTCAGTGATTCTCTTTGTTTACGAGGAGGAAGAATGCTTACACTTGACAAGACAAGAGTCAAAATAGGTGGTGGACACAACAATATCCTACTATGCTACTCGCTAAGGGAATTTTTCTGCAGGCACAAAGTATGAGACTTTGAGATAGTGAAGATGAAAATACCAATCACTCAAAGATAGTAGGGATCAATAACATTGTATCAAGATAAATGTCAAATGCACATTGATTTCAGGGATAGCTCTAGATAAAGATGGGCACAAATATTTATTTTGCAAATGAGAAATGGAGGTTCACTAAGGGACCATTCGTAATTGCAAAAAGAGTTGCTTAGGTTACGTTGTACATAAAGATGACTAAAAATGTGAAGATGGATGCCATGCAGTTGTAGATGACACACCTACTAATTTATGACACCGGAGGTAGGTCCATATGTGAGAAGGGGCTGTAGATTTTATCCAAAAATTCACTCATCACCTTAGTCAAAGATATGACTGTAAATCCATGTGATAATTATTTGTTTTAAAAATATCATAGAGTGTCATTTCAAACTACTCCTGGTAAAAAATTAAATATACTTGATTTAGTATATATTAATATTTATGATCTAATGGAGATAAAATTAATGGGAGATAACAAATACTTTCTCATGTTTAATGATGATATTTCATGAAAATATGGGTATATTTCTTAAAAATTAAAGACCAAGTGTTTTCATACTTGGTAGAAAAAGAGACATGTCAAAAATTAAAGTGTCTCCAAAACTGATAATGAAGGTGAGTACACTTCAAAAGAGGTTGAATATTATTGCTTAATTCATGAGTTTGGACATAAAAAGGCCATTTTTGAATTGTTGAGAAGGTGAGAAGTTTACTCAAAATGGATAAATTTACTAAGTCATTTGGGGGTGAAGCATCTCGCACATCATGTTACCTAATTAATTGAAGTCCATAGATTCCATTGTAATTTGATGTTTCACAGAATATTTGAATGAGTAAAGAGGGATCTTACTCATA
Organism: Jaltomata sinuosa; assembly: GCA_003996215.1. Lineage (NCBI taxonomy): Eukaryota > Viridiplantae > Streptophyta > Magnoliopsida > Solanales > Solanaceae > Jaltomata > Jaltomata sinuosa. The sequence continues at coordinate 481,267 of QJPP01007609.1, read as the reverse complement.
TTTGAACGTGTTAGATGTAAATTTTTTACATATATGTTAAAAGAGCAAAGAAAGAAGCTTGATGATAAATCTATGCCCTGCATTTATTGGTTATAGAGATGATGAGTTCAAGTATAGATTATGGGACCTGAAAAGGAAGAAGATTATTAGAAGTAGGGATATAATCTTTAGAGAAAATATAGTCAGGATTGATAGTGATCAATCAACCAAGACAAAAAATGATACAATCACTAACTTTGTTATACTCTCTAATGTACTTATATATAATCCTTTCACAGGTGAAGAACAACAAGATGAAGGTGAAGAGGTTGTTGACCAGAGGGAGCAATCTATTCCATAGGAGGTGGAAGATCAGGAACAACCTCAACCACTGAGGAGATTAGAAAGGGAAAAGTTTGAGTTATCCAAATATCCTTTCTCAGAATATCTTTTTGTCACTGATGAGGAGGAGCCAGATACTTTCAGAGAGGTGTTATCTCATTCAGATCAAAATCAATAGGTGAAAGTTATACAAGAAGAGATGAATTTTCTACACAAAATGATAAATATAAATGATTTAAATTTTAAAAAGGTAAAAGATCACTCAAGTGCAGGTGGGTCTTTAAGCTCAAGAAAGACGAAAATGACAAGTTAGTCAGATACAAAGCTCAATTGATGGTAAAATACTTCAAATAGAAGGAAGGTGTTAATTTAGATAAAATTCTCTCACCTATTATCAAAATAACTTCTATTTGAATAATTTTGAGTTTGAAAGCTAACCTAGATCTTGAGGTGGAGCAGTTAGATGTGAAAACTGCAATCCTACGTGAAGATTTGAAAGAAGAAATTTACATGAAGCAATTCAAAGAATTTAAAGTATAAAGGAACACATGGTATGTAAATTTAAAAAGAGTCTATATGGGTTGAAACAAGCATTGAGACTGGTACAAGAAGTTTGACTCATTCATAAAAAGTCAAATATTAACAAGCATTTTTCAAATTCATGTGTATACATTAAAAGTTTTTTTTATAATAACTTTATCACACTGTTGTCATATATGAATGATATGTTAATTGTAGGACAAAACAAAGAATTAATTGTCAAGTTGAAAAGAAAATTATCTAAGCCATTCGACATGAAGGACATGAGTCCAACACAATAAATTTTGAGAATAAAAATTATTTGAGATAAAATAAATAAAAAGTTGTGACTATCTCATGAGAATTACATTAATCATGATCTAGAATGCTTCAAAATGAAGAATTCTAAATCAGTCAATACGCCTCTTGTTGGTCTTATGAAGTTGAGCAAGAATACATGTCCTACAATAAAGAAAGAGAAAGAGTGCATGGAAAAATTTCTTGTTATTCAGTTGTAAGGAGTTTAATGTATGAAATGATATGCATCAAATCTGATATTTTTCATATAATCAATATTGTCAGCAATTTTTTTGATAATTTTGGAAAATGAAAAATATTTAAAAAGTTGTGAAGTGGATGCTTAGATATTTGAAAGAAAAACTCAAATGAATGTTTGTATTTTGGAGGATCAAATCCAATCTTAAAGGGAACATATGTTGATATTGCAGGTAATCTTAATAATAGAAATCAACTAGTGGATATATGTTAACTTTTTCAGGAGAGTTATATCACGCCAGTAGAAGTTATAAAAGTTTGTCGCACGGTCAATAACTGAAATGGATTATATTGTGGCTACTGAAGATGGCAAGAAGACGATATGTCTCAAGCGATCCCTTCAAGAACTTTAATTGCAAAGATGAAGTATGTTACTATTGTGATAGTCAAAGTATAATAGACTTGATCAAGAACTTCATATACCATACAAGGTAAAATACATCATCGTGAAATTCTATTAAATTTGTGAACAAGTGAAAAATAAATTGTTCTAAGTTAAGAAGATTCACACTAGTGAAAATCTTACGAATATGTTGGCCAAGGTGATACCCATAAATAAGTTCGATCAATGAAAAGAACTTGTCGATATGAGCTCGACATAGTGACCTTCTTTAGGTGTATGGGACTGAAAACAGAGACTTGTAGGGTCTAGCCCTATATCCTATATTTTAAGAAAGAAAGTCTTCCTCTTCCTTGGCAAGATCTGCAGTAGATCACTTTGATCACACCTTTATTGAAATTGACAACCATTGAATTAATATAAAAAATAAAAAGAGGCACATTTCTGCCCTATAAATAGGATTCTCTACATCAGTTTATAGTTACCAATTTGAAAGAAAATATATATGAGTGCTAGAAAGTAGTGTGAGGTATTCACAGATGGTGTATTCTGTGAAAAAATATAGAATGTGAACAATGTTATAATACGGTGTAAATTTAAAGAAAATTATTTCTTATAAGCGGGTAGTGACCTTTTTAATATTAGGCGTTACAAGATATAAAATTCCTCATTATATAGTAGATTAACTTGTTCTGCTTGATCCATAATTATTTCTTTATTCAAAAGGATTTTTACGTAAAAATTCTTAGTGTCATTATTACTTTTTTTATTGATTAATTATATTTTAGTGTTTCACATTTATTACTAACATATACCATGAATATTATTTTTGTGGGGATATTTATTCTCAATAGTTATCTCATATCCTGTCGATTTGTATTAAAACTTGAAAATAGATTGAGCGACTCCCGTCAATACTTTGAAATGGTCATATGGTATCGTCCAACTCAAAGTTATGCTTGTTCTGGTCTTTGTGGAGTTTATTTAAGGCTAAGCTTCGTGAAAGAGCAATTGATTCCACCGTATTATCCATTAAAAAATAAGATGGATAATGGATTTTTTAAAAATGAGTCTAATATTATCCACTTAAAAAATAATAACCAACGAGTTTTACTTTTACATTTACAAACGCTCAAACTGCTATATAATTACTTCTATGAAAAATTTAAAAAGATTTATTATAGACTTTTGCTCGCACTATCTGCTCTTTCTTTATTTTATTTTTTCTTTATATGGGTTTAATTTATAGAAGTTACTCGTGTAATTCCTTGATATTTTTGTCTTAGTTTCAATAAATTTGATATTATTTGAGTTTCTACTTTATAAAAAAAATTATTGAGTAAAGTAAACTGTAAGGATATTTTGGGCCTCATGACTTGTAGAGCTTCTAAGTACATGCACCAGGAAAGATCTCTTCCCACCTCTCTGATGATAGTAAGCAAACCTCTTCAGTTTTCTTATATATGTATGAAAGATTACATATATCACATTAATCTAATCTATTTAGATAATACGTAAACTGTATGGGGTGAAATTGAATTGGGCCAACTGGACCAACTTGAGCCGGATCAAGGTGAAAGTGGCCTGCAATAATGTCATATCATGAGCATGCATGACACGAGGAAGTGCCTTCTCGGAGAATTCAAGGCAACCCAAAAAGGTAAGATAAAAGGACGGCGTGTCAGAATATTCAAGTGCACGGGAAGTACCTATCAGAACTGCATCAGATGCAACTTACTGGGCTAGCATCTCCCAATAGTTCAAGGATAAGTGGCGGTCATCCATTGGATACGGTACTGTAGGTCCAATAAGATAGTACTATTCCTTTCACATTAAAGAATATTGGTACCATATAAATAGGCATCCCCTCCCTCATTATAAAGGATCTACTCTTTGTGATTTCTAGCCCTATATTAATAAAATATCTCATTAAGCTTGTTTGATCTTTTGATTTTCTCTTGGTTGTTTTACTGTTCTATTGTTATCTCATTTGCTCACTTGTTGTTCTCGGCCATGATAGGATCATAGCTAGGGGAGCCGAACACCTTACCGATGTCTCAGATTAGCTCTCTATCATTGCTTTAGTGATTTATGTTGTATTTCCTTTATGTTTATCTTCTTTTATAAACTTACATCTATAATAACGAAGCTAAGACCGCAGCGCGTGCTCTTGACCTTTAAACAAATCTAACTTTACTAAATCGATTGTAAAGAGTTTGGCACCTACCATGGGGCCAGAGCAACTGTGTGAGTTTTAACTTCATTTTTGCTTGCTAGTTTCTTTCTCTATTGTTACCTTGCAGGGAAATAGGTTATGGTGAACAAAAATGACGAACACGTAGTAGATGCAACCCTGAGCAGACTTCCAATATTGATGACATGATGCCTTAGACTTCTAGGGGGAGGACGGACCTCTCTGATCAGATGCCTCTTAATGTGAACATACTGAACGTGAACACATAGAGAAGACGAAAGGGGGCAATTGACCTTGATGATGAGTAAATAGAACCTGACTTGCCTTACTTGAAGAATCTCATCAGTGACCTTGTTGCATCTCGCAGGGATCTAATGGCTAGAGTAGAAGCACAAGACAAAAGGTTAGATGAGATGTAAGTCGCTGCTGCTCAAGTGACTCCAGACACTTCAAGGATAAATGAGCAGGGCGGTTTGGAGGATCACGAGCACGATGATTGATTGGAGGGAGTGATGATAGCAGATGATGTGGCCAGATTTAAGGATGCACCCCATCAACGTCAGTAATGGAGTTGTTAAGGAGAGAGATGAAGGCTCAGTATTCGAAACTTCAATCTCAGATGAACCGTATTCCAGGAGCCCCACCAGTAGTTAAGGGACCAAACTCTAAAATATATGGCAAGGTACCCTACATGGCCACTGCTGCAATAAGATCTGTCTTAAAGAGATTTAAAATACTGGATATCCCAAAGTATGATGGGAACTCAGACCCCCAGGAGAACTCATTGTTTTTTACCACGGCAGTTAATGGTAATGACCTAACTAAGGAGGAGGCTGAATCGGTGATGGTGAACAAGTTCAGAGAAATGCTCTCAGAAAAAGCCCTGGTATGGTACTGTAACACCTCAAACTTTTTAGCTATGATTCCAATCATTTTTCACGTGTATTTAGACCTGAACTCAGAAGATTTTATTGTAACTAGGTGTTATGGTCAAGCACTATGTGTTGGAAGAGATTTGTATGTGAATTAAGGTCTTAAGGAACCCCTAGCACAAGTTAAGTTGAAAGCTTCTCTACCGGCTGAGTTTTCGTATTACCTTCTAACTAGGGTCAACTTCAAACAATCATAAATCCTAGAATATAAAGAGTTAGGTGGTCTATGACCCATAAAATTAAAGGTCTTAGGGTCTTCTTTCCAACGCCACTAACCGCGCATTAATTCGAGTAAGGAGTAAAAGGTTATGATCAATTTACCAAAAAGACGTCTATCTGATCAGAAGTTCGTCAAATTTTTCAAGTTAAAACGAAAGAGAAATTGGTCCATTTTCAGGAAAAATGGTCCGTTTTCTCAACCGTTTCTAGGACCAAAAACTCAAAAAATTCACTGAGTTAAAACTCTTAAGAAAATGGTCCGTTTGTGGCCAAAGCAGTCCATTTTTGCGACCGTTTTGGATGCGTTTTTCCTTCCTAGACCAATCCAAATTCTAATTGGAATTGCCTATAAATAGGACTCCTAAGGTATTCCCCCACCCTTGTAAAACATCTCCCACTTCTCTATTTACCCTAACATGGATTAAAAGCAGCCTCTCAAATCCTCTCAAGGTTTCAAACATTCAAGAATCAAGAAAAATCAAGTTAGGGCTCCAAATCCAAAGGATTCTTCTCCATAGTTCATCTCCAGGTACGTAAGAGCAATACCTTTCATGGGAAAAGTTGTTCATCCCTATAAGTGAGTCAAGAATTCCATGTTGAGTCATAATTTCAAGTTAGGGTTATTTAAGATCCAAATATTCTAAGTGTTGTTCTTGAATTTTGTTATAACTTTCTTCTATATGCTTTAAGTATTGTGAATTATTCCCCAATGTTAAGGTCATTCTTGAACTTACGTTTAATTTTCATAAACAAGAGTTAGTTTTCACTTAAAGTTTACGACTTGGGAATTTGTATTGAAAGTTGATTTCATGCTTCAATGGGTTTAACCATAGTCTTGTTATAAAGTATATTCAAAGGTAATTAATTTATGAAAAGTTTATGAAAACTCTTATGTATTATGCCATGACTTGAAAAGTGAAAAAATTTATCGTATCTTGAAAAGTTTAAGCAAGTTATGATGATTTAGAGCCAAGGCTCGCAAAGAAAGATATGTTTCTTGATACGATATTTTAGATACAAGCATGATTTTTAGAAAGTGTTTTTAAGACTTATATTTTGAGCATATAGTATATTTTGGGAGGACTATTCAACACCAAGATGGGTATGGGTTTAGACAACACATGTCCCAAAACTACGTTGCCACCGTAGGATAGGATCGTCCACAAATAAGGCGACTCCTCTATTATTTATATCCTTCGAGCTCAGCTTTGGGATCCCCAGATTATGTTTCATCTTATACCCCGGCAAGCTTTAGGATAACTCTGTCAACGAGGGCAAGTCATTGGGTTCTGGCAACGTGGACAAGACGTTGTACTCCATGATGCTCACATGGTTTACTTTGGTTAAAAGAAACTCCCCAAAAGAAAACTTACTTATTTTGATAAAATATATGATTGACTGAGGCCACTAGTTTAAAGAGAGTTTTTATGAAGCATTATTTTCAAGTTTTGTTCAGATATCAGTCATTTATTTTCTAGTCTCAGTTTTAGTTTGACGAATTGTATTAAAGTTGTTGTATTACAATATTGTAACAAATTGTTGTCGGGCTTACATTTCACAAAGTTTATTATTTAAGTTATTACATGTTTTCAATATTTTTAAATAAATCATTCATTGTACTACTTTAGCCTAACAACTTTGCAAGAAAAGGTCAGTGGGTCTTTGTCCCATATCTTTGTACTCATGTCATATATTATGATTTAATTCAAAAGTTTAGTAAGATTCAGTTTTTCTTCCGCTATTATGTACCAATACATTCAAAGTATTGACGCTCTTTTTTGCGCTACATCAATGGACGATGTAGTGCCCAGCTTTCAGATATGCAGATTTGTGTACAGACTCTTCAGTAGGCTATGGCATCAGCTTGAGAGAGTTCTCATTCTTCTGAGGACGTATCAGTATCCCTGTCTCTAGTTCTTTTGTTAGATAAATGTTGACGTATTTTATAATGTAGTAGAGGCTTCATAGACAGAGTCAAGTCAAGTCAGTTGTAACCAGTCTTCAAATATTTTATTATTTCAGTTAATAAAAGTTTATATTATTTTATTTCATCTTTTTACAAAGGTTAGCCCATATTTTCCATCTTCCGCAATTTGTTTCATAAAATTCATCTTTATGAATTGTATGCCAGGCCAAGTGGTTCTCTCGGGCCATTCATGGTTTTGGATGCTGGATACTTCCAGAGTGTAGGCTCGGAGAGTGACAGGTACTCCCTTCTCCCTAAAATTTCTATCGATTAATTTAACATGTTGGCAGACAACTTCATAAGGTTCCATACAGGGGCCAAAAAGGTACAGCCTCAGCGAGAAGACCTTTCAATATAGAACAAGGAGATACAAAGTTGCTTCGAGAGTTCGTGGCCCAATTCTAAAAAGAGAGAATGCAGCTCCTAATGGTACTTGATGACTAGGCGATCGAGGCCTTCACCAAGGGGATAAACCCCGATAGCTCATTCACTTTTTTCAAGCTCAAAGAGAGTTTGACCAAGTTTGAGGAAACAACCTGGGACAACATGCACAATAGGTACAAGTCAAAGATCTAGCTGAATTAATGGGAAGGGTTCGTGGGCGTGGAATGACTAAAGGTCCCAGAAGAGCTCGTGGGGCTTGGGGGACAAGTCAGCAAGAAACTTTGAGCGATGGAGTGACTTGAAGGGAGAACCTCAAAGGAATTATGCCCCATACTCGATGGAAGCCAAGGTCGACAGCTGCAGAGGTAACAAATTTCGAGGGTCAAGCCAGTCTTGGCATGATCAAAGGGTGAATAGGGAACCTTCATGAAAAGAGTTGCAGCCCAAAGAGGTGGCAAAAACCATAGTGTACGCCATCAATAAGGCACACATTCTCTCAAAATATTATTTCAACATCAGCCCTGAGCGGCTAGTCTCAACAATATGAGATATCAAAAGAGCCAAGTTTCTGAAACTCCTCTAGTTGAACGCGAACACCAGGGATAGAACCTCTTGGTGTGAGTTTCATAGGATGAATAGCCACGACATTGGAGACTACCGCCACCTCCGGGAGGCTGTAGTCGAGCTGCCCAAAATCAAACACCTCAAGGAGTAACGAGCGAGGCAAGGGCCATTATGACAAAGGTGTCGATAGTGGACAACCATTAGTTGGCACGGAGCTCCTTGAAAGACGATCAACTAAGCTATGGATCCAGCGTGTCAGGTAACCTCCCTCCCTTTGTGTTTTATTCAACAAATGATTTTATGTTCTCAAGTGGTTTTTGCAGGAACGATAATACAAGACCCAGAAAGACAAGTGTTACGTTAGTTTTTGAATAGTTCAAAAACTACTTCATAACTTCATGGCGAAAAACTCATTCATTTGATTGATTTTGTTTTAGAAAAAATAATTTAAGGAGAGAGTCACCACTTAATTTTAGGCAAATTAAGAAACCATTTAAAAGGTAATTTTGAAAGAAAACCTTTTATTTAAAACCAGAGTCTAGGTAAGGGTTCAAGTTAAATTTGAAAGAAGGTGTTAAGCACTTTCGAAAATCCACAAAGTGTGATTGCCGACGGATTTAAAAATATTTGGCTAATTTTGAAAATACTGAAGTTTATTAGAGAAAAAAACATAAAGTTATTTGAAAAGCTTATTTAAAACGCATAGAATTTATTTGTTACTTTTTAATTCATCTTATTCCAAAGTAAAATAATTTGAATGTTAAAGTTTCAAAATAATTGTAACTTTCAACTTTTATCCGATTTAAGCCATTGAGTTAAAAGATTAACCCAATTTCTTAAACATGGATTATGTCTACTTAATAACTACGAAAGAACATAAAAAGTTCTCAAGTCATTCTAAGTAGCTTAAGGTTTGCCTAAGTAATTAAACTTAGACAAATAAGAGGTAAAGGTGTTAAAGTAACTCTCTTACGATAACTAAACTTGATAAAATAAATTAACATAACTCCACGATGATTCATCTAAGTTATAAAAATGTTAGCGTTTAACAAACAAATAAATACACAAGTAAAGAAGAGCGCATTAAACATGAGCCTCAAATTTCAGCTCTTTCTCGTGAGACTGCCACTGTTGAAATTGGGATTTTTGCTTAATGTCACGACCCAACTACCGGGCCGTGTGGGCACCTACTCTAATCCACCTAGATAAGAGAACTCTTACCACCCGAACCAACAGGCAATGCGGAAAAGAAAATAAATCATTAAATAAGTACCTTAATACATGAGGAATCCCTTTACAGATGTTTCGAAAATCTTTATACAACAGCTTTCGAAAATTTCACAACCTTTAAAACTTGCGAAAATTTATTAACAATATAAACACCCTCCCCAGAACCTAGTCTAAAATGGTACAAGAGCTTCTATAAGATGAGTTTATAACATAAAATGGACACAACTCCCACCATAGAAGGAAGTAGGAGCTGCTGGAAGATCACCGCAATCCTGAACCTGTGAAACAGCGCCAACCCTGCAACCAGACTATACCCAAAAAGGTATAGCAAGAGTAGAATCAGTACAAACACACGTACTGGTAGGCATCATCGGCTGACCCAAATTCACTCCTACCATCATATAAAAATCAAGATAAAATGCACAATGTAAATGCTCCACCCCTTTCAACATCACTTTTATCAATTCCCCCTTTCAGAACCGACCTTCCTAACCTTTAGACTTACCAAGTCACCTTGACCTTTACTAATATCAATGTCCATGCCCAGACTACCATTTCCTTACCCAAGTCAACCGTCTTGACTAGACATTCAGACTTAGATCGACTAACTGCCCAACCAAACCACCTATACCTGTGGTATTACTTACCAGTGTCCGAACCCTTCACGGATCTCTAGGACAACTTTTCATCCTGGTTATAACAACCAACAACTACAACCCCAGACTTTCAATCTTACTCTCAATTTACCAATCACATGAAATTCACCTAGCAACCATTGACACATTCAATGGCAACAACAGAGTTATATCTAAATCTCTTTCTCATCCCGAAACCCGGACCCTCCAAGGATCCTCTAACTACACCTAAGTGTTCAATGGGCTACCCGATCTACTCCAAGACCCATCCTTAGCTTATTAACCACAAATAATCCTTGATCGGCATTAGTAAACTTAATGACAACAAATTGTGAAATTATAACCTCTTTTACATAGTCCAGATCCACCCGGATCCCCCTAACACGTCTAGGTGTTAACATGACAACCCGGTCTTCTCCAAGTCCAACTAATAATTAACATCATAATCCGGTCTACACCAAGAACAACTAATAACATGATATAACAATCCGGCCTACACCAAGACCAAACCCATAACATGATATAACAACTCGGCCTGCACCAAGACCAAACTCATAACATGATATAACAACCCGGCCTACACCAAGACCAACTAATAACATGATATAACAACCCGGCCTACACCAAGACCAAACTCATAACATGACATAACAACCCGACCTACACCAAGACCAACTAATAACATGATATAACAACCCGGCTTGCACCAAGACCAAACTCATAACATGATATAACAACCCGGCCTACACTAAAACCAAACTCATAACTTGATATAACAACCCGGCCTACACCAAGACCAAACTCATAACATGATATCACAACTCGGCCTACACCAAGACCAAACTCAAAATATAAACCCAGCCTACACCAAGACCAAAAGTATAATATAATATAAAAATTTATAAACACAGCCATGTCCACTCATGAAACCAACACCAATCAACACAATGCAACAATATCAATGAAATGATGCAGTAAAATAAACTCGTACCAGGCGTGGTACCCGAGCCAACCATTAGTATTCACGTACCAGGCATGGTACCGGAGCCAAATATTTGTTATACCCATACCAGGCATGGTACCCGAGCCAACTGAATGTCAATCAATCCATAGTCACAACAATGAACAATCAACTTGTAAACCAACAAACAACACACAGTTCAATTCACAGACTGTAATACAGGACTCTTAGACATTCCTAACAATCCCTAAACAATGTATCTCATACAAACACTTAGATAAGAGTACACAACATATATTTCCTTAAGCAATGTATCTCATACATGCATTTAGATAAGAGTACATAATATATAACATTTACAGGAATCGTTAACCATCACCTACCCTTCCCCAGGTGGATGACTTAGCCCAACCTTGGTCCGAGGATCAACCCATTTCCCCTTACTGACATATAATGAATGATTTCCTTTCTTAGCATAATTTAGCAACTACGTGATTCCTGAGACTTTACCCAACACCAAACACAGAGTGGGAACACCTCCCCTTAGCCTTAGTAAAACCAACAACTACACCTCATGCCACTTACATTCCCAAAACCTTATCTAGGAGTTTCCCATTTCCATTACCCGTAGTTCCAAAGCATTCTCTCAGTTCCCCAAACCTTCCTGACATTCCAGTCCCCGAGCCTATCATTTTATTCTACCAAAACAATAAAATATCCACATTATATGTATCATAAAACCAACCCTTCAATCCATAAAATTCCTAATTCACACATAACCAGTATAGAATCCGCCAGACTCTGTTCCCGAAGGCCTAATCATGGATTCTCCCTTTTATTCTACACAATAATAGGAAATAAAGATGGTTAATCTACTCTTGGGAAGAAACCTAGTCTACATGGATGTCGAGCAGCTGTTCCATGCCCTTTCTAGCTCTGTGAAGGCGTTCCCTGATGATTCTACAGGCCCAAATCCGTGGTTTTGCATCCCTTTCGCTGGAATCCCTCCTCCCCATGGCTCCCAAGCCTTGTAGCAGCCTAGGAGGGTTTTTGGAATAGCTCTCGTCTGTATTTGGGGATGAAGGGAAGAGAATGAAATTAAAAACCTATTTTTGGGTTTTTTGGTCTCGTCGCTTTGCTATAGAGATCCCCATTTTTCTATAGCAGTACCGTCGTAGCAGAGTCAACCGCTATGGCGGAGGTTGACCGTCATGACTTCTGCTGTAGCGGTAATTATTCTATTATAGCGGAGGTTGCCATGGCAGAGAGGTAGCGCTCGTCATGGAAAGAATGTCGAAAAATTCCTGAAAAGAGCCCTTTTTATAATGCACCTTGAATCCTCGACGTTCCAGAATAACCCCTTCGCGTCAACCTCGATTTCAGGAGCTCTACTTATCTGAATTCGATTCTAAAAAGTTCCCTGGACTCCTTTATGTCTTAGCTACACAAAAAACTAGCTCAAATCAATCCATCGAACCCAATCCTTACCCAGATTTCCCTAGACTATACCTCACTCCAATTCAGGCCAAGGCTAGCCTTGTCCAGAATTTTCAACTCTCAACTCGGAAGTATTCTAACCCGAAACTTGGCATGAAATATTTACCCGTAACGACAAACCCGGTCGTTACAATAGATACCAATTTATCCATCATTCGTCCCCAAACAATCTCTAAGGTGGAAAGAGAAGAAAGAGCCCGCCCTCTGAACCTCGACGTTCTATCATGACAGCGTAAATCTAACTTTACGCAAACCACCAAAACTTTTGAATCCCTTGGTATACCCAACTCAACAAAAATTTAATTCACTACCACTCTGTCAAGGAATCCCTTCCTTCGAGCTACACAAGGCAACTAGATTACCCCTCCCCGAGTGCCCAAGAAATTCGGGGCATCATCGAAACACCGGAGCGCCTGTACTCACAAGAAAAAACAAGACCAGATCCCACCATGGCAACCCCTTCTTCCACTATACCCAGAGTTCTACTAACCTGAACTCTATCGCGGAAGCTTCCTATGTGGTACTATGCCCCTCACATATCATCCTATCACCTTACTCCAATCAACACTATGCCTCGAGACACCACGTATCTCTAAACCACGCAATAATGAGGATTTCATTGGGCTCATCCTACCTTGAGATTTTCATGAACTCTCGTCTTAGGGGGAGATTTCTACCAGGGCGCTTACACCCAAACCAATGCTATGGCGAGAATACACTCACCACTTAATGAGCAGTAACACTGGGTATTATCATGGTCACAAGAGACACAATAATGCTAAAGAAACCCATTTAATAACCTCGCTCCTTCAATCGACCCTACCACTAAGGATCATCAACACTAAACCAGGAAATAATCACCTCATCACATAGCCTATGAGCAGTTTCCAACACTACTCGATCAATCACGGGTCATTTTGCCAAACTCTACATAGGTGACTATTCTCACCAATGGTCAGCCATAGTTTTACCAATCCCCCGGGCTACCATATCTACCCTTTTCTTTTGTCACTCACTGATGCTAAGTATTCAGGCAAATTACCTTATATGCATGCTATATAAGTTCTATAGTGGATTTCCTTGTTTCATATGACAGCTCGTAATGCAACCATTGCCTTTAGATGCCCCGGGAATGAATGAAAAATAGGGGAAAAATAGGGTGAGGCTTCTGCCTCACGCTCTTCTGCTATAGTGGTGGCTGCTCCGCTATATCGGTTCCACCGTAGCGATAACCATACCGCTACCGTGGTCCTGACGGTAACAACCCAAAAACTTGAAATTTTTAGTAAGTGTATCCTTTCCCTTCCCAGTTACCTTTGTTTAGTCCTGTAAATCCCTCCATGGTCTTAAACCCCCTTAAGACCATTCCTAGCATCAAACACATCACGATTCAGCATAAAATACTATCAATTACAAAGAGTTAACACTAGACAATTGTTCCTAACAATATCTTCCCGCCATTACACACTAATGACTCCCTTGTTCCCATGGTTCCCAACCAAGTCGCGATTGTACTTAAATCGAAGCTTCCCTACAGTCACAGTTTCTAATCCCTTATCATCTTAACCAATGATAAGCCCTTTTTCAAAATGTAGTACCACTTTTAAATCAAGACTTTTAACAGCTTATCACAGCCTAAGGTACACAGAATTTCCAACTTAATGACCCTCTACAGACTTAACATGCACGGCACACAATAATTTACACACATTCCAAGCAAGTCACACGAGAGTTGTACAACACAACATTTCAACTTCAAGTCACAACCAAATCAAGTCACGCAATTTACTCTCTATTCGTCCCATGGATGACAATTAGTCGATCATCCATGTCTTACCATAACTCTGCTATTCAGCAATAATAGCCCTTGTCCCTGGTACTTATTCACATACCAACCACTTGAAACCTGAATTCCCACAAGTGTATATATCCTTTTCCCTTATCATTTTTAGCAACGATAAGACCCTGCCCAGCATTTAGCATATTGTTTTCCACTCGAATTACAAAACAAGAATTTCTTCAATCATTAATACATAACCAAGTTAAGACTCTTCACTAACTACAAATTTCAAGGCAACTCAGCAATTATACACCACAAAATTGCAGTCATTCAAACAATGCAATACATACAATCACGAGTCTCAAGCTCTAACACTCAATCAAACCAGTTTTATCACCTTTCATTTGTTTCATGGATGACCGTTAGCCGATTTATCCATCATTTATATAGCCTCCCAGGCCAGATACCAATTGGAACCTTCCCGGTTCCAATTTTCCTTGCTTGTCTTACTGCAACCGGAGTCCAATGACATCCTTACTTCGTTGAGATACCAATTGGAATCGAGAGATACCAATTGGACTCAACTCATATAAGCAAGTGAAAGAACTGCAAGAAAAGGAATGAAAGAAGGGAGATGTTTTCTAGAATGCTTCATAGCTTTCCTAGGATTACATGTGGACGTCTACACACCAATCCGCGGGACTCTATTCTACATTTTGCTCTTGTACTGGGAGACCAGTAACCTGGGCTCTGAGAACATTTGTCACGACCCAACTACCGGGCCGTGTGGGAACCTACTCTAATCAACCTAGATAGGAGAACCCTTACCACCCGAACCAACAGGCAATGCAGAAAATAAAATAAATTGTTAAATAAGTCCCTTAATACATGAGGAATCCCTTTACAAATGTTTGGAAAATCTTTATACAACAGCTTTTAAAAATTTCACAACCTTTAAAACTTATGAAAATTTATTAACAATATAAACACCCTCCCCAAAACCAAGTCTAAGCCGGTACAAGAGCTTCTACAAGATGAGCTTATAACATAAAATGGACACAACTCCCACCATAGAAGGAAGTAGGAGCTGCTGGAAGATCACTACAATCCTGAACCTGTGAAACATCACCAACCCTGCAACCAGACTATACCCAAAAAGGTATAGCAAGAATAGAATCAGTACAAACACACGTACTGGTAGGCATCATTGGCTTACCCAAATTCACTCCTACCATCATATAAAAATCAAGATAAAATGCACAATGTAAATACTCCACCCCTTTCAATAACACTTTTATCAATTACCCCTTTCAGAACCGACCTTCCTAACCTTTAGACTTACCAAGTCACCTTGGCCTTTACCAATATCAATGTCCATGCCCGGACTACCATTTCCTTACCCAAGTCAACCGCCTTGACTAGACATTCAGACTTAGATCGACTAACTGCCCAACCAAACCACCTATACCCGTGGTATTACTTACCAGTGTCCGGACCCTTCACGGACTCTAGGATAACTTTACATCCTGGTTATAACAACCAACAACTACAACCCCAGACTTTCAATCTTACTCCCAATTTACCAATCACATGAAATTCACCTAGCAACCATTGACACATTCAATGACAATAATAGAGTTATATCTAAATCCCTTTCTCATCCCAAAACTCAGACCCTCCAAGGATCCTCGAACCACACCTAAGTGTTCAACGGGCTACCCGATCTACTCCAAGATCCATTATTAGCTTATTAACCACAAATAATCCTTGATCAGCATTAGTAAACTTAATGACAACAAATTGTGAACTTATCACCTCTTTTATATAGTCCGGACCCACCCGGATCCCCTTAACACATCTAGGTGTTAACATAACAACCCGGTCTACTCCAAGACCAACTAATAATTAACATCATAACCCGGTATACACCAAGACTAACTAATAACATGATATAACAACCCGACCTACGCCAAGACTAAACTCATAACATGATATAACAACCCGGCACCAAGACCAAACTCATAACATGATATAACAACCCGGCACCAAGACCAAACTCATAACATGATATAACAACCCGGCCTACACCAAGACCAAAAGCATAATATAATATAACAATTTATAAACACAGCACAGTCCACTCATTGAACTAACACCAATCAACACATTGCAACAATATCAATGAAATGCAGTAAAGTAAACCCGTACCAGGAATGGTACCCGAGCCAACCGTTAGTATTCCCGTACCAAGCGTGGTACTCGAGCCAAGCATTTTTTATACCCATACCAGGCGTGGTACCCGAGCCAACCAAATGTCAATCAATCCAGAGTCACAACAATGAACAATCAAGTTGTAAACCAACAAGCAACACACAGTTCAATTCACAGACTGTAATACAGGACTCTTAGACATTCCTAACAATCCCTAAGCAATGTATCTCATACAAACACTTAGATAAGAGTACACAACATACATTCCTAACAATTCTCTAAGCAATGTATCTCATACAAGCACTTATATATGAGTACAAAACATACATTCCTAACAATTCCCTAGGTAATGTATCTCATACAAGCACTTAGATAAGAGTATACAACACACAATATTTACAGGAATCATTAACCATCACCTACCCCTCCCCGGGTGGATGACTTAGCCCAACCTTGGTCTGAGGATCAACCCGTTTCCCCTTACTGACATATAATGAACGATTTCCTTTCTTAGTATAATTTAGCAACTACGTGATTCCCGAGACTTTACCCAACACCAAACACAAAGTGGGAACACCTCCCCTTAGCCTTAGTAAAACCAACAACTACATCTCATGCCATTTACATTCCCAAAACCTTATCTAGGAGTTTCCCATTTCCATTACCCGTAGTTCCCAAGCAATTCTCCCGGTTCACCAAACCCTCCCGACATTCCAGTCCCCGAGCCTACATTTTATTCTACCAAAAAATAAAATATACACATTATATGTATCATAAAACCAACCCTTCAATCCATACAATTCCTAATTCACACATAACCAATATTGAATCTTCCAGACTCCATGCTCGAAGGCCTAATCATGGATTCTCCCTTTTATTGTACACAATAATAAGAAATAAAAATGGTCAATCTATTCTTGGGAAGAAACCTAGCCTACCTGGATGCCGAGCAACTGTTCCATGCCCTTTCTGGCTCCGTGCAAGCGTTCCCTGACAATTTTGCAGGCCAAAATCCGTGGTTTTACATCCCTTTCGCTGGAATCCCTCCTCCCCATGGCTCCCAAGCCTTTTAGAAGCCTAGGAGGATTTTTGGAATGGCTCTCGTCTATTTTTGGGGCTGAAGGGAAGAGAAAGAAATTATAATCCCATTTTTGGGTTTTCTGGTCTCGTCGCTCCGCTATAGCGGTCCCTGTTCCGATGTAGCGGTACTGCCATAGCGGAGTCAATTGGGGCTGAAGGGAAGACAATCTTGACTTTCGCTATAGCGATAATTATTCTGCTATAGCGAAGGTCGACGTGGCAGAGTGGTAGCCCTCATCACGGATAAAATGTTGAAAAATTCCTGAAAAGAGCCCTTTTTACAACACACCTTGAATCCTCGACGTTTCGGAATAACCCCTTCGCGTCAACCTCGATTTCGGGAGCTCTACTTATCCGAATTCAATTTCAAAAAGTCCGTCGTACTCCTTTGTCTTAGCTACACAGAAAACTAGCTCAAATCGAGACATCGAACCCAATCCTTACCCGGATTTACTCATAACTAAATGAATATCTTCCAAAGTTTGAACAAGTTATAATCGTTCCCTGAGGTAACAAACAAAGACAACAACTATGGAAAGGGAAGAGAGGTCGCAATATATATGAAATTACTTATTGAACTTTTTGTTTCAGAATCCAAAAAATTGCAATTTCAGAAGGCAAGCAACATCTTTAAACAAGCTAAAAGACCTTAAAGGATTATATCAATCACCTAATCTGCTTTCTCGAACATGATAATAAAGAAAAGAACTGGAAAAGCCACTAACTTTCAGCAATACTGATTTGTAATAGTAACAAGGACTAAGAATAAAGCAAAATCATTTTAAAAATAGAGATGAAGGAACCAAAGGATTTAAAATCTCTTAAGAACGAATACGTTTCAGATTTACTCAAGTCGTGACTATCACTTTAATCATACTTTGGTAGTTTACTGGATAGACAAAATGGATTCATACTAGCCAATGATGGCTCTCGTCCTCTACTTAGTGGTTGAGAGGATATATTAAGTACACACCCAACCACTTAGTTCACTGGATAGTCACAAAAATATACACAAATACTCATTGCAAGGGTGATGAAACTTGGAGGAACCCAAAAATACAGTAAAGAAAATCCCAAAGGTCCAAACTTTATTTCATGCTCCAAACTAAAACCCACTTTTCTTTATTCAAAATAAAATAAACATGATCTTATATAAACATAGCAAAATGCAATAGATATATATAATTTACTCGTTCTTATGAAAATGATAGGGAAGAGACGATGAAGATCACCATTAGGTGCTCACCCTCTACCCGAAACTCTACGAGAGTTCATCCTTTTCAACATATCCTTACAGTAGCTAAACACCATAGAACAGTGATCAACATACACCCTTTCACATAGGGAAAACAGAACTGGACCTCAAAATGAGCAAAAAATAGAACAAAGAACAAGTGATGCAATAAAAATTAATAAAAATGAAGAAGAGGAAGGGGATTACACCAGCGAAAAGAGATTTAAACTACACGACTAGATATATACGAGCTAGATAGAATCCCAATACACAAAGAACAGTAGGCAACAATATTTAACTACTAATCTACATGATTATTGTCTTGAATCCAGATTCTAAAAAAATGAGCTAATCTACCAAATTGAGACTAAAAGTAAGAAGTAAATGTAGGAAAATAAGAAGTGAAGAATAATGTTACCTTTTGTCAAGCAACGTACGGGAACAACGAGTATTGCTGGAAAGCTTTACCACACCACCGGAAAAAGAACTTGATTTCCTAGCTTAAAATCCAAGCTACTAAGAGTCTTAAAGGATTTTTCAACTTTGTTTAAGCTTGAATTTTTAGGTTTCCCCAAAAATGGAGAAAAGGACTCTCCAAGATTTTTGCTACCCAAAAAACTCTCTCTAATCAGTAGACAAAGAGGGTTTATATAGGGGATTTTGAGGGTTTCAACGGGTGTAAAAATGGGGGGGTGAGTATTTTCTGGGAATAACCCTTGAAAAATTTGAATTTCAAACATAAATTCATCATTACCCAGCTAAAATCAGCCACGTATGTACGAATTCGTACACAAAATGGGCAAAATAGAGGATAATCCATCGAGGTTTTTGGGATGGAGGACACCTGGGTCTTATAGAACCTTCCAGGTTCTGCCAGCTCATCAAAAATCGTACAAGGACGGAGACGGAAGGAATTTTGACGGATAAGGCATCGTGTTAAAAACATTGTGTCATGGCTTGATTTATGGGTTCATTGGTGTTGTTGTTGAGCGTTGTTGAGGAGAAAGAGTAAAGGGGTCGTTTTGTTTGTTTGCTGGAGAAGTGAAGAGGAGTAGGTGAGAGAGGGGTGTTTAGAGAGGGATTTGGGCCGGCTATATAAGGTTATTGGGCCAAAATTTGGCTGGAAATTGGGCTGAAATTAATGGGTTAAAAGGGAGCTGAAATAAGGTTGCAAATATGGCCAAAAGTATATTACAATTATAGCCAAATTGAAATAAAAGGGGTGACCAAATCGATTTAATTGGTTGAATTTGGCTAAAATCTAAATGAGATAAATTATGATCTAATTAATTAATCAAGTTTCTTAACATAACAAAGTAAAATAGTTAATTTATAAAATAGACTTATCATATTAATTAGACTATAACTTAACCGATTTTGAAAAAATAAAATACTAACTCAATTAAACACTGTTTTATATAAAGGATGATTTTCTAAATAAATCTTGGAGTTATGCATACAACATATATATTATGAAATATATAAAAATATTTCTTTTATTGCAAAAATGACCAAAATGCATTGAAAATATTTTAATTTTGTAAAATAATTGTTTCAAATTGTTAAAATTGAAGAAGCTTGAGTAATTAACTAAATTATGGAGGGACAAAATTGAGTGTCAACAACTGTCCCTCCCTTTGGGTAAGGTGGATGTAAGAACCCTGGGCAAAGGGAGTTGACGATCTCAATTTTGTCCTACCACAAATTTATCTTTTGAAAGCGATTAGTTCTAGCACGAATTTCAAGGAATCATGGTCAAACTCTGGTATCGAGTTTCCTACATATCTCAAGTTACATGAGAATTCAAGCCACTTGTAGTTCAAGATACTTGATTTTACGCACAATTTTGAAAGAATTCTGAACTATCCCGGTTTCAGAGTACGGAGAGATCGAAAAGTTAGGGAGTAAGAAGATTAGGGGATGGCTTGGAATGCAGTCGAGTTTTCAACATAGAGCCCGCCTACATATCCCAAGACTTGAGAATCAGGCTTCTTGTAGTTCGACTCAATCGGTGGAAAAGGTGATCTTTACGCTAAGACAACCTTTGGCTCAGGATGAGTGACAAATGAGTTGAGTTATGGAAAAGAGGCTTGTAATTATCTCAATAATAAATGTGGGGACCTCACATTCATTGATAAGAGTTACATGGACATAACTTCCAAAACTCTAAGCGCATCATCACCCGGATTTGAAAAAGAGGGATATTGCTTCCAATGTGAGTTAAAGATTACCTTGGAAGTGAAACTGGAAACTTAAAGTTTGATAAAATTGAAGGAATAACCCACATACCTTCTCACAGGGGTATGGTTTGATTGTGGTGGAAGTCAATCCTCAACTCACGTCCAAAGAGTTTGATATTCCTCTTCAGACTATGTCCCAGTTCGCTGCTAAGAAAGAGTTCCACGTTGTGCTGCGTCCATTTTGATGTCATCCACATTCATGCTCCACAAAATCTATGGTAATTTTGTCAATAGAAAATGTAACATATACACAAATATAATTTGTGCAAATCTGAGTTAACATGTCACACTGAAGGAGGTGACGATCCAATTTGCCTTTTTTAGGTGGACGAATCAATCTTGAATGTAACATGCCATTTTGAATGGTGTGGCTGCCCAATATGTCTCATTGAAAGGCGAACAACTTATTTTGGGTGCAATGTGTCACTTTAAATGGGGTGACTGCCCAACGTGTCTCGTCGAAAGGTGGACGACCCATTTTGAACATAATATGTCACTTTGAATGAGGTGATTGTCCAACGTGTCTCATTGAAAGGCGGAAGATACATTTTGAATATAACATGTCACTTTGAACGAGCTGACTACCCAACGTGTCTCATTGAAAGGTGAATGACCTATTTTGAACATAACATGTCACTTTGAATGGGGTGAATGACCAACGTGTCTTATTGAAAGGCGGACGACCTATTTTGAATGTAACATGCCACTTTGAACGGGGTGACTGCCCAACGTGTCTCATTGAAAGGTGGACGATCTATATAATATGCCAACTTGAAGGAATTGATGATCCAAAATAATATGTCACATTGAATAAAGTGACACTCCCATATAATATAATGTGTCACATTGAAGGGAGTGATGATCCAATATAATGTGTCATATTGAAGGAAGTGATGATCCAATATAATGTGTCACATTGAAGGAAGTGACGATACAATATAATATGTCAAATTGAAGTAATTGACGATCCAAAATAATATGTCACGTTGAAGAAAGTGACACTCCAATATAATATAATGTGTCACATTGAAGGGAGTGACAATCCAATATAATGTGTCACATTGAAGGAAGTTATGATTCAATATACTGTATCACGTTAAAGGAAGTAAAACTCCAAGATAATATACTATGTCACATTGAAGGAGGTGACGATCCAACATAATATAATATGTCACGTTGAACGGAGTGACGATCCAATATAATATAATATGTCACTTTGAAGGAGGTGACGCTCCAACATAATATAATATGTCATGTTGAAAAGAGTGACGATCCAACATAATCTAATATGTCACGTTGAAGGAGGTGACGCTCCAACATAATATAATATGTCATGTTGAAAGGAGTGACGATCCAACATAATATAATATGTCACGTTGAAGGAAGTGACGCCCCAACATAATATAATATATCATGTTGAAAGGAGTGACGATCCAACATAATATAATATGTCACGTTGAAGGAGGTGACTCACCAACATAATAAAAAATGTCACGTTGAAGGAGGTGATGGTCCAACATAATAAAATATGTGTTGAAGGAAGTGATAGTCCAACATAATAAAATATGTCACGTTGAAGGAGGTAATGATCCAATATAATAAAATATATCACATTGAAGGAGGTGACGGTCCAATATAATATCCCTGCTAGAATGAACAAAATAGTGGTTAATGGGGTAAACACCAAAGATAGGGAGTAAGGATATAGCCATTCGGTTTGTGCCAACGAATAAGTTTTTTGTTTAACATCTCCAATTGTTCTTGAACACTTTGTCATTCCTGCGCTCACAAAAAATTTCTTAGTTTAAAAAATAAAGATGTTAACATATGCCAAACCATCTAAATGTGCCATAATAGTCCGGTAACTATGAAAAATGTACGATCCCAGATAAATATGTTGAGAGAGATTTTGACGTTGATTGAAGGCTCTAATGGACGATTAGGGATATAACGTAAGGTACGTCCCTATTTCAAATGAAATCTCTTATGAAGAGAGGATTTTTTGATAAAGAAAGTATATAAAGCTTGAAGTTGCGCAAAGATTTTTGAAATTATTTAACAATTTCAAAAAGCTACCCTTGTTTCCAGTCGAAAGGTACTTAATTTGAAATAGTTTGAAAGAAATAAAGAATTAACTGATTCAAAACATTCCTGTAGTTTGAAACAGTGGAAAGACCGAATCCTTATGTAGGATTGCCTACGTATCTTGCTGGAACAAGAATTAGATCAGACGTAGTTCGGGTCTGAAACTGATAGAAAAAGAACATCAGATTTGATTAGAAAGACGAATAAATCTGTTGAACTGGATCCTTTGCATCGAGAACTCTTAAAAGGACTTGTGCATGTCCTGTGTTCGGTGATCTTCTGGCTTGATTCTTTGAACTTTCAGAGAATCCATTACCACTTGCCCCTATATCTTTTCATGAAAAGCAAGATTTGAAAAACATCACCTGCGTAACTCAAAAGTACAATCATCAATAACATAATAAAGTAATTGTAACAAATTAAAGGATATTACATAATATAAGTTTGGGGATAAATTCATTTGGCTTATGATATAATGATCCAAATGATATCTCCAAGTCCTAGTCATTGTGCCCGATCATTTTCCCTACAAAGTTTAGAGAAAGTATTAAGACTATAATAAAGCGACAGGAATAAATTAGGAGGTAAGGTGAAAAGAGAAGTTGTCTGGATATTTATTCAAGGCTGTGATGAGTCCATCACTCTTTTCTATCACGCTTGGTGATCTTGATATTGTCAATTTTGTGACTTCATTTTTCCTGCAATTAAAGAAAAATTCTTCGTTTTGAGAGACTGATTCGTGTTGGTTTTGCCTTGCTCTCCTGGTGCTCCTTCTTGTACTTGATTTGCACACTTGTTTGATCTTGAAATGTAGTTTTGATGGAATTTTTGAGGACCTTCCTCAAAAATTCTGCCCCAGTCTAAGACACAGAAAACTCTTGAATTTCTTTGTAGATTTTGTGTTGCTTAATATGAAATTTTTGAGATCCATCTAAAAAAAATTGCCCCAGTTGCAGCTTCAACACAAATTTCGTAGAATTTTTAAGACTTTCTCAAAAATTCTGCCCCAGTTGCATGCTTCAATGTGATCTCCAATTCTGACTTGTTGGAGAAGATCTTCTTCTAGCAAATCTTTTAGATCCTCTCAAAAATTCTGCCCCAGTTTCCATTATAGAGGGAACGGAAATCTTACGGGGGGTATGATTGAGCCGGTGTGGCGTCTACATATTCCACTAGGGAAATCAGGTCAAACGTAGTTCCAACATAAGACAAAGGGAAATTGAAATTTTTCTGATAACTTAACCAAAGCCAAGATAGGTCGCCTACGTATTCCACTACGGAAATCAGGTCGAACGTAGTTCACATTACAAGTAGAGGTGCGATTACAAGGAAATCAAAATATAAGGTACGATTACAAGGAGATAAAATGATAAAGTGCGAATACAAGGAAAGAAAATGATAACATAAAATCGAAGGACGCCAAAAGTACAACTTCAAGAAAACTTCATTCTTCTTTGCAACTGATCATGCAAAGAGTTACTTTTTGTGATTTGGCAATGGATTGTTGTTCACATTTGCTGGAGCTTCTGCAAGTGTTATCACCTTGTCATCAATCAAGTCTTGGATTTTATGTTTCAGGGTGATACACTTCTCAGTATCGTGCCCAATAACTCCAGAATGGTAAGCACACCATTTACTCGGATCATACCAATTGGTTGCAGTATTCACCGGCTTTGCTTCTACTGGGTGAAGTATCCCAGTTTCTTTCAACCATTCATAAAGTTGAGTCAGTGATTCTGCTAATGGCGTGAAGACCCTTGGAGGCTTCCTTTCATAGTTGGTACGAGGTGCATTGTTGTAGAGATTTTTTTGGAGAGCGTTGAGCATGATATGTCGCATGTGCATTATAGACCTGATATGGTGAATGTAAAGGTTGTTGATGATGTGAGGTACCTCCTCGAGTCATCACTCCCATAACCTCTTTGTCTTTTTTCTTCCCGTTTCCAAAAGAGCCAGTTTGGAAGGTCTTATTAGCGAACTGCAATGCTGTGAAATTTGTTATCTTTCCAGTCTTGAGGCCATCTTCAATCATTTCTCCGATTTTGATAATTTCAGCAAAAGTTTTTCCACTCATTGTTGTCATTCATTCATAAAATTCTGGATCTACAGCCTGAATAAAGTAATTGATCATTTCTGCTTCCTCCATAGGGGGGTGTACTCTGGATGCTTCTTCTCTCCAACGTATGGCATAAATGCGGAAGCTTTCAGTAGATTTCTGTCTTAGCTTTATAATAGAGATTCTATCAGGAGCGATCTCAACATGAAACTTGTAATGATCCAAAAAAGCATTTGCCAAATCATCTCATGAATTCCATTTGGTTACGTCCTGCTTAGAGTACCACTCTAAAGCCTTTCCACTCAAACTTTGATTAAATAGCTTGATTCTTATTCCTTCACTCCTTCCCACACCGACCAACTTTTCACAGTAGACCTTCAAATGGAAGAAAGGGTTTCCAGAACCATCAAACTTTTCAAATTTTGGAATCTTGTAATCTGGTGGCAACTCAATCTCAGGAAATGCACATAACTCTTCATATCTCACACTTTGGTTAGTACCAAGCCTCTGAAGACTTCTCATAGCATCTTCCAAACTTTTGATCTTCCTGTTCATCATTTCATCATTAACCTTTTTTATGTCATTTTCAGTTTCAACATAGTGATCAGCATCTATGTGACATAGCCCTTGAGATCGTGTCATAGGTGGAGCGGTGGTATAAGTGTACACTGGCAGAGCATGGTGTGTCACCGATACATTCTGAGCCTTTGGAAGAGAAAATATGTACACAAGAGGAACATTTTGAGAAGCATGAACATTTTGAACTTACTGAGAGGTGGTGAAATGATCTCCATGATCAAACTCTTATGAGGTTGGAAACATAGGTCCCTTTTGACGAACATCAGGGGGTAGGATCACGCTTGGTGTATTCTAAGAAGTCATTCTGTTTTGCATCACCATGAGCCTTAGTTCAGCAATTTATTGCTCTAGACTAGCAACAACCTCCAGAGTTACTTTCGATCTTGCCGAGGTGCTAGGGTATGTCGTGATAGGCAAAGTCGAGGTTGTTTCAGATTAAGTGATTGTGTTGATCAAACTGGAGTCCATAGTTGAACGAGTCTTTTTGGTAGCCCAAATAAGAAATGGTGAGTCTGTAGTAACCTTCTTGACCTTGGACCATGTAAAATACGGATGTTCTGCCAGTGAGTACTTGAAATTGCTTTCTTCGATCTTTGTGAAGAGAGCAAGTTTGATTACCAACACAAATCAGCCTCTCTAAAGAAAGAAAAATGCTCAAAAGGCAAAAGTGTCAGTCTATTGATCGTAATAATTAATCAAAGTATATAAAATAAATATCATTTGTTTTGCTTGAAATAGACTAGTCCAAAATTTTGAGGGACGAGAATTTTAAGAGATGATTGAATGGACAAAATTTTGGTCAAAGGGGAGAGGATTTTAAACAAAGTGAGCTATTTGAAAAAAGGTATAAATATTTATGCTCAATTTCGGTAACACGAGTTGAATTTCTGAGAGAAAATATAAAATTCTAAAAACTTCTGTAGAAATAACGACGCGCTAGAATTTTGATGAAATATTTAGTCGATCTTGGATATAATATGTATGATAAAGTGATTTGTAAGAGTGATGGGATCAATGTGAATTTTAATGGTGACCCAAAGAGGATCAAAAGCAAGATAGTATTTGCTTCCCTTTCGATAGCTTGACGGAGGTTGACTCGAAGATGATCGAATACAAGGTAAATGGGAGTCCAATTGGACTTTTTCGGGAGAGTTTCATGCATAAAGAAGAGAGAAAGAATTAGTGGTTGTGCAATATATTAGCCAACATAAAATCAATATGCGGCCAATCAGTAAAAAAAAATGTCAGAGAATAACAGGTTATCACACCAATAGCTACAAACTACTTTAACTCTAAACTAAATCAACAAGTTTGACACAATTGTTCTTGAGATAAAAAACCATAGTAATAGCCTCACCCACTAGGCACAAGATGGATTGAAGTTAAGAGTGATGAAACTCATTGCTAAAGCTAAAGGAGTCATATCAAAACCTCGAGGACACACTAACAAGCTTAAGGACATAATCTATTGAAAGAAGATTAAGCTATGAAGTTTAAATCTTAAACACACAAAGGAAATCACTGAAACTTCATTCCTTTCACTGCCAATACACAACATAAGCACATATGAATAAATGGAACATATGGGGGTAGATTTCATACGCTAACACACATGCAAAGATCAAAATAATTATTCAATACTCAAACAGATTTACTCATAACTAAATGAATATCTTCCAAGATTTGAACAAGGTATAATCTATCCCTGAGGTAACAAACAAAGACAACAACTATGGAAAGGGAAGAGAGGTCGCAATATATATGAAATTACTTATTGAACTTTTTGTTTCAGAATTTAAAAAAATCAATTTCAGAAGGCAAGCAACATCTTTAAACAAGCTAAAAGACCTTAAAGGATTATATCAATCACCTAATCTGCTTTCTCGAACATGATAATGAAAAAAAAAACTGGAAAAGCCACTAACTTTCAGCAATACTGATTTGTAATAGTAACAAGGACTAAGAATAGAGCAAAATCATTTCAAAAATAGAGATGATGGAACTAAAGGATTTAAAATCTTTTAAGAACGAATTCGTTTCAGATTTACTCAAGTCGTGACTATCACTTTAATCATACTTTGGTAGTTTACTGGATAGACAAAATGGATTCATACTAGCCAATGATGGTTCTCGTCCTCTACTTAGTGATTGAGAGGATACATTAAATACATACCCAACCACTTAGTTCACTGGATAGTCACAAAAATATACACAAATACTCATTGCAAGGGTGATGAAACTTGGAGGAAAACCCAAAAATACAGTAAAGAAAATCCCAAAGGTCCAAACTTTATTCCATGCTCCAAAATAAACCCCACTTTTCTTTATTCGAAATCAAATAAATACGATCTTATATAAACATAGCAAAACGCAACAGATATATATAATTTACTTGTTCTTATGAAAAGGATAGGGAAGAGAGGATGAAGATCAACATTAGGTGCTCACCCTCTACCCGAAACTCTACGAGAATTCATCCTTTTCAATATATCCTTACAGTAGCTAAACACCATAGAACAGTGATCAACATACACCCTTTCACATAGGGAAAACAGAACTGGACCTCAAAATGAGCAGAAAATAGAACAAAGAACAAGCGATGCAACAAAACTTAATAAAATTAAAGAAGAGGAAGGGGATTACACCAGCGAAAAGAGATTTAAACTACAACTCGATATATACGAGCTAGATGGAATCCCAAAACACAAAGAACAGTAAGCAACAATATTTAACTAATAATCTACATGATTATTGTCTTGAATCCAGATTCTAAAAAAATGAGCTAATCTACCAAATTGAGAGTGAAAGTAAAAAGTAAATGCAGGAAAATAAGAAGTGAAGAAGAATGTTACCTTTTTTCGAGAAGCGGACGGGAACAACGAGTCTTTCCGGAAAGCTTCACCACACCACCGGAAAAAGAACTTGATTTCTTAACTTAAAATCCAAGCTACTAAGAGTCTTAAAGGATTTTTCAGCTTTGTTTCAGCTTGAATTCTTAGGTTTCTCCAAAAATGGAGAAAAGGACTCCAAGATTTTTGCTACCTAAAAAACTCTCTCTAATCAGTAGACAAAGGAGGTTTATATAGGGGATTTTGAGGGTTCCAACTGGTGTAAAAATGGAGGGGAACGAGGGTTTTCTGGGAATAACCCTTGAAAAATTCGAATTTCAAACACAAATTCATCATTACCCAGCTAAAATCAGCCTCGTATGTACGAATTCATACACAAAACGGATAAAATAAAGGATAATTCGCTGAGGTTTTTGGGATGGAGGACACCTGGGTCTTCTAGAACCTTCCAGGTTCTGCCAGCTCATCGAAAATCGTACAAATTTTGACGGAGAAGGCATCGTGTTAACGGCGTTGTGTCATCGCTTGAGTTCTAGGTTCGTTGGTGTTGTTGTTGAGTGACGTTGAGGAAAAAGAGTAAAGGGGTCATTTTGTTTGTTTGCTGGAGAAGTGAAGAGGAGTAGGTGAGAGAGGGGTGTTTAGAAAGGGATTTGGGCCGGGTATATAAGGTTATTGGGCCAAATTTTGGCTGGAAATTGGGCTGAAATTAATGGGTTAAAAGGGAGCTGAAATTGGATTGCAAATATGGCCAAAAGTATATTACAATTATAGCCGAATTGAAATAAAATGGGTGACCAAATCGATTTAATTGGTTGAATTTGGCTAAAATTTATATGAGATAAATTATTATGTAATTAATTAATCAAGCTTCTTAACATACCAAAGTAAAATAATTAATTTATAAAATAGACTTATCATATTAATTAGACTATAACTTAACCGATTTTGATAAAATAAAATACTAACTCAATTAAATACTTGTTTTATATAAAGGATGATTTTCCAAATAAATCTTGGAGTTATGCATATAATATATATTATGAAATATATAAAAATATTTTTTTTATTGCGAAAATGACCAAAATGCATTGAAAATATTTTAATTTTGTAAAATAATTGTTTCAAGTTGTTAAAATTGAAGAAGCTTGAGTAATTAACTAAATTGTGGAGGGCCACAATTGAGTGTCAACAATAAGCTACACTCTTTTTCCTTTGACCAGTTTTTATATCAAAAAGGGTTTTTCTGACAAATTTTTAACGAAGTAGCAGTAGGGACTTATGGGGAAAAAGTTAGGGAAAGTTTCGTTTTTTTCTTCTTCTGTTGTAAAAATAATTGACTGATGGCGATTGAATGAACAAAACTCAAAGAGGTTAGCATATGTTTATGCTTTTGATTTTGAATTTCATCTTTCTTTTCGAGATAGGACTCTACAGTCAAACCAAAGGGTGGCTGTCAATGGCCAAGGCCTCTGAAGCTAAGCTCCCCTCTCCTTAGAAGCTGAAGGGGGGCACCCCCAAAAGAAAACAAGGTGGCAACTTCGAAGCTCATGCAAAGGGCCATAAATGAAGTACACACAACTTATAAATAGACCAGGAACTCACTTTCACAGGTGAGAGCGTCCTCTTCATGACCTCTTTGAGAAGTGTATGCACGAGAACCACGCAAACTGATCATTCGATCATGAAAAAAACCTGAGACCATGTTATTGCATGCTCGGTCTAATGCGCCCAAATGAGAGGCCTATTTGAATTTAACCCGTATGATTTTATTTTGTTCCTAAAATTAGTCCTTTAAGCCAATTATCGGTTATTCGAGTTAATACTCCAAGGCTACGTCCAAAATTGTCTCAGAGACATTCGAACTTAGACGCTCAGTGATAAATGCTCAAAATGTACTCTCCTAGTTGGAGGTAACGGTGATCGTTAAGCAAAACACATTTATATTACCCAACAGGTGTCAAGGTCGATCCTACGGGAAATTTAGAGCTTAGCATAGGTGATTGTAAAACAGACTTCGCATGAGAGTATATTGCTCAACAACAAATAATGTAAAAAGAGGAAAATTGGGAATCTGTCACTATTCGAATTTCAAACAAAGCAATAAGTAAAAATACAAGGTGTAAACAACAGAGGGAGGACGACTAGGGATGTGCTTCCAATGGGTCTTTAATATGGGTCAAGGTATTTGCTCATGTGCATAAATTCCTACTAAATGATATAGGTAGTGTTGGTTTTAGGTATGCTTATTAATCTCTGGATCAAACAAACACATATCCAATGATTTTTATTCAAACACCATTGTTTAGGAAAATAACCAACCAACATACGCTTGGGGAGGTCACATTATTTCTAGCTTAGACCCTTAAATGGGTGTTTCTGACGATTTGAGCTATTTTTAGCCTCAATCTAGGTGAAATCCCATGTACCCACTAGCAATTCCTCATTCGAAATTATAAACTTCTTTCTCAAGCAACAATACAACCAAGTAAGGTAAATCAATGTTTGCAACCATCAATTTTAGGATTGAAATATGGTAAAATTACTAGACCCATATCTTATTAGCAATTATAAATATAAATAAGCAAGACCCATACCCTTTTATCAAATACTTATCATCTACACATTCCTAGACAAGGAAATTTAGCCACTCATGCTAAAGGAAGAAGAAAGTATACCCATAGGAAAATTCAAATTCATTTTCATTAATTGTAGCAAGAATCTAATATCCAAGCTCAAATTTACAAGCCCAAAGTTAAAGATTGAGAGAATAGATTGAAACTCTCTTTCTTGTCTTGGGTGAGAAACTTGCTTCCAAAGTGAAAAACTATTCAGAATTGTGCCTGAAATAGGTTTAGGAACATTCCCAAAACATCATACAAAATTGATCAAAAATGCCCTTCGGAGGCTGTGCGATTCGCACGTTGTGGAGTACGCATTGCACAGCACTCTTCAATGGTCCAGTGACTTGAGCCGACTTGTGAGCCTTATGCAAAGTGGGGTGCCGTTCGCACTAGGCAGTGTGCACGTCGGACAGCGACCGCACCCCTTAATAGATTCTTCAGCCACTTTTTGAGCCTTGTACGATGGGAGGTGCAGACCGCACCTCGTGTTGTGCGTGTCGCATGAGGTCCGCACCTCTCAGCAGAATCTCTATCTTGTTCAATCCTTCACACTTCAATTCCTTTTCAGCTCTTTTGGATCCCATTCGTTGTTTTCCCTCTTAAGACAGAAGTACCTGCAGTCATGACAATAAAGGCTATAAGAACCTCTAATTCTTATCAAAACATAGCAATAATTCATAATTAAAGGGTAAATGAGTTGGTAGATTACCAACTCATTAAACTCCCGAACTTGAACTATTCTTTGTCCTCAAGCAAGATACTCACAAGGTAAGGAATGAATTAATGCTCTACAACTCAATCAAGGCACTTGTAACGACCCTCCAAGTCATTTTATGAATTCTTACTTATTTTCCTATTTTACCCCTCCTCGTAGTCCTTATATGTGATTTATACCTTTTGGGAATGGATAGTATGGACCTCGAGGTATTTGGGAGCAACTTAAGTCATTATTTGGAATCTTGAGTTTTAAGAAAGTTAAGCTTGATCATGGTTAACCTTTGGTCAAGACGACCTCGAATTGGTGCTTTAGTGTTCCCAATAGTTCTAAAACATGTTTTTTGGTCATTTACATATTTAGTTTGTTTTCACGGAGTTCCGAATAAATTCTGGGGATCTATTTGAAATTTAAAGTATTTTAGCTAATTAATATAATTAGTGATTTATGGGTGAGAATTATAATTTATTTAACCTTTTCTTTTTAGAATTAATTTAAATGGAAAGGGTTTACCATATCAAAGAGTAATATCATAAGTCTTAAGAAAGGAGGGCTGAACACAGAGGGGCACGACCGTTGCACCACCACTTTCTCTCAATTCGAAAATTCACAGCCTCGTCGAGATATCAACAACTCTCAGGTATTGTAAGAATCTAATGTTACCTTTCAATTATTTGGTCATTTAGGTAATGATAACAATATGCTTATATTGGAATCAACTCTAGGACATTATTGGCAGTGATGCTAGAATGGTGTAGGTGTAGGTTATAATAGTATATGATTTGGGCAGTGATGTTGGTGAGTGAAAGTTAGGCAAGTGGTTTGTCTTTATCGTGAAATTAGGATAAAGAAAAGGTGCAGTTATATTGATAATGCTACCCTCTGGTGCACAATTTAGGTTGGCAAAAAAATGGGTTAATAATAGTTTAATGATGAACCAATTATTGAAAAGTTTTGTTATGAATTGGTTTATGGGGATTGGATGTGTTCGTGGTGAGTTGGGTACATTACAGTAGCAATATCTAATGCTTGTGCTTTTAACGTTAGTTGTGAATCAATATATTGATCATGTCTTATTTAATGATTGGGTAATCATTAGGCAATAATGGTATAAAATTTAGAGAGAAGAATGGTGTTGCATAGATTATATGAAGCACTGCTTTGGTGGGTGCCTTTAAGCTTGATTTCCAATGTCATTATTGCTCGGAGATTATAATTTTGATCTAGTTAGATTTAGGTCTAGAATTCTTACTCTTAGAATTCTTAGAGTAAGAATTCTTAATTTGTCGATTGAATAATGATCTGTGTTAGCTAAAAATATGACGTGTTAGTTTGTATTCTTATGGAGATTTATGTATTTGGACAGATTTTGATTGTTCAGAAGCGTTACGTAAGGAAAGTTTGTTACTTGATACTTGGGCTTCATTTTGAGAAAAGTAGAGATTTCTATTTCTTTTCGAAGTGTTAGTTTTATTGTATTGAATGAACTTAAGGATAATGGGTAATGAGGGGGTCCCGTATAAATGAGATAACGAGCATTTATACGGGCACCGGTGCTATGCTAAGGAAATTCTTACGGAAATTATTATCGGTTGATAGAATCTCATAAGTTGTGATACAATTGAGCTGTTGAGACTTATGAATTATGTGAACTGGATTGTGATTGATAAACTCATTTACTGTACTTGATCATACACATTCATTCATACCACTCTTATTGTTGCATGATAATTATTTGTTGATATTTCCCACTGATTTATTTGTAAAATTCATATTCTTCTTAAGCCGATGGGAAATAGTTCTGGCAAGTGACATCATGCAAAGCCGATGAAAAATGGTTCCGGCGGGTCTTATTATGCCAATGGAAAATGGTTCCGGTGGATTATATTGTGCCGATGGGAAATGGTTCCGGCGAGTATATACCGATTTATTTTTGGCTAGTGCATTACATTTCATCTGCATTGCACTTCATATTGAACTGTTCTAGATACGTGCCTTACTTATTGTGTTGTGGTGACTTACATTTTGGTAAAATTATACTTGTGAAAAAGAAAGCTTTTAAGATACATCTCGTTATCACTTCTAGAAGGAGTTAGTAATCAAAACTTGTTGAGTACACGTGTTTTCCGTACTCACTCTATACTTGATGCACCTTTTGTGTGCATGAACTGAGCCAGGTACTGGGAATACTTGATTTGTTGCTTGCGTTCGAGGCATTGCGGTTAGGATTTAGGGTGAGCTATTTTCCTTTGGCAGTACTGAATTCTAGAGATTCTTTATATTTTCGGTCTTACTTTCTTCTAGACAGTTGTTTAGTTTTCACAAACTTGTTTCATATTCATAGATGCTCTTGTACTGGTGTTACCAGGTCTTGGGGTAGGTTTGATTTGAATTCGTTATTTTCGCATTTATAAGAGTTGGTCGTTACTTTTATATTACTTCCGCATTATTTATATTGTTAAATGGTTAGTAAAGGAAAGGGATTCACCTACGGGGATGGTGGGTGCCCTCACGGCCTAATGTGATTTTGGGTCGTGACAGCACCAAAGACTACTCTATTCTAAAAACTAAGAAAATGATAAACAAAAATACTCAAACAAAAGACTCAACTATTGTGTTCATCTCAATTTGAACCACCACATTATCAAGGCAATTGATCATTTCAAAACCTTTTTAAAAGGACTTCATTTCTCATTCAAAATCAAGTGAAATTTGTCATTCAAAACAAGATATCAAGCTTCTCAATTGGTATGGACCGTCAAGGTTTGCCTCGAGATTCGCCACACGACTTGTCTCATTCATTCCTCTCAATTGAAATAGAGACTTCATGTTTCAATTCGAGTGCATGATGCCACTCACCACAAGAGAGAATCCCACTCAAAATCATGCAATTCATAAATCAAAGGGATTATAAGAGAACCAAGAAGATTCTCACTCTCTCAAGGAAGTTCGAGTACATACATGTTGAACCATAGGTTTTCCCTTCATGTAAATTGCCACTAATGTAGGGTGATCAAGCTCGAAATCAGTAAGGACTTACGGGTTACAATGTTGGCTAGGGTTAAGGTGAGGATTTCATTTGGCTCGAGTGACTACACCTCTCTAATGCTCTTTCTCATTACTTTGAACATCGCTCACATTTTTGAATTTTGACTTCACCTTTTTTCTCCCTCACACAACTCAAGCTTCTCCTTTTCAATCATGATCATTCAAAACTCCTTGTGTCGCTTTCATTTGGTAGAACCCATTCTTTCTTTTCATTTTTCTCATTTGATTGAACTTTTTAGAGCAATTTTTAGTTCAAACTTAAGGTGCTACCTTGCACTTGGAGTGCATCCTTTTTCTTCTCCTCATTGATCGCATACACCCCCAAATTTAGGCATTTGCCTATGTTATCTTTTCATTTCTCTCCCAAACTTAGGCTTTTAGCCTACTTTTCATTTCAAGCAATTAAAGAGGACGAGTGCCAAAATAGAGGTTCCAAAACAGTCAAGGTGTTAAACAAGGTGCCAAGAAACGGTCACAAGCTCAAAGGGGTTCACTTGGATCGATGTCGAGGGAAGGCATTTGGGTGAAATGACTATCAAAAAGGGTCTAAGATCATTTTTCAAGCTCGGTCACACCTAGAATTTTTCCTTGACTCACATTCGGGGTAAGTTCTAGACAACACGCATGCACAAGAATCAAGGTAAAGTCTCACCACACAAGGCATCATGCCACAAGACTTCTTTCATTAGTCTCAAGATCAATTGGGACAAATGACTTTTAATAAGCTATTTCGAGTTCATTACACACTCATTTGAGAATCGATCAAGCCAAAATGAGAGGGTGCAACTCATAACAAGAGAATGCTTTCCTCAAAATTTTATTTTCCCTCTTTCCTTCCTTTTTCAAAAACGTCTTGTCAAGAAAAAAAAATTGGTGGGTCCATTTCGAGACAAGCACACCACGTACTCAAATTAAAACTAAAACTTGACATTTTCCCTTAAGAAGGTCACCTCTCAATCTATCATTGGGAAACACCAACTCAGTTTGACACAAAAATAAAAAAAATAAAAAAATTGCTCCTGAGGAAAGAACCGTGGTATTAAGAAACTCCCCAGAGTTTATTGCTAAACTACTATTAACAAGGCGACTATCAATTTGCGCACTCATGAATCATTTGAAAAACAAGTCTCGGCATAGGCCCTTAGCACATTTGCAAGGCACGGGTAGCGAGATAATGGAATTGTGTAAGACTAACCCAGCACACACAATTAAGAATTAAAAATCAAGCCCGACGAGGGAACAATTAAGCACAAAACAAAAATAAAAAGGCCTCGCAAGGGCAATATCATCACAATCATCCAACATGCCCGATAAGGGCCAAATAATATCTAAAAAGGAAAAATAAAGTCAACAAGACCCGGCAAGGGCAATAAAACACCTCAAGCCCAACACAGGCACAAAAATCAAATAACACCACCACCTCTCCCCATAAAAAAAGCAATTCCCTCAATGCTTTAAGATAAAATAAGGAGAGAAGGGGTGCAACTCCCTGTAGGGCTATGCCTCATCATCATTATCAGTTGTTGCCTCATCATCTACAGTCTCTCCACTAGGACCTGCACCACCCTTTCGGGAGTGTGATGTCACTGTGGACTCCCTGAGGACCTGCTCAAATAGTGGGTTCTCATCATCATCTAGCTTAGCATACTCAACACCAGGAAGCTCAGGCTCATCCTCTGCATAAGTTGCGAACAAATCATCCATGGGTCCATGAGTCTAGTGGGGTTGAGGCAAGGTGCTCCAATCTGCCTCCTCAACTGGAGCTTTCCCTTTTGCTTTGGCCATATCCTTCTTGAGTTCCTTCACCACACCCTCAACAACGTCCACCCTTTTGCAGAGTTTGGTGACACTGCCCACTACCCCTTGCATGGAATTCTTGATAGCTCTTTGTATCATACCAGATAACTTATTAGACAAGTCATTCAGCTGCCTTTTATGATTACATGTATTGTCAATCATGTCCTATAAGCCAGTCTTTGTCAAAGACCCTCTAGGTGCAGTGGCTGTGGGAGCTTCTGAAATGGCTTTAGAAGGAGAAAGCATTTGCTTCGACATCTGAGTCATCAACCTCAACCTCAACCGATGTGTCAACTCTGTGCTTTTTAAAATAGGGGGCATCCCTGTCAGTCTTCTTATCAGTACCCAACACACCTATGCCAGGAGTTGGAGTATCACAGCTGAAGAAAGGGATGTCAGCATTTGCACACAGTTTGCTAAGAAGCACAGGAAAGGGGAATGCATCACCACCCTTACAAGCCTTCCTCTTGATCACCAAGGCAAAAATCTCACCAAAGTTGATATGGTCCCCAACCATGATTGAGGCTATCAGAATGGCCCCATCATGGGTGACCTTTTTGTCATTCTAAGAAGGTGGGAAGCGAGAGCGAACAAAATCATACCAAAGGCGAGTCTCAAAGTATATGGACAGTCGCATTATGTCACCTCCTGTAGTGTCCCAAAGAGGTATGTCAGAAGAAATAATAGGAGCAACCCACTCAAGAGGTTTGTGTTTGACAGTCAGCTTAGCCATGAGTTCAGGTGTTGGCTCAATTGGGGTGCTCCAATACACGACATTAATTGCAGCTGGAGTGATCCGGATTCCCTTGCCTCAAACTATTACTGATTCCAAAGAGAGGAAAGTTTTTGGCCCTCCTTTATATCCCTTAGCATCTTGTGTGGCTTGATATGAAGCAAAGAACTCCCAGACTATCTCCTTGAAGTAGTTCCTGGGCACCACCTGAAATGGTTGCCACTATCGATTGGCAAATTATGCGGGGATGTTGGGTAGGTTATCCCCCACTGCATCCAGATTGAAACTCTGCTCCGTGTTGAAGGACCTGCCACTGTCGCAATCATAGATGGCTCTCATACCTTCCACCCCAAATCGAATCCTCTCCTCCTCTGAAATTTGGGCACGGGAAGATGTTGTGGCTTTATTCTTTCCCTTTGAGGTTGGATTGGAGGAGGAGGGAGTTGTTGGCCTTCTTGAACTCCTCTCGGCGTTACCCTTGCTAGAAGACATATTCTGCACATGGAGATTATGAGTCCAAGAACAAGAGAAAAATCTTTTTGTATTTTGACATATGTGAAAGAAAAAGATCAAAAAGAAGTTAACAAACTAAAAAGGACGGCATGCAAAGGAGTAGAAAAATGAAGGAGGTATTTGATAGCTCATGCAGACCATGTGCAAAACGCACAAGCCATTGTGCGCATTGCACATGACGTCGCATAAGCTACTAATCCTTCAACTAATTTTCCACTGAGGTGCGAATGCTGATGCGGTTTGCATAAACCAAGTTGCGCGTCTCACCCTACTTCGCACCTCAAAATAGTAAGCTGGAACCAGTTTTTTAGCAGGTGTGGTGCCTTGTGTGTTCCGCACATCAATATCCATGCACCACATGTGAAATGCACCAGAGCATAATTGAAATTTTTGGTTTCTTATGTTCTTATGAATTACACATGTGATTCATGGAGCAAGATTTGCATGAAGCACTTGGCACGAAGTAGTAAACCAACAATTATTAAACATTTGAGGGCAAAACATAACATGACCACAATTTATCCGGGTACTCAGACCTTCCCAGAATTCAATATCACCAATCAAAACAAAAGAGGAACTCAACGATTTCCCTTAAGAAGGATGTTACTTTGTCTATTATTGAGAACGTCAAGCCCTCAATTGCAACACTTAGGCACAAGACTGCAACAACAATTTCTACCTCCCTGCACAATATCATATACCCAACAAAATATTCAACAAAGAACATGGGCGCACAATAGTAGCAAATTTCAGCCCCACACAACAATTCTCAACCAAAATTTATGAAAAACGATGATTTTCCCTTAAGAATGACATCACCCAATCTATCATGGGGCCAAATCATGCACCAATCATAAGTGGGTTACTCAGACTTCACCCCAAACACCGACTTTCAAGGCTAAAAACTACTACAATCAACATGCATTATCACAATATCAAACCCTACCAAGTTGATCCTAAGCAAAATCCATATCACAATTCAAAATTAGGGACCCAAAAATTTTGGATCTCACCCAAAATTAACATGGCAATTTTAACAAGCATGCTTCACAATATGAGTTCCAAATCAATCTAAAATCATGTATTTAACGTAGGAAAACTTACCACAAGTGAAGATTAAATGAAGAGAAGCAGAAAATTAAAGCTTTTGGAGAGAAATAATGGTAACCCAATAACCTCGCCTCGAGAACTAACAACGGCAGCATGTGGTGGAGTAGCAGTGGAGATTGGGTGAGAGGAGGAGAATAGTTCAGGGATTTGTGAGAGGTTTTTGGGAGAGAATTTGAGAAGTTGTAGGAGAGAATATGGAGAAAAAGATGAGGGTGGCAAAATAAAAAGGAAAAGAAGAAGAAAATTTTAGCCGGGTCGGTCTTCGAGTCGGGTCGATCAATGGGTTAGGTCAATTAAAATTTAAATTTTACCTTGGTGCACCACGATATGTGGTTCGCACAAGCCCTTGTGCGAATGGCATGTCGTTTCGCACCTTATCTTTCCATGCCCAAAACTTGTCCAGCTTTTTGTTTCATCATATGGCAGAGGTGTGATGCGCGCTTGGGCATGTGCGAACTGCACAACCCAGTGCACATTGCCTCTAATTTAAGCATTTTTCTCCAGGCTTCTGTATTAGCCTGCATTGGGCCATGCAACGCCCACAATGGCTTATGTGAACCGCACGATCCTTTGCACATTTCCTTTTTGCCCTGTTTTTCTACTTGTTCATTTCTCTGCTCCTTGCATTCCTAAAACAAACCAAAAACAACAAAAGATAATAAAAAATAAAGTAAAAACACTTGGGTTGCCTCCCAAGAAGCACTTGATTTTACATTGCGGCTCGATGATAGTACCTCAACCTCAATCGTTGTCGGATAGAATGCCAATTCGGTTGGCGTGGCCCCATCCCAATAAGGGGAATTGCTCCTTCAACATCCTCAAAACATCATCATGTTGCCGACTTGGAAACTCTTCAATCTTGGGTGTCTTGCCCAATTCACACTCCTCAAGGGCATGATCAAGCTTGCCCTCCAACTCTATCACCGATATTACCCGCAATTCATCCAGAGGCTTTGTGGGTTGGCCTACGTTGAATGTCACTACCTCACTTCCAACTTGGAATTTAAGTTCACCAAGTTCAACATCCACAAGTGCTCTCCCCGTGGCTAATATTGGTCACCCTAAGAATATGGGCACCTCAACATCTATTTCACAATCCAAGATCACGAAGTCCACTAGGAGAATGAACTTGTCGACCTTCACCCACACATCGAATAGGATTTCTACCGGACGCTGAATGGACCGATCAGTCATGAGTAGCCTCATAGATGTAGGTTTGGGTGTATCTAATCCTAATTTGTTGAAGAATGCTAGGGGCATTAAATTAATGCTCACCCCTAGATCGCACAAGGCTTTACGGAACACAAATAACCCAATAGTGCACGGTATGGTGAATGCACCCGAATCATCCCATTTTATAGCAACATTGCTTGTCATCACAGTGCTACAGCTGTGTGATATTCCCACATCAACAACCTTTTTCTTTTTTAGCAACTCTTTAATAAACTTGGCATACCCTGGCATTTGTGTTAAGGCTTCAACCAAAGGAATATTTATTGAAAGTTTGCTGAACATATCAAGAAACTTATTGAATTTTTGCTCCTCCTTCTTCTTAGTTAGCCTTTGAGGGTATGGAGGAAGTCCTTTTGGTAGTATGAGTGTGGAACACTTTGAGCAATAAGAGGGTCTTCCTCAATATCAATAGCAACTTGGGGAGAAGATTCAGCCTCCTCCCTCTCATCATCAATATCAACACTCACCAGGGCATTGGGTGCATCAAGATTCATCCTAACTCCCGATTCTACAATATCTTTATCATGCTTGATCTCTTTTCCTTTATCACTCGGCTTCACAACGACCATAATGATAGGCTTCTTTACTACAACAACTGGCTCCACAACATGCTCTTTCACTACTCCACTTGTTCTCCCACTTCTAGTGATAACCGCCATGACATGAGCATTATTTTTAGGATTGACGGTGGTGTCACTCGGTAGTGTTCCCTTCAATCTCGGGTTCATTTGGGTGGAGAGATGATTCATTTGAGCCTCAAGATGTTTAATTGAGTCCAAATGAGGGCTCACATTTTGATGGAGTGTTGAAACTTCACTTTTAAGCTCATTGACCCCGGTGTTAGTATTATCTACCTTCTTCAGAACAAAGGACAACATGTCCTCAATCTTTGAGTGCCCGGGATTGCTTGTGGTGGGTTAGTATAGCGAGTCCAACTTATTTGGAGGCACATATGGGTTCAAACTCTGGTGATTGTATCTGTCACCATCCTTGTCACGGTCCTTCCAATTTTCATCTTGTTCCTTGTCCCTAGTCCAACCTTGATTCTCCTCCCTAGGGCGATAATACCTGGGACGAGAACCCATCGACAAATAGCAAAGTTTACCATCCACAATAGTTATTAGCTCATCATCACTAGCCTTGATCTTTGGTGTACTCACAGCATTCACGGTCTTAGCACCACCTGCCCCCATCATATGCTTGTTAAGCAAGTCTATTTGCATCATCATTTTTGCCATGGTCTCATCCTTATCTTCATCCTTCCTCCGTATCTCATTTGTTACGATGGATGTGGTCACTCCTAAAGTTGGAATATCTGTCTCCCTTGTGTGCCAAGCTTGGTTAGTCTTGGTCATTCTCTCTAGAAGAGTTGAGGCAACAGGAAATTGTAGATCCCTGAAGGTGCCGCCTCAAAGATTATTGGACGCGGACTTGTTCATCGAGTTCAAGGGTCTAAAGAAGCTTTGTAGCAAAATATGGTCCGACAAACCATGGTTAGGACATAACACAAGATTCTTCTTAAATCTCAACCATCCCTCATGTAGAGGCTCATCGGGAAGTTGGCGGAAGTTGGTAATTTTATCCCTTAGCTCCATCATCCGCAATGGAGGGAAGAATCTAGTTGTGAAGGCATCTACCAACTCAACCCAAGAGGTGATTGACCCATCCAGCAATTCCTCCAACCAAGTTGTGGCTTCCCTCATTAGAGAGAAGGGGAATAGGCAAAGCCGGACGAATTCTTAGGAGATATTTTGGAATAAGAATGGTTGACATATCTCCACAAAATTACGGATGTGCCTGTTGGCATCTTCATGGGCTGCTCTTCCAAACATACCCTTCATTTGAATCAAATGGAGCATTGTTCTAGTAACGTGAAATACTGCATTTTCCACCATGGAGGGTAGACGAATTAAACCTACTCCCAATTGAAGCACGGGTTTATTGGTTGCATCCATGAATCCATCAATACTCTCGTTATCACCCACCTCACTCATAGGCTATGTCACGACCCGATTTCTCAAGTCATGATGGCACCTACAACTCCCAGGAGGTGAACCAATTCCCGTAGCCCGGAACAGCTAGTAATGGGCTACTACCTAACCAATACGCTCAACAAGCTCAGATAAGCAGAAGCAGAATGTAAAGATAAGACAACGCGGAAGCAATTTACCCGAATATATACATCATGAAACTACACCAACCCCAAGACTTGGTATCGACAGTACAGAAGCTTCTAATAGAATACAAGTGCTAGAAGTAACAAAATGATAAGTACAACAGTCTCCAAATATATAAAGAGTAACAGTACAAAAGATGAGACGTAGACAAACCCCGACCATCAGACGCTCATCCTAGTCTCGAAGATCCAAAAGCTGCACGAGTCTCCAATGCGTTCAACAGCAAAAGCTCAGCTAATATCTGCACCAAAAAGTGCAGAAGTATGGTATGAGCACCAAAACCACGGGTACTCAGTAGGTATCATCGGCCGACTGAGCGCATATAAGATATAAAAGCAGTAAGTAACAGATAGCAAGAAAGCAGTCACTGAAGCAATAAGCAAGGCACAAGGAGCTAGCACAGATCATCCATAACCAAGAGCTTCAAGTAGCACATGATAGCACAGAGATACAATTACATAGAATCACAGGTGAAGGAAAGGAAAACGCACCTGGAGTCCTTGCACAATAATATAAGTAAGTAGAGAGAGAGTTGAGAAAATGGCGGTATACCAGTAACCTCAAGTAAAAGGAAAAGACGGAGAGCAGTCTAACATACTCAAAATGGAATCAACAAGTATAAGGAAATCATAATACCAATCCAATCACATGATAGCATAACCAGGGAATCGCCTCACAAGTACAACCCTAGGATGAAATAACAAGGCCACAATAACCGAGAGATACCACTCAACTTCCCACAAGGATAGAGCCAAAGTCTCACACTCTGCTCAGAAGGCCACACAAAAGTGCCTCAATAAGATAGGACTCCAAAGCCCTCTCAATAATCAGACATCCCACAACCAAAGCCTCAACAAGATAGCCATCGCTAATCTTTCAAGAACCGGGTGCCAAGACAAGCTCTAAGTAAAAACAGGAGTAAATATAGTCTACCTACAGTCCCAACGGCCGCCCATACAACCGAGGAACACAATCAA
This sequence comes from Jaltomata sinuosa, assembly GCA_003996215.1. Classification (NCBI taxonomy): domain Eukaryota; kingdom Viridiplantae; phylum Streptophyta; class Magnoliopsida; order Solanales; family Solanaceae; genus Jaltomata; species Jaltomata sinuosa. The sequence goes on along the minus strand of QJPP01007609.1, from coordinate 437,912 downwards.
GTGAAAACAAACCCTCTGGCATCCCATACTACCGAAGAGTACACTGAACACACAGCAAACAAGGGTGGAATCCAATGCATGATATGATATGATGTGAAATAGAACCTCTGTATGTACCTCCTCCGGTGCCAATCAGGCCCAGCAGGCAGGTTCCATGGAAGGACCCAGCCTGTATACCTCTACTCCACCGTATACCCTTCCCTCCGGCGCACGCAGCCCGAAGCCCCAGTCCCGGAGCGGCAAGGTCCATGGAGGTCCCCGTCCCCATACTAAAACTCAGTATCAATATATGTCATCTGGAAGCAAGTCCGGGATCAGGATAGAGACCCAGTCTCAAATATGCATGTCCAGACCCTGTGCAGGACTAAGGTAGTAGAAAATGCCTCAAAAACCCCTACATGGGTGCCCGGGCGTAACCGGGTCTAAAACTGTAGTAAATCAAGTCTAGTGCTCCTCCCTGCAGAGACTAGTATCAGTAATACAATCAAGTCTGGTGCTCTGCCCCGCAGAGACTAGTACCAGTAATAAAATCAGTGCGAAAACATCCAAAAATCCCTTTTTCTATCATCAATAGTACCAAAAAAGGGCCCCAGGGCCATGCAAATTTAGGAAAACTATCAGTAGTGGCTCACAGCCAAAACTGTAGTAAAACATGCAGAGGAAAACCTTTTTCATGGATTATATGCTCGCACACAAATATCAAAGTAGCCCAACAGCTCACAACAACTCATATCAGCCCTGCACAGGCCCAACAGCTCACAACAACTCCTATCAGCCCTGCACAGGCCCAACAGCTACTCAGCAGACATAACCAGCCCAAAAGGATCATCTCTATGTCCGGGTCTCGCTGACATTCCCCAATAACCCACCATCTATGTTCCAGAGTAAATACAAGGCCACACAGGACCACAAGGGTAATATACAATACTATGCAAATACTACAAACAACGCATGAAATAACGGACGAACAAGGTGGACATGGTCTGGGGTACCAACCTATAATAACCCACCTAAAGATGTTAATTAATGCAATTATAGCCTATATACGCAGAGTCTAGGTAGGAAAGCCATAACCTACCTGTCATCCAATAACTAGCTGCGGGAACGGCGTCGTCCAGGCTCAAACTGATCCGGGAAGCTCCAAATCACAAAAACACTTTCAGCTGAAGTCCCCAAGGCGTCTCTATGAAGCCTGACCAACCAAGGTAATGGAACAATTGCTAGAATCGACGAGGCTGCAAGAATGAGCCATAGCCATTTGATAAGGTGTTAATGTCACACTCGCGACCAGCCAACTCCAAAACATAAAATGAGGCCAATAACAATAAGAAATGGCGTCTAAATCCAATAATAATATGTTAACCATATCTCAAAGGAGCGACGAGCTCCCGAGGAACTATTTCAAGCCGTACTTCACGTTGTCCAATCCAATCACTATCGTATGCGATCCCAAAAAGAATCGCACAATTTCCCAATCCCTCCAGCACCTTACCACAACCATAACACCACAACAATAACCAAATATAACAAGATAAAGGGGCTGTCCAAAGCCACAAATCCAAAATACCACTTCGTGGTTCAGAAATTCATAAAACAATACTAGAACATATAATAACGAAGGAGGGTCGTAGGGGAGAGATTTCCTTGACAAAAATATTCAATACCCCAAGATTAACAACCTGCCTCCTTGCAGCAACAACAAACATATCCAAATCGAACAAGAAACTACTACAAGATATCAAAAAATACAACTTTTTGTAACTAGAAGCTTAGAATCTTGATTCAACAAATAGATAAGTGTACGGGATCCATACCTCGCCAATATAACTCTGTAGATACTGCCAAATACTCAGAAAACACCTGTTGGCTCGCTGCATCAACACCTACGAAGATATGCCATGAAATCGATGGGGAAAACTATACCAAAATGACGAGCTCGCGATGTAGAGCAACTTCCGTTAAACTTCTGAATTGAAAGGATCAAAGTACATGGATTATTTAGGGACTTTCCCTCTGATTTTCAGTGCATCTTGGGTGAAAATACTGAGTTAAAACGAAGGGGAAATCACCTTTTATAAGCTGAACCGACTTAGGATGTGGCCCCCACCTTGACGTGCCTGCTTGTGCAGTCTTACAAAAATGTGAATATCTCTCTATTCTGAAGTCGTATGGATGAACGGTTTAGTGCATTGGAAACTAGACTTGTAGACCTTAGATTTGGTATATTGGGGGACCACTAACTCTTTATAGATGGAAGAAACACCCCAAGACATTTAACCCAAATTTGAAGAGAATTCCTTAAAGGAATTTACAATAACTTTTTCCGACTTTTGTTTCGCAACTTGCTTGACTTCAAAACTTATCATACGACCATTTTGTGATTATAATACCTCATAACACATCCTTCTTAGTATATTAGAAACTATTAGTCTTACCCCAATGGCACGGGTTACTTTAAACCTTCCAAACGGGCGAGGTGTTACACGAGGCATTTCTTTAACTCAAACTTTCGAGTAAGGGATTCCCTTGACCTAGAACCTTGGTTTAATTCTTTGATATTACCAAGAATATTGTCGGAAGTCAACGATTTCCAAAGTTGAAGCTCTAAAATGAGGAACGGCCATAAATACCAAACAAACGGCCTGGGCACCGAACTACCAGTCCTGACAAGCCATAAATGACTTGGGCCGCTACAAGTAAGCTCTAATGGTACAAGAAAGGCAAAAACGTGTAAATGACCGGAAGGGTCATTACATCATCCACTACTAAAAAGACTTTCGTCCCCGAAAGTCAGGAAGAAAGAAAATACCAGAGATTTAAGAATAGCGGATACAACGCCCGCACTACTCTTTCAGACAACCCGGGTAACCTTCGCGACCAGACGGCACCCAAAAGAACATAACCAAAGAAAGCAACCAAGCGTTAATTTCTTACTAGCCAAGCTAGATTTCAACCTCCAAAGATCTGCCAACCCAAACTGAACCTCAAGAATCTTAACCGAAAAGCACATACATAACACCAAAACCAGAGTACCAAGGCTATCAACACACAAAACTCGAATCCTCAAAACCATACTAAGTGAATCCTTTAGCACCATAAATCGGAAGATGCATACAAATCGAACACCTGAACCACCCTCGAAATATCAACTGACACACCGGAGATCCACAGTTCCTGCTTATACTTTACCACGAACGAAGTCACCCATTTTATTCAAACTCATTTTAAGCCAAGATATAGGCTACTAGCCTTTGCCATCTAAGATAACAACCCGTAGCATATCATTGAAAATGAAACTTACATGCCCTGACTGACCATCAACCAACGAACGAACACTTTTGCTAACATCAACTTGCTAACTGAACCGTGCCACGTCTGAATCAACTGAAAGTGAATGAACCAGGGCAACCTACCCAAAAGACCCAAACCAAAACCACGATCCTACAAGAAGTGTGGTAAGCCTACCATGAAGTCTGTAACCATGAGCCAAGCTCCCAACTCTAGAAAACACTACTGCAACTCCGAACACTCGAACACCAGTTGAATGTGAAATTGCCTTACGAATCTTACCTCAGGAAGAAGTCCATCATGCCACGAATATCAAGTCCAAACAACCCGAAGGCAAAGGAAAAGAAGCCTGGGGTTCAAAGTTACCATCTAGCCATAGAAATTTTTGCATATACTTTCAACTCATTCCTTTGGCTCGAATCAATCGCTCTACTGGTTCTGCAAACACCAACCACTTCGAAGCATATATCATAACAAACTTCTAGTCCATACTGGCCGAGTCTAACCAACACTGGAACCCCACATATACAGCAACTCTGGAGGAATCAATTAAATAAGCTTTCAAATCCTCGGCAAACGAATGGCGATTACTAGTCTCTACGTATCATAAGAACTCAAAATAACGTCGCTAGTCTCAACCCGCACAAGCTGACCACATAAAGCATACACCACTGCTGAAGCTCAAACTTACGCCGCTGAGTCTGTCCAACCATGGTAGAAGGATCTCATACTAACTAGAATACTGCTGAAATCTGGAATATCCCGCCTCTTGTAGAGGTTTGCCAAGGACTAGGTGTCCAAGGACAATAGCCGCATCCGCAACTGAAGTAAAGAAGCTAAGTTGCCCGCACCCACTGCCTCCCGGCACTAGGATGCTGCAACCAAATAGAAACTGCCACGAACCATCCGATGTAATCTGCCAAGTCATGATTCTGAACCCCAACTTTCAAAACTACCAACTAAAGCCTTGGTCGAACCAGGATGCTGCCAATGAACCCGTAAGAACCTAAGCCAACTAGGCCTGAAAATGCAAGTTGCCAACACCGCAGCTGCTACTAAAACAAAAACCAATCGATGGAAAACCCACATCAATATGTAGATGGCTTAATCGAATCACCAACACACAATCCCAAAGCAAACCTTCATCGCCACCTCAGGCAACTACGAGGACACATAAACACATACAAAGAGTTGTCTCCCTTATTTTTCAACTAAACAAAAATGCTTCCTTAGCACATACTAAACCTTACAAATCCTTTTTCGAATAAGAACCTGAAGCCATTACCTTACTACTCATAGCTACACGTCAAATTCAATAAGGCAGGAGAAGGATGGGTCGGATGCCCAAATCACCCGAAATGCTTACAAATACAACCTAACCATGAGGTTACGATCAACACTTAGTCAGAAGTACTTAAAGTCAAGACCCAATCACGATGCCAACATCCAGAGCTCATGAAAAGAACTACGATCAAGATTCGTTACAACTGGAGCTAGGGATACAACCAAACACCCAACGGACCAGGAAGTGGAGGAGACTATGGGAACAACCCACATACCTGCCAACCTCCTAAACTAATCAACAAAGAGGGTCGACTCTAGACACTCGGGAGACCAAACCAATCTATGCACACTAGCATAACCAATATCTCCCAACTGAGGCAAAATCTCAACTCCGGCCAACTACCGGTAATACACCAAACCATCACACGGATCTCTAGCCACGCTAGATAACGGCCTAGGAAACAACCATTTAGGACCATTCAACAAGTGCAACTCAACCACAAGTCCAAAATCACAATGAAACAGGGATAACCCAACTAGAAACAGACTAACAAGAACTACCCACGAGCTACAACTCTGGGAAAACACCTCTCAAGGATAACTTACCCCCATCCACTACTAAAGAATAAACTACCAATAAAATAACATATCGATACTACAATTTGGGTAGCCAAATAACTTAAACAAGTAGCAGGTAGACATATAAGCAATTACACGACAGAAGGGATAGAGTCGCAACACGAGCGGGACTAACATAAGTCGAAGGTAGCAAAAGCCTAACCTGCAGCAATAATATCAGGAACCTCTACCTCTGGCCACCAAGAAGAGTATCAAACTGATGGGATATAAATTTAGACTGAGTAGTCGAAATTAAAGGCCCAACCAGCCCTCGCCGGGGATAAGATCTATAAAGGTGACCAATCTCTCCACAATGATAACAACCAGGCTGTCCAGGATACACAATCATGGCGTAATTCCTAGTAAAGTGCCCATGCTCACCACACCAAAACAGCCTCTACCAGATGAAGTCCGATGGGAAAATCTTACCTCGTATCAAATACCGACAGACAACCCTGCTGAAGAACTAGAAGCTCAACCCTAACTGAAGCACCACTCACTGAACCAGGTACTAAAACACTCACCGGAGGACTCAGAGTCCTAACCACGGTGTCCTGAAGCGCTGAGGTCGCTATAAATCCAATCGGAGGTTGGGCTGACCCCACACCCCCTATCTAGTGCAGTAAACCCTCACTCTGGAGTCCTGGCACTGATGGAAGCATTGAAGCAACAGGCACATTAGCCTCGGCACTAACCTCTATCGCACTCGTATGAGGCATCTCAGAATGAATGAACAACCGAAGTTTAGAAGTAATAGAGCCAGGAACACACGATGAGGAGCCAAGAAGATGAAACTTTTCCTAACAATGCCATGTAGCCTCTCGCAGGTAGGATACGGACGTCATCGTACCGATCCGCGAGACTCTACCTAGACACTTGCTTCTGTACCATGACACCGGTGAACCTAGAGCTCTGATACCAAGCTGTCACGACCCAATTTCTCAAGTCATGATGGCACCTACAACCCCCAGTAGGTGAACCAATTCCCGTAGCCCGGAACAGCTAGTAATGGGCTACTACCTAACCAATACGCTCAACAAGATGAGATAAGCAGAAGCAGAATGTAAAGATAAGACAACGCGGAAGCAATTTACCCGAATATATACATCATGAAACTACACCAACGCCAAGACTTGGTATCGACAGTACAGAAGCTTCTAATAGAATACAAGTGCTAGAAGTAACAAAATGATAGGTACAATTGTCTCCGAATATACAAAGAGTAACAGTACAAAAGATGAGACGTAGACAAACCCCGACCATCAGACGCTCACCCTAGTCTCGAAGATCCAAAAGCTGCACGAGTCTCCAATGCGTTCAACAGCAAAAGCTCAGCTAATATCTGCACCAAAAAGTGCAGAAGTATGGTATGAGCACCAAAACCACGGGTACTCAGTAGGTATCATCGGCCGACTGAGCGCATATAAGATTTAAAAGCAGTAAGTAACAGATAGCAAGAAAGCAGTCACTGAAGCAATAAGCAAGGCACAAGGAGCTAGCACAGATCATCCATAACCAAGAGCTTCAAGTAGCACATGCTAGCACAGAGATACAATTACATAGAATCACAGGTGAAGGAAAGGAAAACGCACCTGGAGTCCTTGCACAATAATATAAGTAAGTAGAGAGAGAGTTGAGAAAATGGCAGTATACCGGTAACCTCAAGTAAAAGGAAAAGACGGAGAGCAGTCTAACATACTCAAAATGGAATCAACAAGTATAAGGAAATCATAATACCAATCCAATCACATGATAGCATAACCAGGGAATCGCCTCACAAGTACAACCCTAGGATGAAATAACTTGGCCACAATAACTGAGAGATACCACTCAACTTCCCACAAGGATAGAGCCAAAGTCTCACACTCTGCTCAGAAGGCCACACAAAAGTGCCTCAATAAGATAGGACTCCAAAGCCCTCTCAATAATCAGACATCCCACAACCAAAGCCTCAACAAGATAGCCATCGCTAATCTTTCAAGAACCGGGTGCCAAGACAAGCTCTACTGGCATCCCATACTATCGAAGAGTACATTGAACACACAGCAAACAGGGGTGGAATCCAATGCATGATATGATATGATGTGAAATAGAACCTCTGTATGTACCTCCTCCGGTGCCAATCAGGCCCAGCAGGCAGGTTCCATGGAAGGACCCAGCCTATATACCTCTACTCCACCGTATACCCTTCCCTCCGGCGCACGCAGCCCGAAGCCCCAGGCCCCGAGCGGCAAGGTCCATGGAGGTCCCCGACCCCATACTAAAACTCAGTATCAATATATGTCATCTGGAAGCAAGTTCGGGATCAAGATATAGACCCAGTCTCAAATATGCATGTCCAGGCCCTGTCCAGGACTAAAGTAGTAGAAAATGCCTCAAAAACCCCTCCAAGGGTGCCCGGGCGTAACCGGGTCTAATACTGTAGTAAATCAAGTCTAGTGCTCCTCCCTACAGAGACTAGTATCAGTAATAAAATCAAGTCTGGTGCTTTGCCCCGCAGAGACTAGTACCAGTAGTAAAATCAGTGTGAAAATATCCAAAAATCCCTTTTTGTATCATCAATAGTACCAAAAAAGGGCCCCCAGGGCCATGCAAATTTAGGAAAAGTGTCAGTAGTGGCTTGCAGCCAAAACTGTAGTAAAACATGCAGGGGAAAACCTTTTTCATGGATTATATGCTCGCACACAAATATCAAAGTAGCCCAACGGCTCACAACAACTCCTATCAGCCCTGCACAGGCCTAACATCTACTCAGCAAACATAACCAGCCTAAAAGGACCATCTCTATGTCCGGGTCTCGCGGACATTTCCCAATAACCCACCATCTATGTTCCAGAGTCAATACAAGGTCACACAAGACCTCAAGGGTAATATACAATACTACGTGAATACTACAAACAACGCATGAAATAATAGACGAACAAGGTGGACAAGGTCTGGGGTACAAACCTATAATAACCCACCCAAAGATGTTAATTAATGCAGTTATAGCCTATATACGCAGATCTAGGTAGGAAAGCCATAACCTACCTGTCATCCGATAACTAGCTACGAGAACGGCGTCGTCCAGGCTCAAACTGCTCCGGGAAGCTCCAAATCATAAAAACACGTTCAACTGAAGTCCCCAAGGCGTCTCTATGAAGCCTGACCAACCAAGGTAATGGAACAATTGCTAGACTCGATGAGGCTGCAAGAACGAGCCATAGCCATTTGATAAGGTGTTAATGTCACACTCGCGACCAGCCAACTCCAAAACATAAAATGAGGCCAATAACAATAATAAATGGCAGCTAAATCAAACAATAATATGTTAACCATATCTTAAAGGAGCGACGAGCTCCCGAGGCACTATTTCAAGGCGTACTTCACGTTGTCCAATCCAATCACTATCGTATGCGATCCCAAAAAGAATCGCACAATTTCCCAATCCCTCCAGAACCTTACCACAACCAGAACACCACAACAATAACCAAACATAACAAGATAAAGGGGCTGTCCAGAACCACAAATCCAAAATACCACTTCGTGGCTCAGAAATTCATAAAACAATACTAGAACATATAATAACGAAGGAGGGTCGTAGGGGAGAGATTTCCTTGACAAAAATATTCAATATCCCAAGATTAACAACCTACCTCCTTGCAGCAACAACAAACATATCCAAATCGACAAGAAACTACTACAAGTTATCGAAAATACAACTTTTCGTAACTAGAAGCTTAGAATCTTGATTCAACAAATAGATAAGTGTACGGGATCCATACCTCGCCAATATAACTCCGTAGATACTTCCAAATACTCAGAAAACACCTGCTGGCTCACTTCATCAACACCCACGAAGATACGCCATGAAATCGACGGGGAAAACTATACCAAAATGACGAGCTCGCGATGTAGAGCAACTTCCGTTAAACTTCCGAATTGAAAGGATCAAAGTACATGGATTATTTAGGGACTTTCCCTCTGATTTTCTGTGCATTTTGGGTGAAAATACTGAGTTAAAATGAAGGGGAAATCAGCTTTTATATGCTGAACTGACTTAGGATGTGGGCCCCACCTTGACGTGCCTGCTTGTACAGTCTTACAAAAATGTGAATATCTCTCTATTCTGAAGTCGTATGGATGAACGGTTTAGTGCATTGGAAACTAGACTTGTAGACCTTAGATTTGGTATATTGGGGGACCACTAACTCTTTATAGATAGGAAGAAACACCCCAAGATATTTAACCCAAAATTGAAGAGAATTCCTTAAAGGAATTTACAATAACTTTTTCCGACTTTTGTTTCGCAACTTGCTTGACTTCAAAACTTATCATACGACCATTTTGCGATTATAATACCTCATAACACATCCTTCTTAGTATATTAGAAACTATTAGTCTTACCCCTAAGGCACGGGTTACTTTAAACCTTCCAAACGGGCGAGTTGTTACACGAGGCATTTCTTTAACTCAAACTTTCGAGTAAGGGATTCCCTTGACCTAGAACCTTGGTTTAATTCTTTGATATTACCAAGAATGTTGTCGGAAGTCAACGATTTCCAAATTTGAAGCTCTTAAATGAGGAACGGCCATAAAGACCAAACAAACGGCCTGGGCACCGAACTACCGGTCCCGACAAGCCATAAATGACTTGTGCCGCTACAAGTAAGCTCTAATGGTACAAGAAAGGCAAAAACGTGTAAATGACCGGAAGGGTCATTACAGGCTACCTACACAACAAGCAAAAACAACAAACAAAAGAAAAGAACAAACACTCTACAAGGTGATTTCAAATCCACAATAAAAAAGGCTTCATTTTTTGATAAACGCTCAAACTATACTCTCCTTTTTGGATGTAACGACGATCGTTAAGCAAAACACATTTATATTACTCGACAGGTGTCGAGGTCGATCCCACAGGAAATTTAGAGCTTAGCCTAGGTGATTGTAAAATAGACTTCACACGAGAGTATATTGCTCAACAACAAATAATGTAAAAAGGGGGGAATTGGGAATCTGTCACTATTCGAATTCCAAACAAAGCAATAAGTAAAAATGCAAGGTGTAAACAATAGAGGGAGGACGACTAGGGATGTGCTTCTGATGGGTCTTGAATATGGGTCAAGGTATTTGCTCATTTGCATAAATTCCTACTAAATGATATATGTAGCGTTGGTTTTAAGTATGCTTAATAATCTCTCGATCAAACAAACATATATCCAATGGTTTTTATTCAAACACCATTGTTTAACCAAATAACCAACCAACATATGCTTGGGAAAGTCACACTATTTCTAGCTTAGACCCTTAAATGGGTGTTTCTGGTGATTTGAGCTATTTTTAGCCTCAATCTATGTGGAATCCCAAGTACCCACAAGCAATTCCACATCCGAAATTATAAACTTCTTTCTCAAGAAATAATACAACCAAGTAAGGTAAATCAATATTTGCAACCATCAATTTTAGGGTTGAAATATGGTAAAATCACTAGACCCATATCATATTAGCAATTATAAACACAAATAAGCAAGACCCATACCCTTTTATCAAATACCCATCATCTACACATCCCTAGACAAGGAAACTTATCCACTCATGCTAAAGGAAGAAGAAAGTATACCCATAGGTAAATTCATATTCCTTTTCATTAATTGTAGAAAGAATCCAATATCCAAGCTCAAGTTTACACGCCCAAGATTGAAGATTGAGAGAATGGATTGAAACCCTATTTCTTGCCTTGTGAGAGAAACTTGCTTCCAAAGTGAGGAACTATTCAAAGCTATTCAGAATTTTGCTTGAAATGGGTTTAGGAACATTCCCAGAACTTCATACAAAATTGGACAAAAATGCCCTTCAGGGGTTATGCAATGCACGCCACATAGCACTCTTCAGTGGTCCAGTGACTTGAGCCGACTTGGGAGCCTTATGCAAAGTGGGGTGCAGTTCGCACCAGGCAGTGTGCGCGTCGCATAGCGACCGCACCTCTTAAAAATTCTTCAGCCACTTTTTGAGCCTTGTGCGATGGGAGGTGCATACCGCACCTCATGTTGTGTGTGTTGCAAGAGGTCCGCACCTCTCGGCAGAATCTCCATCTTGTTCAATCCTTCATACTTCAACTCCTTTTCAGCTCTTTTGGGTCCAATTCCTTGTTTTTCATCTTAAGACAGACAGAAGTACCTGCATTCATGACAATAAAAGCCATAAGAACTTCTAAATTTTATCAAAATATAGCAATAATTTAAAATTAAAGGCTAAACGAGTTGGTACATTACCGACTCATCACTCAGCAAAATTAAAATTAAAGGGATCCCTCCTCAATATAATAAGGTATAAAATAGGCTGAAATGACCTAGGTCAAGCTTTGATGACTTAATGGATTAGAGATTGCACAGAAATATAAAAAGTATTCCATACTCCCGCTCTCCATCTTTATTCTCGAGGCTAGTTGGTCCAAAAATTCAACAAGCATAAGTTACAAGAGGTCAATCAAAATAAATCCACATGAAGGCACTTTCACAGACCCTTGGGAAAGGACAACACTAAGCGCCTTCCCAAAAGAAAAAGCCAATAAAGGCTGAGCGGGTTCACGAGGCCAAGATAAGAAAAGAGGAATAAAATGATAACCTTTTCATGTTTGCCTCGGGAGACAAGTTTCTAGAAAAAGAAATGATAAGAAGGCATGGCTCTCGAGAAATACATAAAAAAGTGCAGTCAAGAAAATATCTGTATTCAAATTGTAGAACCCTCAGAGGGGATAATACATTTATGTGTACGAAAAGAAAATTCAAAATACTACTAAGTCAAAAACATTTTTATTACAGAAAGGAAATCAATACAACAAAAGCTTTTGTTCAAATAAAGTGGTCCAAGGATGGAAGATGTGCTAGAATCTTGCTCCTCAAAAGCACGATGACTTCCCTCTCGTGCATGTGAGAGCTGCCCGAATGGCCCTCGGGCTAAGAACCGATCCAGACCAAGATCTACTGAGAAGCAAGCGGGATCAAGATCGATGGCCTACTCTCTTGGTGGTAAATTTATGTCTCTGGTTTTGGGAAGTGGCCTTCCATCACTATGCAAGGCTCCTCTGTTCCAAAGTGGATGCAAAGAAGGTCAGAGGAACCTCAAGCAAAAAAACTCTCACGGGGAACTCTCGAGTGCCAAGGCAGACCTCAACTCGCGAGAAAACACTGATGAGATAAATTCACGCGGTCCTCTTGGCCCACTATATCCAAAGCAATTGGAACCAAGAAGGAACACTAGCCCCCGAACAGAGAAATAGGGGAGACGGGAGGCAATGGCGCCCACCGCCTACTTCTCTTACCCTGGGCCTCACCCACAATTCATGCTTTACCCGAGCCTCCAACCCGAGAAATGTCACCTGAGGATGAGTTTTGGGGTCAAGGATGAGGATAAGGGAAAACTATAGAAGAACCACAAAACAAAATCAAGATATCCATGGGAATTGAAAGCGGGTGACATGAGGATAAAAACAGGTCCCTCATATAAAATATTTGCTAAAGGAATAAGGAGATATGGAGCCAAAAGTATCCATTTATAGCCAAAATCCCATTAATATATGAAAAGCGGAGAATCATGGATAGTTGCCATGAGTTCGGCTCGATCGAGCAGAATAAAACCCAAAGTAGCAGCACTAAGGATTCGATGCGCCTGAGTCATCTTGTCAAGAGATCTGATGACATATGCCACAAGGTAGAGGAATATATTATACCTCTCTCCTTCGCCTAAGCACTAAAGAAGTGGTATATGCAACAAAACCTGTCAGCTTGGCGTGAAAGTATAGACAAAAAATATTAGGCAGAAAATCTGAAAAGGGATGTTTGAATCACAGCTAGTCATGCCAGAAGTGTTAGCTACACCATCGATTACCTTGGACTTTGAGAGGCTTGAAAGGAGTGAGACAAAAAGTAACACAACCCCAAAGGGAGAAAGTTCTTCAGGTCCGACTAGGGACTGTGACTCCCATAAAGCTCTGACTGACTCTTGTCGAAGGCCAAAACGAGACTCCTGCAAGAGGCTGCAAAAAAATATGTCACTCTTGTTACCACTAGGTACTTTGAGGAGGACCCAGTCCCTCATAGCATAAAGGTCAAAAACCCCGATCAAGAATGTCAGAGAAATAAAAAGGTACTGCAATCTCATTTAGAGATGCAAACCTTTGCCTGATGTGGTGAATCAAACACAGTCATTCACCCGAAAACAGTCTCGGTGGACCAAACAGGTTATTCAAAAGAAATAACAATCAATCAATGAAATATAGTACAAATAGAATAAAAGGAAATATTTTACTATCATAGATGTCTCAGAGACGGAAAAAATTATATAGTACAAAACTTCCAAAGTATGGCAAACGAGAGAGAAAATAAAGAAAAAAATATACAAGTATGCATCTGGATGGATCTCTTCTTTCATTCCGGCACGCTAGAGAAACTTTCTTCAGCTCGGTACCTACCGTAAAAGCAAGTCAGAATACCACAGGTCTTTGAGTGAAGGCACTCCCATACATATAAAATATGCATTTTGACTAGAAGATTCCCGAAACCGGAGTTCATCCACTCCTCCTGACAGCAGGAGCCACGTTGCAACTCCCTGATAGGGAGGAAGAGGCAATGCAAGAAATAGATGCCCAGGGCAGGTCCCCCCTCTCTCGGGAACAATGTATCCTCATCAGCGTAGGAGGGGAGGGATCCTTGTCCGTACCTCAGGTTCTCTCATCAAAAGACAGTGAGAGTCCTCTCAGAGTACGGATCTCCCCTGAACATCCAGGTACCTTTGATGCAACTCATAAGCTACAACATCAAAGTAAGAAACCATAGAAGCTGTGAATCAAGGTGGCCAATCGAAGTGTTTTCTACCACCTTCACCCTGGGCATTACCAGTAGTCCTTACCTCACTCTCGTCAACAACCCAATCAAGGTCCTTGCGAATGAATCACCCGGATCAAAGACAAGAATGAGGCAAGGACTATAAGGAATGCAGAGGGCAAAAAATTTGGGCTCAGAAAAGCTTGTCATTGACATTGATTAAAGGAGGTTTGAAGATCAGAATATAGGGAAGAAAAGTAAGGAGCAAATGGAATTTATAGGCTAAGAGCCATTGGAAGAAAGCTTTGGATGAAGGAAACGTGTACGACCATCTGAAGCAAAAGCAATAGATATGCGAGGACCAAAGCATCAGGATTCGGACTGCCATTTCCAGAGGCGGTGTTTCCAATTTCAAAGGAGATGATTTAACTGACTTTGTAATTAATGAAAAGAAGAGAAGAGGAAGCGACATGTTTTCAAATAAAGAGTCACATATTCAGTCGGAGGTGACAAAGGTAAAATTCAAAGATGTGGTCTTGTGACCATTGATTGAAGGGGAGGTTCTTTCAAGAGAATCGACATCCGACCTTCTCAATGAAGGCACACAGAAGGACAAGGGGGAATTACTTTGAGGATCTATTCGTCTCTCGACCACAATGATATTGTGTGCAAGATACGAAGGGACTATCTGTATGGGGTAAAATTAGATTGGGCCAACTAAACCAATTTGGATCGGGACAAGGTAGAAGTGGCCCATAATGATGTCATCTCGTGAGCATACAAGACATGAGGAAGTTCCTTCTCGGAAAAGTCAAGGCACCCTGATAAGGTCAGCAATAATAACTGCACACAAAGTACAAGCAAAAGGATGGTGTGTCAAAATATTCAGGTGAGCAGGCAATACCCACCAGAACTGTGCCAGACGCACTTACTAGGCTAGCATCCCCCAATAGTTCAAGGACAAGTGGCGGTCATCCATTAGACACGGTACTAAAGTCCAAAAAGATAGTACTATTCCTTCCGCATCAAGGAATGACTGACACCCTATAAATAGGCATCGTAAAGGATTCACTCTTTGTGAGATCTAGTCCTAGATTAATAAAATCTCTCATTAAGCTTGTTTTGGTCTTTCAGTTTTCTCTTGGTTGTTTTATTGTTCCATTGTTGTCTTATTTGGTCACTTATTGTTCTCGACCACAATTTACTTGTAGCTAGGGGAGCTAAACACCTCATCGGTGTCTCAGATTAGCTCTCTATCATTGCCTTAGTGATTTATGTTGTATTTCCTTTATGTTTATCATCTTTTATAAATTTACGTCTCTAACAACGAAGCTAAAACTGTAACGCATTCTCTTGACCCACAAATAAATCTAACTATCCCAAATTGACGGCAAACATAAACTATAAACGAGAACTTACTTGTTCTTCGCATAGTGAAAGTGAATGACTTGGTTAAATTGCAGTTGAAATCACTTATTGGTGATGGTTGTCACGATGTATTGGAGCAACCCCTATACCAAAACCTAAACCCTAATTGATTGTAGGGAAGAGAATAAACTGTAAAAAATAGTTTATTTTCTCCCTACAATCAATTAGGGTTTACCCTGATGAGCCTTAAAGCACACCTTATAATTTCCTATCATGTAAGGAATCTCAAAAAGTATATTATATATTTTTAATTGATTGATTTTTCTTTTAAATATTTTTATTGCATAGATATTATATTAATACGGCTTATGGAATTTTGAAAGAAACATGTATAACACAGTAAATTTGGATTATGTTAGTGTGGTATTCAACTCACTATGGATAACTATTTTATCACTCATTCAACCCACTCTTTATCCATATCAAATATGGACAGATAGAATATTTTATCTATTTTTGTCTAACTCATTTTTGATATGTCGGCACAAGTAGCATAGCAATTATTGAAGAAAGATAAAGTTGACAATTTCTTTAAGAGTGTTCTATGGATGGAGGTCTGAAGTTGGGATTGGTAGTCCAAAACTTCACATACAAATTTGAAGCTTTGGACTTTCAGACCCAAAATTTAAATAAAAATATCTGAAATTTATTTTACTTCTAAATTGTCCGAAGTTTAACTTTGACAAGCCTAACTTCAAACTCGTATGTTGAAAGTTGCAACTTCAGACCCTGATTTTTTCAACTTTAGTCTCGTAGATATGAAGTTAATTTTGAAGTGACTAGACTTATAAGTAATTATAAACTCTGACTATGCCTTAAATAGCAATCTTAAAATTGACTATCCGTGTACTTCAATAGTGAAACTGATAAGGTGTGCACAAGTTGGCCCAAACACCATGTTACAAAAACAATCCAATTGAAGTTGGAGTTTTGTAGCTCTTGATACAATAATTTCCATTTTAAGAATTTAGATATAAGATGTTGACTTAAGACTTTTCAAGTCGTGAAATAACTTTTTGCAAAACTGCAGGGTAAGGCTTACCATAGATCCTTGTGATCCGGCCCTTCCCTGGACACCAAGCATAGCAGGAGTTTTAGTGAACCAGGTTGCACTTAACTTTATAATTCACTTCTGATAAAATGTAAAATGCTATCTCAAACCTCCATTAGTGGAGAGACTCAGAAGAAGTAAGAAAAACAGAGAAAGGAAATTTCATTTACTAGAAGAGAAAAATTTTGTTCCAATTACAGTTGTAGTCTCTTATATATAGCTACATGTACCACTAACATATTTACACCTCTTCTAATCGACTCTACCCCTCTAATCAAATAACTAACTGTACATTATTAACCAACTAACCACTTGATCAGTGAATGCCAACTGGCTAACTAATGAGTTAGTGTTAATGAGCTAGTGTAGTAAACATGTGGATATTTCAATACTCCCCCTCAAGCTGGAGGGTGCAAAATATTAAGCACACCAAGCTTGTTCATTAAGTGACAATGTTGAGCTTTTCCCAGACCCTTAGTAAGTAAATCAGCCAATTGTTGTTGTGTAGGAACATACATAGTCTCAACAACTCCTGCCTTGATCTTGTCACGAATAAAATGACAATCTCAATATGTTTAGTTCGTTCATAGAAGATAGGACTGGCTTCTATTTGTATAGCATACTTATTATCACTGAAGAGTGAGATAGGCATATGAATAGACACATCTAAGTCTTTAAACAGACCAACAAGCCATATAACTTCTGATACAGCTGAGGTCATACTCCTATACTCAACTTCAGCTCAGCTTCTGGACAGAGTGTGTTGCTTTTTGGATTTCGAGAAAATCAAGGACTTTCCAAACTTAATCACATAGCATGTGACTGATCTTCTTGTACTTGGTCAAGCAGCCCAGTCAAAGTCACACCAACATGTCAATTCTATGGTTGGTTGAGGTTGGAACAAAATACCTTGTCCAACTGTTCCCTTCAAATATCTAACAACCCTTGTGGCAGCTTCCCAATGAGACCTCTTGGGATGCTGCATAAATTGGCTTAGAGTTTGAACAAGATAACTAATATCAGGTCTGGTGATAGTGGCATACATAAGTTTCCCAATCAGCTTTTGATAGGATGTGGCATCTTTCAATAGTGCATCTCCACTGGCACCAGTAATCTGATCAAACTCAATAGTAGTTAATTTCAAGTTTGTTTCCAGGGGTGTAGCGACAGGTTTTGTACCACTCAGACCTACATCAGAAATCAGCTTTAATAGATACTATCTTTCATTCATAATGACTCCATGCTTGGACCTCAAGATCTCAATGCCAAGGAAGTATTTAAGCTCTCTCAAATCTTTCAATTTGAATTGTTGATGTAACATCTGTTTAGCTTCAGCAATGAGTTGATGACTACTCCCAGTAATGAGTAGGTCATCAACATATACTAGGATAATAACTATCCCCTCCTTCCTTTTCAAGGTGAACAAGGAATGATCATTAATACTCTGAGTGAAGCCTCCATTCAACAAAGAAATGGTGAGCTTAATGTTCCACTGTCTAGAAGCCTGCCTAAGGCCATATAAGGACTTGAGCAATCTATATACCTTTTGCTTCCCCTGAGTCTTGAAGCCCTCAGAAACCTCCATACACACTTCTTCATATAAATCACCCTGCAAAAATGCATTATAAACATCCATTGAAATAAGGGTCATCATTTAGACAATGCAAGAGTATTACATATCTCACTGTCACAATTTTGGCAACAGGAGAAAAAGTATCATGATAATCAAGTCTGTCCTGTTGACTAGACCCTTTTGCTACCAAGCCTGGAACCTTTATATCTCTCCATTTGCTTGATATTTGACTTTATATATCCACTTGGAACCAACTACATGTTTCCCTGGTGGTAAATCCACAATCTTTCCGGTGTGGTTATCTTCAAGGGCTTGAATTTCTAGCTTCATTGCTTGAATCCATCTATCATCTTGTGCAACTTGCTTGAAGGTTTGAGGCTCTACCAAGGTGGAAAATTTTGCTAGATAACTGTGATAGATGTTGGTAGTCTTTTCATAGGAGAGGCAACTGGCCATGGGATACCTGCTTCCCTTCATCCAGATAGGCTGCTTAGTTACTCTGCTTGTTTTCCTAGGAGGATCTGCAGGTGGTGGTGGAGCAATTTGAGGCAATGTATTTGCCACTGCATCTAATTCTTCAGTTGTGCTAATATGAGGTAGTGATTCTAGAGGTGTCACTGCAGGTGGTGACAATTCTGGTGTGTGCTCATTCTCAAGAAGACTAGCTTCAAAAAATGGATCATTCTCATTCTCAACAAGACTAACTTCAAAAAATGGGTCATTCTCATTCTCAGCAAGACTAAATTCAGATAGTGGATCATGTAAAACAGTTGTATCTGGTTCAGCAAACTTATCTCCTTTAGGAACTGCTGAAGCATAACACAAACATCCCATTACCTTTAGGTGAGACAAGGAAGGTGGCTAGAGTACATCTCATACGGACTCTTTCCATGTAAAACAGAAGAAGGCAATCTATTTAGCAAGTATACAGTTGTCACAACACATTTTCCCCAGAATCTAATAGGCAAATGGGATTGGAATCTAAGAGCTCTGATACCATGATAAAATGTGAAATGCTATCTCAAACCTCCATTAATGGAGAGACTCAGAAGAAGTAAGAAAAGCAGAGAAAGGAAATTTCATTTACTAGAAGAGAAAAATTATGTTCCAATTACAACTGTAGTCTCTTATATATAGCTACATATACCACTAAAATATCTACACCTCCTCTAACCGACTCTACCCCTCTAATCAACTAACTGTACATTATTAACCAACTAACCACTTGATCAGTGAATGCCAGCTGGCTAACTAATGAGTTAGTGTTAATGAGCTAGTGTAGTAAACATGTGGATATTTCAATAACTTCCAATTGCCTTACTAATCAAGTCTGGGGATAACAATCTGTAAATACACTTGGTGGATTAGTTTCCATCATTTTATGGCCAATGTATGAAATATAGTTGAATGTCGGCTGTTGTTAAGGTAATTTCTGGGATGTGATCTGTATCTGTTGAAGTCGTCAATCCTGTTGCATGGTAATTCCACTCACCATTGATGAATTCATCTATTTTCCAACTTCTGCAATCCAGTACCAAATATCGTACATGTTGCTACAGTTAACCACGGCGATTGAAATGCACATAATGGAACGGAATTCATTATTGACTTGATTAATGTGATCTGTCCCTCCATAAGCATTTTGCCTTAATATCTTCCAAGAGACAACTAAAGAATAGGATTTGCCCTTCTAAACATGCCCAGCCCATGCATTTCTCAAGGTTCGAAGAAGTGGGCATTCCAGCGGTGTACTTGACCTGCTCATTCGCGCTTGTCATGCATTTTTATAGATAACTGAATCCTT
The DNA here is from genome assembly GCA_003996215.1 of Jaltomata sinuosa. Lineage (NCBI taxonomy): Eukaryota > Viridiplantae > Streptophyta > Magnoliopsida > Solanales > Solanaceae > Jaltomata > Jaltomata sinuosa. The sequence goes on along the minus strand of QJPP01007609.1, from coordinate 418,062 downwards.
GATATAGACACGCTTACTGTATCAGCTGCAACACAGAGTTCTTCAAGAATTTGGACAACGTTCTACGCCGCCATTTCATCCACTTGAGAGGAGAGCAATACATCATCAATAAAATAGCCACTGTGATAACACTGGTTGTCCTTTGCCTGCGTCTGATTGGGTTTAATGACGAAAACTTCAGCTTTTGCACGGATACTTGAAATCTTTTCATGTTTAGTAAGCAGATCTCTTTGTCATAATCCTCATCACCCCCTGCAATGTTGTGAATCTGAATGGCATTTTCAACAGTTCAGGTGATCCAAACAAGGTGAGACTCAGTACTAAAATCCTAACAGATCCATCATATGCTTTATCTATATCACATTCAGTAGTTAAAAGAGAACCTTTTCCCTTTATCTTCTGCAACTGATGGATTACTTCATGAAAAATAATGATGGTATCAGAACCCTTCTTCACAGAAGCAGCCTGCTTGTTATGGACTGAGGATATCCTTCAACCATCCTCTTAGTATTGACCAACACTCCATCCGTTTAGTATTTTGGACTCTTTTGCAGAGATTAATAAGCAGAATTGAGCAAGCTGTTTATGGCTTATTGTTCTCGAAGATTAGAATACTGAGCTGTGTCGACATGCCTCCAGTTAAAAAAAAAAGAATATTTGGATAGCTTTCTCATACCATTTTGCACAGAGCTATGTTAACTTCAGGTTATGAAATTGGAGATCATTCAACTTTGGAAAATCCTGGAGTGGAAGAAATCCATCCTTGAGCTGTCTGTATTTGGCTGCTGCCGATATATGTTGAAAATATGTTCACTCAAAAAAACCTTTTAGCTCACCAATCATCTCATCATCCTTCACCCAGAGCCAGCAAACTGCTCTCCTGTTTGAAAGAAACTCAAAACAATCAGTATCTTTCAATGTTACTACTATCCTTGTGGGATGTCAATATCAGACACCAAAAAAAGAAGGAAAAGAAAGGGGAGGGAGAAATTGGATGGTGACATAAATTCTTGGGCCATGTTTGGAAAGAAACAAAAGGTTATTAAATTTGTCAAACCTTCATATGGCTAATGGATTTGATCATATATTACACTTCTGGATGAGGCAATTTCTTGCAACACTAAAATTCCTCAAGTTCGGAAGAATGACAGGCATTAATCGAGCTACTATCTTGCAACCCACTAAAATTTTCACTTTCCTAGTCTGACCCAACTACAGCCCTAACTTCTACTATGGAAAGAGTTTAACAAGGAGGTAACAATCAAGCTACAGCTATAGATAGCTTTGATAACTATCTTTCCAACTCAAACATTAAGCTACAGCATGTGATAATAGAAAACATATTTGACAATTTCACTTAGCAAGAACGAAAAGTAGGAGTTTCATTACATCATTAGCTTAAAAGATAAGAATGAACACTGGCTTGAAACAATGAATTGAGATCCATAACTAAATTTCTAAAATATGACCTAAAAGGTGGTAAGCATAACAGGAACTAATGAAGAAGAAGCAATAATTGCATTTAGCAAGATACCACCAAATATTCAGATAATATGATCCTATAATGAGCCAAGCAGCAATGCAAAAGCCAAATGTTCAAACGTAATTCACAATACCTCAGCAGAACATAGGAGTGGGTTATGCCGTTCCCATGGCCTTAAGATTGCAACTCAACTCCTGCCTCCTAATCATTTGAACATCTTTAGTAAGGCCTAGCCTTTTTTGTTGTCTATGTAGGTTCGGTGACTGACCAACCAGATTTTCTTATATTGCACTGTAAACATCAGAGTCAAATAACAGGTCATATCTGATATATGGAAAACATTTATCTATTTCCATGTGTCCTGTTAAGTGAATCAAACATTCATAAATCTGATCAGTCTGAGGATGTGTTTTATCTCTGACAATAAACTCAAAAAAAATTCCACCTACTTCAATGGAGCTGCAACCTGGTGTTTTTTCTAATCCTCTTTCACCCATCATCTTCCTTACATCTCGTGCCCTATGTTGCATATTTGCTTCAACATACATGTTAGCAAGTAAGACATAAGTTCCACTATCACCAGGATCCAATTCAAGAAGTTTCAGAGCTGCATTTTCGCCCATCTCAATGTTCCCATGAACTCGACAAGCAAAAAATAATGCTCCCCATACTGAAGCATCAGCCTCCATTGGCACTCCCTGGACAAGCTCATACGCTTCTTCCAGGAGCCCTGCCCTTCCCAAAAGGTCCACCATGCAAGAGTAATGTTTAGATTTAGGGAGAATTTTGAACTTTGTGCTCATTTGAGCAAAAAGCTTTCGCCCCTCTTCAACCAAACCTCCATGACAACAAGCTGACAAGACCCCAAGAAATGTGACATCATCTGGTCTCAGGCCACTGTCTACCATCTTTGAAAAATATGATAGAGCATCATGTCCATTTCCATGATGCGCTAAGGCACCAATTGTAGCTGTCCAAGTGAACGAATTTCTGACGAGCATCTCATGAAAAACATGAAGCGTTTTTTCAATGTTACCACATTTGGCATACATATCAACAAGTGCAGTTCCCAGAGAAACAGTTAAACAAAGCTTATGTTTTTTGATGTAGTGGTGAATCCAAATCCCAATATCAAGTGCTCCAAGTTGTGCACAAGCTGATAGACAACTAACCATTGTCACTTCATCAGGTTTTATATTCATGGTTTGCATTTCTTGAAACAAAACCAGCGCCTCTTTACCACGCTTAGCTTGGACATAACCTCCAATCAAGGCATTCCACTGTACAATAGCTTTCTCTGGCATCTCATTGAAAAGCCTCCTCGCTTCATCCAAACACCCAAATTTAGCAAACCCACTAATCATTGTAGTCCAACTTACCACAGTCCTCTCATCCATCCTATCAAACAATGTCTTTGCTTCATTTAGACTCCCATTCTTCATATACATGTCCATGAGCGCATTGCAAAGTGGTACGCTAAAATATAAACACTTGTCCATTAAGTAGCTGTGTAACTTTCTCCCAAGCTCCAAATTCTCGAGCTGAGCACATGCCCCTACCATCCCAATGATAGTGACTTCATCAGGCTCCACAGATTCCATTTTCATCTTCTCAAATACCATCAATGCTTCCCTCGGTCTCCCACTCCTAACATAACCATTAATCAGTGAATTCCAAGAAACTAGGTCCCTCACGGAACTATCATCAAACACCTTATATGCATCCTCCAAGAATCCACAGGAGACCAAAAAATGAATCACTGCATTGTGCACAAACACATCTTGATCATGACCAATCCTCAAAACATGGCCAAGAATCTCTTGACCCATATAATACAAATCCAATCTAGAACATATCTTAAATAACAAAGGAAAAGTATGATTATCAGGCTTCAAACAACTACATTCTTCATTCTCTTTTGTTATAAGCATCCGTTTGTACAAAAAGATTGCATCTATTGGGGTTTCACTTTCACTGTAACCCCTTATAGCCATATTCCAAGAAAATGTATTTGGGTTTTCCATATTATACAATATGTTTTTACAATAATCAAGATTACCATTTTCTGAGAGGGCAGAAAAGGCTATTAAACGACTTGAAGCAAACCCATTTGAGAATATGCCAGTGACAATCATTTGTGACTGGATTTGTTTGAGTTGGGTCATGTATTTGCATTTGGTTTCTAAAAGAGAAAGTAGTGGATTGCTTTTGACAAAAATATGATTTGTCCTCCATTTGAATTGGAATTTATTGTAGTGGGGTAATTTAGAGCAGGGGATTATAGAAGAAGAAATGGTTTTGGAGAAAAGTTTTAGTCTACAATAATGGTGTAGTGATGTAACAGTGAAGGATGGGGAAATAATATTCATGTTGGAAAGAAAATAACTTTAGCCATAACTCATAAGCAGCTGTTGGTAACAGTTTAAGCAAAATAGTACCTTTGTGAGGGGTGCTAGATTTAAGATTGAAATATTGGATTCTAAAAAATATTTTTTATATATTTGATAGATTTTTCAATATAAAGTCAATATAGTACTCCCTCCATTTTAATTTATTTGGCCTAATTTCTTTTTAGTTCGTTTCAAAAAGAATGTCTTTTTTCTTTTTTAGAAACTCTTTAATTCCAACGTTTCACATAGCATATTCAAAACCACAAGATTAAATGATAGTTTAGTACATTTGACATATCTTTAAATTTAAGACCACAAGTTTCAAAAGTCTTCTTTACTTTCTTAAACTTCATGTCAAGTCAAAATAGGTCAAATAAATTAAAACGGAGGGGTACTAATTTTCGATAACCCGCACCCAGTTACCTATATCCTCCCCGGTTGTTGTGATCTATTTGTCCACGACAATTTTTCCTTTTAAAAAAAATATTATTTGATTATTCATTTTTTCTGTTAATTTTCGAAGATTAGTTTCTTACAAAAAAAATTCCTTCGAAGTGAAATGCATGTTCGAATTTAATTTCATCATTTTTCAATTTCAACTTTCAAAAACTCCTTTTACCAAGTTTGATTATACATTGTGTCAAATTTTCATTCAAACTTGAAAAAAGAATTCAAGTTACCTAGTTTTTCAAGTAAAAAAAGAATTTTTCACCAAAACTTTATTTCTTTTTTCAAGTGAAATACATGTGCAAGCACAATTTTAATTTTTAAATACTATTTTTTTAATTTAACTTCAAATACTACTCCAATTTTGTCAAATGTCACTTAATTCATATTCAAGCCCAATCAAGATTTAACTCAGGATCACAATCCAACTACGTTGACACCAAGTATGGTGTGTTTCAAAATTTTCATATGTAATTCCTGGTGGTGGAAGTGACTTGTCCCTCATACTCAGTAGTAGGAGTGGCAAACTGACGGATCAAATTGAATATGAATTGATCGAAAATTAATTAAGTAAAAACGATAAAATATTTGATCCTCCCATAATTAATACGGATAAAAAATGAGTTAATCCGTATGAAAATCAATACGGATTAAATATATTTCAGAATCTTCAAAGAAAAGGAACACAATCTCCACCACAAAGTCATGATAGTTGCAGTTGTATAAACTGCTCATCCAAAATTTTCTTCTCACACCCAAAAAGAAAAAATTATCTATCACGCCTCGAGCTACACCTTGGACGTGATCGACACTCAAAATCACTAATGGCCCGAGCGGATCTTTGGCCTGGTTTACTACTATACAAAATACTTGACTAATTATGCGGAAGCTTTTAAAATAAGTGAACATGGAATATTTTAGAAAACAAACTCAATAACTTTATATCTAAATAAGAATGTTTATAAAACAAGCTGATAACTGTCACTAAACAGACTTGTCTATGAAGCCTCTAAACATCTGAAATAGTTTGCCAGGACAAGGCCTTGGGTTACCTGGATGATCTACTAGCAACTAATAATAATAGATAAATAGATTGGAGCCCTCTGAAAGGTAGGAGGTCTCACCAGTGTTGAATGTAAGAGATCCTAGTGAGGCGTCTGCTGCCGATCCTACTACCTGAATATGCATCATTCAAAAATGCAGCTTCAAATAATGTCAGTGCATGAAATACGGAATGTAAATAGCTGAATGGAACAATAAAGCTAAACACAAATATTGCGTTGATAAAAGAGAAATGGATAACAACTAAAATGTAACTAACTGATGCAAGTGAAACACAAGTGAAAAAATGTGTACATCTGCTAAAAATATGAAAACTGTGTATCAATAATAAGTACTGAAAATACATTAGTTTAGTTTGGAGTTTCTCTTAATCGACAAACATCACATGAGCACATGATGTCCAACCCCTGAAATGGGAAAAGTTAACTACACCAATAGTAGTAACAGGATTTAATAATGAAGGAAGCATGATAAATCATAAAGCAAGAAATATAAAATTACAAATATGGGATAAAATATTAACTATAGAAGAAATATATAGCTATGAATTTACAAATAAAGATATACTATTAGGAATGCCTTTTTTAGAAAAACTATATCCACATATAATAACAAAAACACATTGGTGGTTTACAACGCCATGCAAACACAAAGTAGCAGCTAAACGAGTATATAATAAAATTAGAAAATCTACCCCATGGATAAAAGGAAGTGAAAAAATTACCCAAAAATTAGAAAATATAAAAGCAAACGAGCACAGGATAGAGTTAATTATATTCTCCATAGATAAATTAAAAATAATCCAAGAAAAATTAGAGCCACTATATAGTGAAAACCCTTTAAAAGGATGGGAAAAACATAAAACTAAAGTAAAAATAGAATTAATTGATGAAAATAGCATAATTACACAAAAACCTTTAAAATATAATTTTGATGATTTAGATGAATTTAAAATGCATATAAAAGAATTATTAGAAAATAAATATATACAAGAAAGCAACAGTAAACATACAAGTCCAGCATTTATAGTAAATAAACATAGTGAACAAAAAAGAGGGAAAAGTAGGATGGTTATTGATTATAGAAATTTAAACGCTAAAACTAAAACATACAATTATCCGATACCAAATAAGATATTAAAAATAAGACAAGTTCAAGGATATAATTACTTCAGTAAGTTTGACTGTAAATCAGGATTTTATCACCTTAAGTTAGAAGATGAATCTAAAAAATTAACAGCATTCACAGTACCACAAGGATTTTATGAATGGAATGTACTACCTTTTGGATATAAAAATGCACCCGGTAGATATCAACATTTTATGGATAATTATTTTAATCAGTTAGAAAATTGTATAGTATATATAGATGATATATTATTATATTCAAGAACACAAGATGAACATATAAAATTACTAGAGAGATTTATATATATTGTTACACGTGCAGGAATCAGTCTAAGCAAGAAAAAAGCAGAAATAATGAAAACACAAATAGAATTTCTAGGAATAGAGATAGATAAAAATGGTATAAAAATGCAACCACACATAGTACAAAAAATAATAAATTCTGATGAACAGATAGATACAAAAAAGAAATTACAATCATTTTTAGGACTAGTAAATCAAGTAAGAGAATATATACCAAAATTAGCAGAAAATCTAAAGCCATTACACAAGAAATTAAAGAAAGATGTAGAGTATCACTTCGATAATAAAGACCAAGAACAAATAAGAAAAATAAAACTACTATGCAAGAATTTACCAAAACTATGTTTTCCAGACGAAAATAAAAAATTCATATATATAGTTGAATCAGATGCAAGTGAAATCAGTTATGGAGGAGTATTGAAATATAAATATGATAAAGAAAAAATAGAACATCATTGCAGATATTATTCAGGAACATTTACCAACCCTGAAATAAAATGGGAAATAAATCGCAAAGAACTATATTCGATATATAAATGTTTGTTAGCCTTTGAACCATATATTGTGTATAATAAATTTGTTATTAGAACAGATAATACGCAAGTAAAATGGTGGTTGACGAAGAAATTACAGGATTCAGTTACGACAAAGGAGATACGAAGACTTGTATTAAATATATTAAATTTTACATTTACAATTGAAGTTATTGGTACTAATAAAAATACAATTGCAGATTACATATCAAGACAAGTCTACTCAAACTGAAGAAGTTATTGGAAAAGCTACTATGGATGATATACTTAAAGTTATGACGACTCTCTGCAAAGAGGTCGATAACTTAAACAAAGAGATATCACAAATTAAAGCTAGCCAGCAGCATGGTAAGTATGCGGATCTATGTCGATCGGAAGACATTAAAATTCCAGAGCTAAAAGGTGACGGTGGAAAACACCTAAAAACCCAAAATACTTTGATTTATGCAGGTGAAACATCTACCAGCAGGGCAGCTACAAAAGAAGAAAGAAAATATGTCAGTACAAATCTAAATAAACTATTTGAAACTCCATATATTCCGACTCCAAAAAACCAAAGAACTCCATTTATACCTCCACAAATAAATACATACAAAGAAAGCCTCAACCAAGATAAAAAGACCTACAACCACATAACCCAGTCATATATAAATAATATCCACAAAATCCAATTATTTCTAAATAAAAATCCAAGATCCAAAACTACTACTAAACCAGATGAAGACTACATAACCCAGAGCTTACAAGGATATAATAAGCTAATAGCACAGCCAAAAACTAGTGCGAATCTAGTAGCGACATGCTACCATTATGGGCTATTACATACAGTATATACAAGCACAGGAGATGAAATAGCTAAATTACCAGAGCTACATAGAGCATTTACGCAATACAAGAAAATAACTAAAGGAACATTATTTTATATCAGGATATATTCAGCCACAGCCGAGATATTATACGACGAGATCAAACCAGTTATTCAAGTTATCAAGATAGGACTCACACGAGATATGATTATACCGGAGAAAATAGAAGAACATGACGAAATAACTAGAGAGGAAATACCAGAGTTTTATGCAGGGAAACGACTTATTGGAATAGCTACAATATTACAAGAATTATCGACAAATTATATGCACAGGAACCCTATATGGAGCTACTACGCAAGAGAACAGACTATGATATATTCAACTTGTAGAGAAGAACGCATTAATGACATGGAAGAAATAAGACAGTGGGCATTTAGCCTATTGAGACCAGAAGAACAACCATTGACGCGAGCTATTAGAAAAAATTTTATTTCAGAAGAGTTGATGACAAGATATTGTAAATTAATTAGTCAAAAATATCCGGACCACAAATGTTCTAAGTGTCAAGGAGACAATAATGTAATTCCCGAGGTACAACTAGAGTAAGAAGGAAAAGCTAGAAGAAGCCAGAAGATAATGAAGCCAACAGCTATTGAAGACAAAGAATAGTGGAAGACAAAGCAAAATAATGAACGGCAAAGAAATAGGAAGAAAAGATGTAAAAGTCTTGTTTTTTGTTGAGTTGTAAAGTAGTAATAGTAGATAGGAGGACAGATGTAGTGTTTTCTTTGAATTTTGTAATTAGCACATGTAAAATGAAGAGTAGGATAAGAAAGAATCTTTTGACTTTTGTAAAAAAGTTAAGAATAGTAGGACATTAGGTGTAAAGTAGGAATAGTGAAAGGAGATTAGGACATTGTTAGATCTCTCCTATAAATAGCTAGTATTGCACATATCTTATTGGTTCTTTAGTTTGAATTGCTTGTATTTCTTTATTTATTACTTTCTTATTTATTATTGGTATTCTTGCTTTTCCTTTTGTAAATTTACAGTCTTTTATGTGTTCTTTTTGACTTACTACATAGTATTCTTCTTTTTGTCTTTTAAATATGTTTTTTAATTTTGGTAATTTAAATATTTTATCTACACTTAGATCTAATTCTTTTCCTTTTATTTGTTCAAATATATTTATATCAAATATTACTTTCTGCTCTGAAGCTTCTTCATCCATATGTTCTTCTGTTATTATTTCTACTTCTTTTTCAGTCATTTTCTAATTCCAATTCTTCTTCGTTTTCCGATTCTTCATATAATTCATTTTCAGTTAATTCATATATGCTATCATTATCACTTATTTCATAGTCTAAATATTCTAATGGCATATATTCCTCATTATTTATTATTATTTCTGTTATTTGCTTCCTTTTAGGATTCCTAGGTAATCTACAATCTTTAGCTAAATGTCCTAATTTTCCACAATTATAACATGTACATTCTGTTATTTTCTTTTGTGGTCTAAATTGTTTTTTATTATTATAATTTCTTTTCTATTCTTTTTATAATAATTATTTGTACATCCAAATTGAGGTGCTATCTTATCTCTACAACATTGTAAATTTTTTATTATAGTTTTTTCCATCTTCATTTTTTTTTTGTATTTTTCACATATTCCTGAATACCATGTTTGCAAAAATTTTACCATAGCTCCTAGTGTATCTTGTAACCCTGCATTGTTCCAATCTTTTATTATTTTTGTACTAAATGGTTCTGGTAATTTTGTAAAATATAATTTTCTTATTTCTTTTGCTTCTTCTGACGTATATTTACCTTTATAATAATATTCTCTAAATACACATGTATATTCATCTATGTAACACATATTACATATTGCTAATTTTATCATTAAATTTCTATTAAATTGTTTATCCTTATTTTGTTCTTCTACTTCTGAAGTTGTGCTGCTAAACTCACTTCTTATAGCTATCTCATATTTATATAAGATATCCATAGATGTAGTTGCATTTTTATTATTTATATTTTTACTATTTCTTAATGCCTGTTGATAATCTTCTGATAAATTAAGTAACCATAGTTTTACTGTTCCTAAAAATGTTCGTTCTATGTATCCTGGTGTATCTGCTATACTTATTTTATTATCTACCAATTGTTTTGCTATATTTCCTATCCTAATTGTATTGTTTTATTTACATCTGCTACACAATCTAATTCTAAGAAATTATTATTTGGATTAGTTGGTTTTGGAGTCCATTTTCTATTTAATCTTTTATCCCATAAAGTCTTTTCTCTATCAGATTCTCTATAGTCAACTGTATAGTATATTGGATTTAATATTTTCGGGTTCTTACCTCCTGATGTACTAGCTTCTTGTTTTTTATCTTTTTCAATATCCCCTGCATTTATTTCAATATCTTCATCTATTTTTTCTATATTTGCTATCATTTCTGTGTAAGTTTCACTTGTTTCTGAATTTCTTTCTGTTTGTTCATCATTTACTTCATTTATTTCATCTATATCTATCTCTTCTTTAATTGGTTCTTCCATTTGTAATTTTTCTTTAAAATTTTCTATTTCTGTTCTTAATTTTGTCTCTATTTCTTTTTCTTTTTGTTTTACCTCATATAATTCTTTTAACCTTTTTAATTCTTTTTCTAACATTAATATCTTTTCATTTTTTATTTCTTCAATTTGCTGTATTTCTTGTTTTGCTTGTTGTTTAATAATAGTTATTTCCTTTTTTCTATCTATCTCTTCATTTTCTTTGGCTACTCTTACCATTGCTGTTAAACTATCTTCTAATCTTAAAGATTCCTTTTCTAGCATTAAACTTAAATTATCTCCTACCTTTTTTTAACGTCTTCCTAGATTTGAAAATACTATTTTTATTTTTAATCCATCTTGATTTTCATATGTTTTTTCATCTATAGCAAATTCTTCTTTATTCATCTTATAGATTATGTTGTAATTTATATTCTAGACTATCTATTTGTAGTTGTAAATAAAATATAGTTTTTCTTTGTGATTTTAAAGATTCTTTACAAACTCCTGCAATCATATTGTAGTGAAGTCTATTTTGTCTATGTTCTAATTCTTGTCTTTTTTCTATAATTATTCTATTGAGTTCTTGTTTATATTCGTTACTGTTCATTTTCCTTTTGATATCTATATTTTAAGTATTTAACATATTTATATTCTGTCCTTGATATAAGACCTATTATCTTTTGTAATTTATTATTATCTTCCTTCGTAATACTAAGTTGTTTATAAACCGGGTATAGCTTTTCTAATCTTCTTTTTGATTTTCTTATCTTTCTTTTTATATGTTTTAAATCATCCATAGCTCTGATACCAAACTGGGGGGTGGTCCTCATATTTTTTCTTTTCATGCTATTTTATCTATCCTAAATAATAAGTCTGGGGGGTGGTCCTCATATTTTTTCTTTTCATGCTATTTTATCTATCCTAAATAATAAGTCTGTCTTTTTCTTATATTATAATTTGTTCTTATTAATTGGATATAATGATGGATTCTAGATCCTATTGTAACTAAGGCTGTATCTAACATCCCTAAATTTTGGTGGAGTAATTTTCTATGTTTTTTACTTAGTTTTTTATTTTCTGAAATTTGTTCTAAATATACCTGTTTCTTTCCTACTAGGTTCTCGTAATATTTGGAGTATAGATTTTTTAAAGTTTTAGCGTACCAGTATATTTCTTGGGTTAGAATTACTTTTTTCACATACTTTCTTTTAGAATTCTTTTTAGTTATTCTATTAGTAGTTTTTTCGGTAATATTATGATGTTTAAAGAGTATTTCTGGAGTTTCCATATTTATTATTAATCTGAATTTAATTCTAATTCATTTATGTCTAGTTTTTCAAATTCTGAGTCTAGTTCATGCAATTCTATATGATACCATTCTTGGTTTATTAGTTCTAGGTCTTTATTACTAAATATTCTTTCCCATATTAATTTTCTTAGATCTGGGATTTCTATGTCTTTAAGCACATACAAAATCAATATTTTATAATCATAAATTACTTTATCATGCAAATATGTGAAATAAGTAGGTATTATTTCGTCATTCATGTTCATGTTTTATGCTTTGCTTTTGGTTAATTCCCTCATACCATAGCATGTTAATAATCATTACACTTGATTATTATTACTAGATTTATTTTAACCATACTCTCTTATTGTTAACACCGTACTTTTCAAGGTACTTTCCAGATGAAGACTACATAACCCAGAGCTTACAAGGATATAATAAGCTAATAGCACAGCCAAAAACTAGTGCGAATCTAGTAGCGACATGCTACCAATATGGGCTATTACATACAGTATATACAAGCACAGGAGATGAAATAGCTAAATTACCAGAGCTACATAGAGCATTTACGCAATACAAGAAGATAACTAAAGGAACATTATTTTATATCAGGATATATTCAGCCACAGCCGATTTATCCCATAAAGTCTTTTCTCTATCAGATTCTCTATAGTCAACTGTATAGTATATTGGATTTAATATTTTCGGGTTCTTAACTCCTGATGTACTAGCTTCTTGTTTTTTATCTTTTTCAATATCCCCTGCATTTATTTCAATATCTTCATCTATTTTTTCTATATTTGCTATCATTTCTGTCGGGGTAAAGAACGATATACTGAACTATGGATCCATACTAAGCCCTTACCAGGGGCTATCTCAGGAGTCATCCGAATCAACAGTACGATCCTATCTTACGCTGACAATATAGTTTTGAAATTTGATTTATCTGAACCAGTACACATTTTGGTGCTAAATAATCCTCCCCAAAGATGTAAATGATCATAAACTAAAAACTTTTCTAAGGTAACTGAAAAGTATTATGTAGAGCTTTCTAGCTCAAACTCGCTACATGTGACGTAACTGATGAGCCTGAAGCTCTACTAATTGAGAAATATTGTTGGTGAGCCACTATGCTCAAAATTGTATCTAACAATACTAATATGATATTTCAAAACAGAGAGTATGCTTGTTTAAAAGTCATATCAATTTACATAAGAAAGTTCATAAAGCTTTTTCTGAATAATGCCTTCGAAAAAAATGTCATGCTTCTTTAACAAGGTCCTAGACTAACTATTGTAACTCGTGGATTGGATTCGTAATGCTAAATAAACTTCATAAATAAGAGAGAATATGTAAAATCATCCATTCAATGAATGATTGAGAACACAACAGATTTCATGGGAAATTCAAGACATATTACATATAGCTAATGATAAGCAAAGATTAGGATTTCAGAATTTTCAAATCCGAGTTGTAACAACCCTTAAAGTAATTTGTAGATTTTCTTGCATTTTAATTATTTTGCCCCATTTTGTAGTTGTATTTTAATATTTATGGTCTGCAGAGTGGGTAGCACGATCCCCGAGGTGTTTGGTTGATCTTTAAGAGAGTATTTTATTTTGGAAGGCTTTGAGGTGGATAGAGTTGACTTTGATTAACATTTTCAGTTGAGAGTGTCGTATGGAAATTTCGTCAGTTCTGTTAGCTCCAAATATCATTTTTAGGCTGAAAGCATTGTTGATTCGGGTCTCTAGGATTTTGATGGTATTTTGAGTTATTGGTTGAAAAGTTGAAAATTTTGATCAAGTGTTGACTTTGGTCAACATTCTTTGGAAACGATCTCCGTTGGAAAATTCGACAATTTTATTAGACCCGGAAGGTGTTTTATGATTAATTTACACTATTAGTTTGTCTATAGTGTTTCGAATGAGTTTCGGGTGTCAAAAGTAAATTTTTAAAAATACATATTTTTACTGGTATCTGGTATGAGCGTGATCGCGCCCTTGTAGCGCGATAGTGCTGAAGGAAATCTGGGACCAGCGCGATAGCGCTGTTAGTCTGGGCGTTATTTGGCGAGATAGCGCTCCAGCAGCGCGATAGCGCTGAAGGAATTGGCCTCCTTTAGCGCAATCACATCGCTTTAGTGCGATAGTGCTTATCGTGCTACAGTGACTTATATCAGATTTTTCCATTCCATTTTGGTCACTTCTTTCTTCCATTGTTGGACCTATAAAGCTCCATTTTGGGTGATTTTTGGTGTGTTTTCTTCGTCTTGGAAAGGGGTAAGTTCTCAAATCTTTGAATTTTATTTTCTCTGTTATTTTACCTCAAATTTTAGGTTAATTCTACATTAAGGGATTGAAATTAAAAGTCTCATCTTACTCCATTTTCAATCAAACTTCACCTTTGTGATCCTTAATCATTGGGTATGTTTTCTATACTAGTTTTACACTTTCTCAAGGATTATTTTATGATTTCACTTTCAAATCTTAATTTTTCAACTTGAAAATTTGAGGTTTTCCCGATAAAATTAAAGTTTGCTAAATTATTAATTTTAAGCTCGATTCTTATCTCGTTTTTAATGAAATTTTATATTTGAACTCCTTATGCTTTGGATAAATTAAATTTCTAATAAACTTTCAGTTTTGCCCTTTTGAGCTTGGGGTTGACTTTTTAGACCCGATTTAGAACTTTAGCAATATGGGTATTGTTGGACTCGTATTTATGTATAGATTTTAATTTTTATAAAGTGGCTACATTTGGAGGCTCTTCGTAAAGGGAAGGCTAAAGTGTGATCTCTTAGAGTCTTATTGTTCGGCTTCGAGGTAGGTTATGGCTTAACTTCTTTCAAAATTTGCTTGAGTGGGGACTTATCATGTAAAGCATGCTATGGGAGGATTGACTTAGTGATTATAATAGCAATTGAAGTTTATTTATGTTATGGTGATGCCCGTATGGGGGCTTGTGTTGATCCTGATAGTAAATGAGATGGGTTATCATTGTAATTCTAAAATTGTGATGGTAACTTTGTATTTGTCTTATTATGGTACCGTGTACATACATATTCATTTATTCATATCATGGATCATTGATTGTACTATTGGAAATATTAATTTTGAAAGAAAATTAACAAATATTTTTTTTGTATAAACCCGATCCGATGTGACATTCCGGATGGAGATTCACTTTTATAAAATCCGATCCAATGCAATATTCTAGACAGAGTATTAATATCAATTTCATCTGAGATGGAATTTCAGACAGGGTATATGGACCTCGCGAGTCCTCATGGGTCCTACCTTCCAGCATAGACTGAGAAGGGGGTGTATGCCGGTAGGCATGACCATTGCATTTCATATCATATCATTACATTGCATTATCATTTGGATTACTGTTTTGATTAAGATTTTTTGTGTTGTTATCGATATTGAATTGTTGGGACTTTTCTGTGTGCAGGGTTATTTTAGTATTCTTTATTCGATATAGTAACTGCTTAAGCTCGATCGGTCTATGATGCCTACTGAGTACAAATGGTTGTACTCATCCCTACTTTTCTACATCCTTATGATGTAGATCCTAGCACGGGTATTTAGTACAGACCTTGATTCGTGCAAATTTGCAAATTCGAAGCTTCGGTGAGCTCCTATTCTCAGAGACTTTCTCAGCTTCCTCTATCATTTATTTTCTGTCTTTTCTCATTTCTAGACAGATCATATTTTGGTATTTGTACACCGTAGTAGAGCCACTCATGTACTTATGACTTCTGAGTTTCTAGGATAGATTGTATTTTGTTTGGTCTTATTTACCGCATTGGAGACTTTACATTTATTGTTTCATTGTTTTCCCTTATTATTGTATTTATTATGTTGTTTGGGCTTGTCTTACCTACCACGGTTGGGTGGGGTAGGTACCATCATAATCCTTTTAATTTTGGTTTATTAGAAGTTAGTATCAGAGCGCTAGGTTCACCAGTCTCATGAGTACAAGAGCAAGTGTCTAGTAGAGTCTAGCGGATCGGTATGATTGAAATCCATATCTAACTTCGGGAGGCTATGAGACATTCTTAAGAAAATTATAATCTTTGACTCCTTATCGTGCGACTTGTTCATTTCTTGATTCTAAAACTTGTGTTTTATTCTCTCACAGATGGTGAGGACGCGATCTGGTGCTACCGGGGGTGATGAACCGACACTCATTTTTGAGGCCCCAGCTAGAGGTCGAGTTAGGGGTCGCGATCATGACAAAGGCAAAGGTAGAGCTCGTGTAACATCTCCAGCTAGGGGACGTGACAGGGCAGCATCCCCTAAGTCAAAGGTTGAGTTTGAGGACGCATCCCACTAGCCGGAGGATGTGGGACCAGCCCAGGTTCCTCAAGATTTTATTGCTACTCATGTGCTACAAGATATCATTATTCGACTCTTGACTTATTTGGAGGGTATGTCTCATTCAGGAGCTCTACCTGTCACACCATATTTATCACAGACTAGAGATGGGGTTTAGCCTCTAGATGGGGTACATGTTCAGGGTTTTCAGACTCCAAGGGCACAGCCTGCTGCTGTTATGGCTGCCCGTATTGATGTTTTTCCGGTCATACTTATTGCTCCACGGGTTATGCCTAGACTAGTTATGATTGTCATGCCCCGATGCTAGCCCCTACACGTAACACGGGACCTAGGGTCATAAGTAACCCCAAGCTAACCCTGAAACTGGCATATCACAAACATACTGAATATAATACTAAACAAACGGAAGCATATTGAATAATTCATAACTAAAAGAAGTAATGATTCTAAAGATATCTGAAATAATAGTCTTATGAAAATAAACGGAACTACAAAAGCTGAAGTCTGACTCTAAGTCTAAAAGCATCTAATGTTGATGAGTTGCTGGGATAAGGCCCCAGCTAACTCCAAATACTGAAAATAAAGACAAACTTACTAACTCAAAAAGCATGTAAAAGATATGTCCTCGGATGATAAGGACCCACTACTGACTGTCGTTGATATGGCACCGGGCGAGCTAATCATGAGGCTGAAGCTGGGAACCTGAACCTGCATCATGATAGGATGCAACATATAGAGTATGCATCAGTACTTTGAATGTACTGAGCATGAGGAATATGCAAGGCTGACTGAAATGTAAATATGCTAAAATACAGGAAAAGTTATAAACTGAACTAAACTGTAGTACATAGGCCCAAAATATAATCATGCATAAACAGCTGAAATGCACGAGTAATCTGAAAAAATGCTAAAAGCTAAAAGTAAACATAACTGAGGGCTTAATGCACTTTACAGAAAATAACACTGCGGAAGAATCTATTAACCAACATAAACCACGTGAGCTAAATGTGGAGTCTGATGTATACGCCTCATCAAGAGGACCCAATATACCTTGCCAGGGTATAAAGGCATGACTGTGGCGTGATTACTAAATCTGATGTCCAACATAGGAAACTTATAAACCTACGTTGGCACGTATTTCTGGACCTCAAGGGTATGCTGAACCCTGGTCTAACTCGGTGCTAAACACTACTCCCAAACTGAATACTAATATCTCATTAAGACTGATGTCCTGAATTTTTTGACACAGAGCTAAAATGGTCTGAAATCAGTAATTTCTAAAATGCTGTAGTAGACTAAACAAAACTGGTTAATTCTGATTTTAAAACTCATACTGATAAACTAGGTTGGATTCTGAAAGAAACATAATACTTTAGAAAAATCCTACAATTTAGGGCTAATCTCTAGATTTATCAAGTCATGGTGAAACCTCATGCAAATTATTAAAACGTATTACAATTTATATATAACAGGATGTAACTCATGTGGAAATCATGAAGATGGATTTCTGTAGAAATCTATTAAAAAATATAAGAACCCTAGTTCCAAAACCATGAAAATTACTTTAAAAGCCTGAGATTTTTGGGCATAAGGGCGGACTAAGCCCTTACTGAATACCCACATACCTGGTGGATGAAAATTCCTGCAAGAAACTGAAGTTGAAGCTTGGAGGAGAAAACCCTGGGTTTGGAAATTTGGAGAAGAATGCTCCTTTTGCTAGAGAACTGACTTAAGAGGAAAAACTTATTTGTTTTGGAGTTTTTCCTAAATAAAATAAGCCTAAGACTATTTATAGTCGGAGCTAAAATAAGAAGAAAAGGTCTGAATTGCCCCTAAGAAGTTAATTTAAAATCTACTGAAAATCGTAACTTAGGGATCACGGCTTAGTTGACGGACCATAGTCCTGGACGATGGACCGTCAACTGAGTCGTGGTCCTGTCCAGGAGTCTTGGGGGTTCTCTGATCTGATAAAACCACGATTCCACATGATGGACCGTGCTTCTGAATGACGTTTCATCGTGTTGCTCATGGTTCCTGGGACTTTAGCTGAGAGTGAGGATTCCACGAGTCAAAGGATGGACCGTGCTTCTAAAGTACGGTTCATAGTCTGACTCGTGGTTTCAGGGACAAGAACAAAGGGGCCTCTGATGTTCTAATTCCATGAGTCCACAGGACAGACTGTGGTTCTAAACG
The DNA here is from genome assembly GCA_003996215.1 of Jaltomata sinuosa. Lineage (NCBI taxonomy): Eukaryota > Viridiplantae > Streptophyta > Magnoliopsida > Solanales > Solanaceae > Jaltomata > Jaltomata sinuosa. The sequence continues at coordinate 399,525 of QJPP01007609.1, read as the reverse complement.
ATGGTTCATCGTATGACTCATGGTTGCTGGGCCTTGAACTGATGATCCTCTGATTAAGGAAAACCATGAGTGACAGGATGGTCCGTGGTCTGACTCGTGGTCCTTGGGACTTGAACTGGGGGCCTACTGGAAAGTGGGACTACGGTTGAGACGACGGACCGTGGTTCCAAACTACGGTCCATGATCTTAACCGTGGTTCCAAACTACGGTCCATGATCTTAATCGTGGTTCCTGGAAACTTAAATTTTTTTTAAATTTTCTTATTGAGTACAGTCCAGTAGCTAGTTCAGATCCTGGGGTGTTATAATATCTCCCTGTTAGGATCATTCGTCCTCAAATGAAGACAAAATAAATTGAGTTTGGAAGGAAAGAGCTGCAATCCCTACCACTGAGTACTAGAAACTGATGTCTAGCTGAACTGAGTTTCATGGATATGCAAAATATGTTGAAATGCAAGAATAGCTGACGGAACATGGTACTGAGGCTGAAGTACATGAGAGTAAATTGAGAAACGAGAGAGGAACTATTACATCAAGCTGAAATTGGATTGGAAGGGAAGAGGTGAGGGTACTGAGCTATCATTGCAGCTTTTGCTTCCCAAGTAGCTCCCTCTACGGACTGATTCCTCCATAAGACCTTTGTTGAAGTGAATTCCTTATTTCTCAACCTATGAACCTGACGGTCAAGAATCTCAACTGGGACCTCCTCATAGGTGAGGCTATCCTTTACAGCCACACTCTCTAAAGTCACTATCGCTGTCGGATCACCAACACACTTCTTCAACAAAGAAATGTGAAAGACTAGATGAACCGTTGCTAGTTCCGCTGGCAGCTATAACTCATAGGCCACATTACCAATCCTTTTCAAGATTCTGTAAGGACCTACATATCGGGGACTGAGCTTCCCTTTCTTGCCAAATCTCATCACACCCTTCATGGGTGACACTTTCAGGAAAACCCAATCATCGATTTCAAACTCTAAGTCCCTTCACCTCACATCTGCATAGGACTTCTGATGACTCTGAGCTGTTTTCAATCTTTCTCTGATGAGCTGAACTTTCTACATAGCCTCATAAACTGAATCTGGTCCAACCAAGGCTACTTCGCCTACTTCGAACCAACCAACTAGAGATCTGCATCTATACCCATAGAGTGCCTCATATGGGGCCATCTGAATGCTGGAATGGAAGCTGTTATTATAGGGGAACTCTATGAGAGGTAGGTGATCATCACAACTACCCTTGAAGTCGATCACGCAAGCTCTCAATATGTCCTCTAAGGTCTGAATGGTACACTCTGCCTGACCATATGTTGTACTGAGATTTACCTAAGTACCAAGACCTTTCTGAAATGATCTCCAGAAATGGGATGTAAACTGGGGACCCCTATCTGAGATTATAGACAAGGGAACCCCATGCAACCTGACTATCTCGCTGATGTAAAGTTTGGCATAGTCCTCCACCAAATCTGTAGTCTTGACAGCCAAAAAATAAGCCGACTTAGTAACTCTGTCCACTATCACCCAAATAAAGTCATACTGGCTGCGAGTGCGAGGTAAACCCGTGATGAAATCCATGTTGATCACCTCCCACTTCCAAGTAGGAATGCTAATATCCTGAGTCACACCTCCTGGCTTTTGATGTTCTACTTTCACCTGCTGACAATTGGGACACTTAGATACCAAATATGTAATGTCCCTCTTCATGTTGTTCCACCAATAGACTTCCCGTAGATCACGGTTGATACGCCCAAATTACACCTCAAATTAAGAAGTGTAAGCGGTCGTCGTCAAATATAGAACCCAACAAAGGTTGGAGTCGATCCCACAGGGAATAAGGTGCAAATTAGGTCGTTAGTGACTTAGTTGACTAGTAATCAATAGTTTCCGGTAAATGGTGGGGTTTGTGTGAACAATATTTGATCAAAGCAAATAAGAATGTACGATTAATAATCAATATGAGAGTGAACTAGGGAAGTGTTCACCATGTCGTTGTAACAATTTCGACTCAAAGCTTAACCGGGTTCTTTCTATATGCATATCACGATGTGATTGAATTAATGGTATCATCTAAACGTTTCTCAACCAAATAGACGAATTTCCTTTTCAATTCTCTCGAACTTGAAAAGGTGAACTTTCTTATTTCAATCCTAAACATCAAGTAGATTAATTTAGTTACAGCATTAATCATAAGACGAGAGTTGGTAGTCTCGAATCCTCGTAGTTAATCAAATTTTCCGATTTTAATCTCTTTGCTCAAGCAAATTAAACCTAGGCATGTTCTAATATTTGCAACCACTAGAAAACGTAAATAACGAATGATTAACAATGTAACAACATATAAATTGAACCCTACGCTATCCGGAATCTATATTGCTACTTTTGCCATGGCTCCCACAATCCTAGTTGTGGGAAGTTAGTTACTCATGCTATTAGGGAAAGAGAAGAAAATCATATTCATAATAGAAAGAAAAGATTCTTACGATATATGAACACAAGCTTCAATTATCCAAGAACAAGAAGCTAAAATCCCAAGAACGATCAAGAAGAAGAAGAACAACGAATTGTGTCGTGTTTTCCTCTCAAAAACTCGCTCAAAAATATCCTAGAACTATTGGGTAATGAATAATAAAATAACCCTAACACAGGGTATTTATAGTAGTGCAGGAAATAAAGTCCAAAAATAGAATTTTCGGAATCCCGCGTCGCGTTGACGGGTCGCCTGACGGACCGTCACGCATGTGACGGGCCGTCACAGCTAAACAGTGAGCTCCCAGGCAATTTTTCTGGTAAGTCGTCGGGCCTGTGACGACTTGCTGGAAAATTCTGGTAAGTCGTCGGGCCTGTGACGACTTGCTGGTAAATTCTGGTAAGTCGTCCGCCCAGTGATGACTTACAGTGTTTTTCTTTGTTTTATCTTGGTGGCATGGGTGACGGTCCGTCAGGTCAGTGACGGGCCGTCACTCTTAGGCAGTGCTCGATGAATTGCAGTCTCGTCCTGACGGCCTGGCTGACGGCCAGTCACAGGTGTGACGGTCCGTCACGCCAGCCGTCAGGCTTAACCAGTTGAGGTTTTTGAACATTTTTTCTTCCGTTTCTATCTCTAGCTCCATTCCCTGCAAATATAACAATAAAACATCAAAAATGACAACGGTTGCTTGAAAACTCACGATTATTCTTAGTTAAAGGAGTCAAATGTGCCGTAGAATGGCGGCACATCAACACCCTCAACTTTAAAAGTTCGCTTGTCCTCAAGCAACATGACAACAAAAACAAAAAGATGACTCAACTAAGAAAACAAACACGTGTCACTAGCAAATCATGGCCATTCAACAGCTTATTCAATTTAAATCAAGCCCCCTGGTAACACACAAATGTATGAAAAGCTAACTTGTAAGGATCCAAACATGTCATTCCGATATGATAGAATATTCTGCATACACACACAATAGCTATCCCAACAGTCAATAGATGATACAGAAATCTCAGTGCCCTCACCACAAAGAAGTCCCACACACAAGATTTAGGATTAAGTAAGGCGCTCACACTCACAAATGATTTCAAACAACGCACATGTGATGCCATAAGCTTGCCCTTGCTATTCTATTTCAGTTTTTCAGAAAGCCGCTCAGGATCACTACATGACTTGTTTTGGCTTGTAATGAGGCTTCGGGTGCAGGTAGGATACGTTTGGGGAATAGTGACTAAACCCTCCTTGGAATAGCCGACCTACTATTTCCACTTAACTTTACTTCGTCCATTCTTATTCACCTTTTTATTCCCTTCTTTCTAGCTACAGGTGCGGCCTCTTTATTTTGACAATTCTTTTTCATCTCTTTTTTGTTTCTTTTTTTTTTTTTCTTAAGCACACACTCGAAATTTTCATTCTATTCACAACCAATCTTATCCATCCTATTTTTCTTATCATTTACCTCTATAGTAGCCACCCTCAACTTAGGCTGATTGCCTGAGTTGAGGTGCACGATGTCCAAGGAAGGACCAGGGCCAAAATAGGGATTCAAAGTTAAAAAGGAACGGTGACAGGTTATTGAAAGAATAGGGTCAATTATGGCTCAAACAGGGATCAAAGGGATTATTTACATTTGGATGGTCTTATAGGCTAAGTGGACTGCACACAAAAAGGGCATGTGATCCTTTCTTAAGCAACCAACTTCAAACTTAACAAAATAGACCGGGCAAGTTCTAGATGCATGCACAGAGTAAGAATTTATAACAATAAGCTCACACACACTTGGCACCAAGAAACCATACTACTACAAACTACCAAAACATAAGCTCGGCTTAAGCATCATTATTCCAATCACAACCACACAATGACATTCAAGGATCCAGACAGTCAATTGTTTCAAACATATGTACAAAATCAACTTTTTTAGAGGGGGCTCCTTTTAGTTCAACTTTCGAAAGAGCCATGCTTGCTATCGACACCAGAAAATAACACAAAAAAAAATTAAAATGACCACCTAAACGTGTCGGTTCTACTAGATAGCACACCGGAGGGAAAAGAAATACGGCAACAAAAACCCTCGGTGGTAAAAGACTCACAGGTAACCCAACACCCTCAACTTAGACTCATGCATTGTCCCTAATGCATACATGTGAAAGCTAAAACTATAAGAGAAAGGAATACCTGTGAAGCCCATAGGACTCAGAGTCTGGCATGATGTTGGAGACCTCCAGGGTCTCCAAAGCAGGAGAAATCGATGGAATAGGTGCCCGCGACATCATCCTGTTGAGCTCCAACTTTCTCTTTTATCGGCTCCTCAGCTAGTCGAGACAACTTCTTTACTCTTTCTAGCTCTTTTTCTTTGCTGGTTCTCTTGCGGTGTTTTCTTTTCCTTGATTTGTTCTCACTGCCTGGCTCTACCCGTTTCTCTTCTTGCGATCGCAACATCATTCTCATAATAGCTAGGGTCTCGACACAACCCTTCTCCTTAATATGCACATCCGTAGGGGCTTCATCAATAACATTGATAACCGAGACCACTCTCATGTCTCATGGTGGCTTCATCAATTTACACGCATCAAACTTGACCAATTCATTATTTAATCTGAATGTCAATTCGTTTCTTTCCATGTCGACCAACACTCTTGCAGTGGCTAACAATGGTCGTCCCAAGATTATGGGAACTTCAAAGTCCACTTCGAAATCTAAGATCATAAAGTCAGCCGGGAATATAAACTTACCAACCTTTACCAGCACATCAGATAATATTCCCACCGGTCGCTTTACTGAACGGTCAGCCATTAGCACCCTCATGGTAGTTGGTTTGGGCGCTCCCAAACCCAATTTTTTATAGACTGCAAGCGGCATCAAGTTGATGCTAGCACCAAGATCACACAAGGCTTTTTCAAAGTTGAATTTCCCAATAGTACAGGGAATAGTAAAAGCACCTGGATCTTCCTTCTTTTCCACTAACGATCTTGAAGAAATAGCACTGCAGTGGTGGAGGTTATCTTCTGGTTCAAAGCTCACTGACCTCTTCTTGGTAATCAAGTCCTTCATGAACTTGGCATATCCGGGCATTTGTTCAAGAGCGTCCACCAGAGGGATGTTTACTGATATCTGTTTTAGCATGGTCATGAAGTTCAGGAACTTGCTATCTTCCACTTTCTTCTTCAACTATTGTGGGAAAGGAGGTGGTGGCCGAGGCATCATAGTTGGAAGCTTTTCAACTTCTTTGCTTTTATCCGTGAACCATTGAGTAGCATCCTCTACCACATTGTCATCCGCAATATCACCTTTCTGAGTCTGAATTACCGGATGTGATTCCGATAATGTTTTACCGCTTCTCGTAGTGATCGTCATACAGCTCCCGTCCTTCCTCGGGTTTCGAATGGTGTCACTCGGCAAGGTACCTGTCTTTCTTTGATTTAGAGACGCCGAGATTTGAATCACTTGCTGCTCTAATTGCTTGATCGAGGTGGAATGTGAATCCACTACCTGACTCATTGCTGATAATTCAGTCCTCATCTCCTTTACCCCGGCGTCAGTAGATTCCACTTTCAGCAGCATCTTATCCATCATGTTCTCTAGTTTGGACGTCCCTGTCTCGGTGCTAGCTTTTTCCCGATTACCATGTGGTACATACAACCCACCTCCATCAGTTTTATTCTTCCAGTTCCCCTGATCACGGTCTCTGTAGCCAGCATTTTCATAGTAGTTGTCCCTCTGATAGTTCCGACCTTGGTTTCCCTGACCATTGGCCTGGAAACCACCCAAATAATTTGCCTCCTAATCAGGTTCAAACTCTGTTGCTCTACCTTGGGAACCCACAGCTTTTACTTTCTCAATACCTCCTGACAACAAATGCTTTGTCAGTAGGTACATTTGCGTCTTCAGATGGGCCATATCTTGGTCCTGCTCTTCCTCCTTCCTGCGCTGCTCTGCTGACATACCAACTGCATAAGTGCTAGCTGCTACCTCTGTATCACGTGTATGCCAGGCCCTGTTGGTTTTGGTGAGCCTGTCCAAAATAGTTGTGGCCTCAATAAAAGTGAGACCCATAAATGCTCCACCTGCTGCGTTATCCAATGTCGGCTTGGTAGCCAAATTCAGTGCCCTGTAGAACGTCTGCATCAAAAAATCTTCGGTCAACTGATGGTTTGGGCATTGTGTCAGCTTTTTCTTAAACCGCAACCAAGTCTCATGTAACGCCTCATGATGTTGTTGTCAGAAGTTGCTAATTTCATCCCTCAACTGTATCATCCTAGAGGGAGGAAAGAACCTTTCTAGGAAAGCTCCTTTCAACTCTCCCCAGGTTGTGATAGAGTCAGGGGTTAGCTCTGTCAACCATAATGCTTCCTCATCAGACAGAGACAACAGAAACAACCTGAGCCTGATCGCTGTCTGACTTACTCCAGGCAATTCGAATTACTTGCAGATACCCAAAAAATTCATCAGGTGTCAGTTTGGATCATCACAAGCAACACCACGGAACACTCCTCTCAAATTCAACAGCTGAATCATTGTGCTAGTAATGTTGAACTTGGCCCCGGGTGCTAGCGGAGGAAGAACAATGGTGCCCGTAGCGCCAACTCCATCCAAGTCGGCCTCCTCATCATTCAACTCAATATCATCCTCAAGACCACCAGCATTCAAATGTTGTTGGGCTTGCTGAGCTGCAGCGAGCCTTGCTGCCTCCTGCTATTGTACATTCATGGTTTGCCTTAGCGTTCTTGCGAGCTCGGGGTCGTAGGGTAATATAGGTTCACCCGAGCGTTGGGTACTTGGCATGCACAACTCTGTACCCTGTACCAAACAAAAACAACAAATAAAAGTAAAAGCAGGAAATATGACTAAAAGTCAACTAAACACACCGGACTTAATAAACAACCGTATTCCCCGGCAACGGTGCCAAAATTGGATACGCCCAAATTACACCTCAAATTAGGAAGCGTAAGTGGTCGTCGTCAAATATAGAACCCAACAAAGGTTGGGGTCGATCCCATAGGGAATAAGGTGCAAATTAAGTCGTTAGTGACTTAGTTGACTAGTAATCAATAGTTTCCGGTAAATGGGGGGGTTGTGTGAACAATATTTGATCAAAGCAAATAAGAATGTACGAGTAATAATCAATAAGAGAGTGAACTAGGGAAGTGTTCACCATGGCATTGTAACAATTTTGACTCAAAGCTTAACCGGGTTCTTTCTATATGCATATCACGATGTGATTGAATTAATGGTATCATCTAAACGTTTCTCAACCAAATAGATGAATTTCCTTTTCAATTCTCTCGAACTTGAAAAGGTGAACTTTCTTATTTCAATCCTAAACATCAAGTAGATTAATCTAGTTACAGCATTAATCATAAGACGAGAGTTGGTAGTCTCGAATCCTCGTCGTTAATCAAATTTCCTGGTTTTAATCTCTTTGCTCAAGAAAATTAAACCTAGGCATGTTCTAATATTTGCAACCACTAGAAAACGTTAATAATGAATGATTAACAATGTGACAACATATAAATTGAATCCTACGCTACCCAGATCTATATTGCTACTTTTGCCATGGCTCTCACAATCCTAGTTGTGGGAAGTTAGTTGCTCATGCTATTAGGGAAAGAGAAGAAAATCATATTCATAATAAAGAGAAAAGATTCTTATGATATATGAACACAAGCCTCAATTATCCAAGAACAAGAAGCTAAAATCCCAAGAACGATCAAGAAGAAGAAGAACAACGAATTGTGTCGTGTTTTCATCTCAAAAACTCGCTCAAAAATATCCTAGAACTATTGGGTAATGAATAGTAAAATAACCCTAACACAGGGTATTTATAGTAGTGCAGGAAATAAAGTCCAAAAATAGAATTTTTAGAAAACCCGCTACGCGTTGACGGGTCGCCTGACGGACCGTCACGCATGTGATGGACCATCACGCATGTGATGGACCATCACACATGTGACGGGCCATCACAGCTAAACAGTGAGCTCCCAGGCAATTTTTCTAGTAAGTCGTCGGGCCTGTGACGACTTGCTGGAAAATTCTGGTAAGTCGTCGGGCCTGTGACGACTTGCTGGAAAATTCTGGTAAGTCGTCCGCCCAGTGACGACTTACAGTGTTTTTCTTTGTTTTATCTTAGTGGCATGGGTGACGGTCCGTCAGGTAAGTGACGGTCCATCAGACGGGCCGTCACTCTTAGGCAGTGCTCGATGAATTGCAGTCTCGTCCTGACGGCCTGGCTGACGGCCAGTAACAGGTGTGACGGTCCATCACGCCAGCCGTTAGGCTTAACCAGTTGAGGTTTTTGAACATTTTTTCTTCCGTTTCTATCTCTAGCTCCATTCCCTGCAAATATAACAATAAAACATCAAAAACGACAACGTTTGCTTGAAAACTCATGATTATTCTTAGTTAAAGGAGTCAAATGTGTCGTAGAATGGCGGCATATCAACGGTATATCTTGGTGGCACCGGGATGAATAGAATATCTAGAATTATGGGCTTCTGTAAGGATCTGCTGCCTCAATTCTCCCACATTAGGTACACATAAATGGCCCTGTAATGAAGCACACTATCTCCCTCTTGGGAGAAAACCTCTACTCTCTACTGATGAGCTGCACCTTTCAACTTAAGCAATATGGGATCACTGTCTTGCTTCTCTTTCACCTCCGCTACCAATGAATATTCTGACCCATTTTGGACTATCACACCACCATATGTCATTTCCATGAGGCAAACTCCTAAGCAAGCAACCACATGAACAACCCTGGCTAATTCTTTCCTCTCCTCATCAACATGTGACACACTACCCATGGACAGTCTGCTGAGGGCATCAACCACTACATTGGCCTTACCCGGATGGTAGAGCACATTCATATCATAGTCTTTGAGGAACTCAAGCCACCTTCTCTGATGAAGATTCAACTTTTTCTGGGTGAACACATACTGGAGGCTCTTATGATATGTGAACACATTAACATGAACATCATACAAGTAGTGTCTCCAAATCTTTAGGGCCAACACAACATCTGCAAGCTCAAGGTCATGAATCGGGTAGTTCTTCTCATGAATCTTAAGTTGTCAGGTGGCATAAGCTATGACATTGCCCTGCTGTATCAAAACATAACCTAGGCCAACCCTGGATACATCACAATAAACCACATAGCCATCTGAACCTTCTGGTAGATTCAAAACGAGAGTTGTAGTCAACCTGGTCTTCAGTTCTAAGAAACTCTACTCACACTCATCTGACCACTGGAACTTGACCTTTTTTTGAGTTAACTTAGTCAATGGGGTAGCTATGTATGAAAATCCTTCAACGAACCTCCTGTAGTAACTAGCCAAACCCAATAAACGTCTGATGTCTGTCGGAGAGGTGAGTCTGGGCCAGTCCTTTATTGCCTCAATCTTCTGAGAATCAACTCAGATGCCTTCACTAGATACCACGTGACCAAGAAAAGCAACTGATTTCAACCAGAATTCATACTTACTAAACTTGGCGAATAACTGGTGGTCTTTGAGAGTCTGCAGAATGACCCTCAGATAATTCGCATGCTCCTCCTCATTTTGAGAATAAACAAGGATATCATCAATAAAGACAATGATAAACAAGTCCAAATACTGTCTGAACACCCTGTTCATTAAGTCCATGAAAGCTACAGGAGCATTGGTTAGTCCAAAAGACATAACTACAAATTCATAGTGACCATACCGAGTCTTGAAGGTTGTCTTCGGGATGTCACTATCTCTGACTCTGAGCTGATGATAGCCGGATCTGAGGTCTATCTTAGAGAAGCAACTAGCACCCTGGAGCTGGTCGAACAAGTCATCAATCCTGGGGATGGGATATTTATTCTTAATTGTAACTTTGTTCAATTAGCGGTAGTCTATGCACATCCTGAGAGAACTGTCTTTCTTATGCACGAAGAGTGCTAGAGCGCTCCATGGAGAGATTCTAGGTCTGATGAAGCCCTTATCTAGAAGGTATTTCAATTGTTCTTTCAAATCCTTAAGCTCGGCTGGAGCCATTCTATAAGGAGGAATTGAAATAGGCTGGGTATCCGGAAGGAGATCTATTCCGAAGTTGATTTCCCATTCAGGAGGAACTCCGGGAAGATCTTCTAGAAACACTTTTGGGAACTCATTCACCACTGGGACTGACTCAAGAGTTGGGGTTTCGGAGTTTAAATCCTTAACCCAAAAAAGATGATAGATATACCACTTGGAAATTATTTTTCTGGCCTTAAGGTAAGAGATGAATCAACCTACAGGCACTGATGTACTACCCTTCCATTCTAAGACTAGCTTGTTTGGAAACTGAAATGGAACGATCCTAGTTTTGCAATCAACTGAGGCATAACAGGAATGTAACTAATCCATGCCTAGAATAATATCGAAGTCATTTATCTCTAACTCTATAAGATTGGTTGCGGTGACTTTTTGGGAAACTATGACCGAGCAATTTTTGTATACCCATCTAGCTATAACTGGGTCACCAACTGGAGTAGAGACTGAGAAAGGCTCTGAGAGGATTTCTGGACTGACACCAAAATTTACTGCTATGTAAGGAGTTACAAAGGAAAGTGTAGCACCTGGGTCTAACAATGCATAAACATTTAAATAGAATACTTGCAACATACCCGTGACCACATCGGGAGAATCCTCCTGGTCCTATCGAGTGTGAAGAGCATATAATCTATTCTAATGCTGACCACCACCTGTACTAGACGAGGCACTCTACTGAGTGAGGTGTCCCGCTAGAGCTGCTGAAGTAGTAGACTGAGCTTTGTTACCTCCATGTCCTTGCCTAGCAGAGGAGCAGTCCTTCAACCTATGACCGAGCTGACAACACCTAAAACACCCCTCTCTGCAAGCAAGATACTCACCCACACTTTGGGCATAAAGGAAAAGTACGGTTACCTGAAGCATTGCCCTAAGACTTAGAGCCTGATGCTCCTCTTTTCTAGTCATGTCGAGGCCTGGGATATGGAGCGCTAGCTGATGAAGGCGTTGGAGCTGCGAACCTCTGCTAAAACAGTGAGTGACTCCCACCGCCCTACCTCTGCTGAGAATATTCATAGTTACCTGTCCTAGACTTTTTGTTATCTCTAGCCATTTCCTTGAGCTTATCCCCCTCAACCTGCTGAGCATGGGTCATCAGTCTGAAGATATCCATATCCCCTAATAGCATAGCATTCCTGCACTCTGTCTTCACCAGATCGGATACTCCAAACAAGAACTTGCCCATTTGACCCCTCAGGCCGGCCACCATATGCGGAGCATACCTGGAAAGCTGAGTGAACTTCAATCCATATTCCTAGACTGAAATCGACCCCTGCCTCAAATTCATAAACTCTTGGGCCTTAGCCTCCCTTAACTCTCTCGGGAAAAACCTGTCTAGAAAAGCTCTAATAAAATAGTCTCATATCACAGGAGCTACATTCATACCCCTGTTGTCTTTCCACTGTGTAAACCAGATATGAGCCACATCCTTGAGTTGATAGGATGCTAACTCAACGCTATCAGTACCAGTCACCTGCATCACCTCAAGAATCTTCTTGATCTCATCAATGAAATTTTGTGGGTCTTCACCAACCCTTGACCCTAGAAACTCTGGCGAATTCATGAGAACAAAATCTTGAATCCGGGCTACAGCTAACCCCAAATTTATAAGAACTGGGGCCTGCTGATTAGCATGATTGGCTATGGGAACTCTGCATTTGTAACCGTATGGTTTGGGGCTGGAGGATTTGCGTTAGCATTACGTGCATGAGCTCTGCGAGGAGGCATGATCTGAAACGCATGACAATGTATTAGAAGGGAGAAGTTGAATTACAATCCATCGCACGATAAAGATAGCAAAAGAAGTGAAGTTTTTCTTAGAACACCTCATAGCCTCGCCCTCATAAGTATGGCGCACTTCACACCCATGAAAGATACTATACTTAGTGTGGCTTTCAGACACCCTAGGACTCTTAAACCTGATGCTCTGATACTAAGTTTGTCACCCCCTGAGGCTAGCCCCTATACGTAACATGGGACCTAGGGTCACAAGTAACCCCAAGCTAACCCTGAAACTGGCATATCACAAGCATACTGAATATAATACTAAACAGATGGAAGCATAATGAATAAGTCATAACTGAAAGAATTAAATGATTCTAAAGATATCTGAAATAATAGTCTGTCTAAAAATCAACAGAACTACAAAAGTTGAAGTCTGACTCTATGTTTGAAAGCCTCTAATACTGATGAGTTGCTGGGACAAGCCCCCAGCTAACTCCAAATACTGAAAGTAAAGACAAACTGACTAACTCAAAAAATATGTAAAAGATATGTCCTCGGATGATGAGGACTAACCACTGATTGTCACTGATATGGAACTGGGCGAGCTAATCACGATGCTGAAGCTGGGAACCTAAACCTGCATCATGATAGGATGCAACATATAGAGTATGCGTTAGTACTTTGAATAAACTGAGCATGAGAAATATGCAAGGCTGACAAAAATATAAATATGCTAAAATACAGGAAAAGTTGTAAATTAAACTAAACTGTAGTACATAGGCCCAAAATATAATCATACATAAACAGCTGAAATGCAAGAGTAATCTGAAAAAATGCTAAAAGCTAAAAGTAAACATAATTGAGAGCCTAATGCACTTTACTAAAACTAACATTGTGGGAGAGTCTATTAACCAACATAAACCTCGTGAGCTAAATATGGAGTCCGATGTATACGCCCCATCGAGAGGACCCAATATACCTTGCCAGGGTATAAAGGCATGACTGTGGCGTGATTACTAAATCTGATGTCCAACAGAGGGAACTTATAAACCTATGTTGGCACATAATTCTAGACCTCAAGGGTATGCTGAACCCTGGTCTAACTCGATGCTAAACACTACTCCCAAACTGAATACTAATATCTCATTAAGACTGATGTCCTAAATTTTCTGAGACAGGGCTAAAATGGTCTGAAATCAGTAATTTCTAAAATGCTGTAGTAGACTAAAAAAACTGGTTAATTCTACTTTTAAAACTCATACTGATAAACTAGGTTGGATTCTGAAAGAAACATAATACTTTAGAAAAATTCTACAATTTAGGGCTAATCTCTAGATTTCTCAAGTCATGGTGAAACCTCATGTAAATCATTAAAACGTATTATAATTTATATATAACAGGATGTAACTCATGTGGGAATCATGAAGATGGATTTCTGTAGAAATCTATTAAAAAGGGTAAGAACCCTAGTTCCAAAACCATGAAAATTACTTTAAAAGCCTGAGATTTTTGGGCATAAGGGCGGACTAAGCCCTTACTGAATACCCACATACCTGGTGGATGAAAATTCCTGCAAGAAACTGAAGTTGAAGCTTGGAGGAGAAAACCCTGGGTCTGGAAATTTGGAGAAGAATGCTCCTTTTGCTAGAGAACTGACTTGAGAGGAAAAACTTATTTGTTTTGGAGTTTTTCCTAAATAAAATAAGCCTAAGACTATTTATAGTCGGAGCTAAAATAAGAAGAAAAGGTCTGAATTGCCCCTAAGAAGTTAATTTAAAATCTGCTAAAAATCGCAACTTAAGGATCACGGCTTAGTTGACGGACCATAGTCCTGGACGATGGACCGTCAACTGAGTCGTGGTCCTGTCCAGGAGTCTTGGGGGTTCTCTGATCTGATAAAACCATGATTCCACAGGATGGACCGTGCTTCTGAATGACGTTTCATCGTGTTGCTCATGGTTCCTGGGACTTTAGTTGAGGGTGAGGATTCCACGAGTCAAAGGATGGACCGTGCTTCTAAAGTACGGTTCATAGTCTGACTCGTGGTTTCAGGGACAAGAACAAAGGGGCCTCTGATGTTCTAATTCCATGAGTCCACAGAATGGACCGTGGTTCTAAGCGATGGTTCATCGTATGACTCGTGGTTGCTGGGCCTTGAACTGATGATCCTCTTATTAAGGGAAACCACGAGTGACAGGATGGTTCATGGTCCTGGACTACAATCCATGGTCTGACTCGTGGTCCCTGGGAATTGAACTAGGGGCCTACTGTAAAGTGGGACTACGATTGAGACGACAGACCGTGGTTCCAAACTACGGTCTGTGATATTAACCATGGTTCCTGGAAACTTAAATTTTTCTGAAATTTTCCTATTGAGTATAGTCCAGTAGATGGTTCAGATCCTGGGGTGTTACAATAAAAGTGGATAAGCAGAAGATGTTTGATAGGTTTGTAAGATTGGGTCCTTCCAAGTTCAGTAGTGCACCTGAGAAGGATGCTTATGAGTTTCTAGTTAGCTATCAGGAGAGGTTTCATAACCTCGGTTTTTGTTGAGTCTCATGGAGTGGATTATACTACATATCAGTTAGTTGGTGCAGCAAAGCAGTGGCAGAGGTATTATCTTGGTTGTAGGCCAGCGGGGTCACTTCTCTTGTCTTGGACACAGTTTTTTAAGACTTTTATTGAGAAGTAAATACCTTACAGTTTGAGGGAGAGGTTGAGAGATGAGTTTGATGCATTGGAGAAAGGTTTCATGTCTATCATTGAGTATGAGGCTCATTTCCATACCCTGTCTAGGCATGCCTTGATGAGCATTTGAACAGAAGGGAATAAGTTAGGAAGTTTGTAAAGGGGTTGTCTATCTCTCTTCAGTTGGCTACAGCACAGTTGGTAACTACTGGGGGCACTTTCATACAGATAGTTGACCACGCCAGGAGGATTGAGAGTATTCGTCATAGGTCCCAAGAGGGTAGCGACAAGAGATTTCGCAGATAGGGTGATTTTAGTGGGTTTTCATCTCGAGGTAGAGACTGTTCTGGTAGAGGCCAACATTATCAGCAAGGTATATCGATTCAGGCAGCATTGCAGGGTTCTAATGGTGGTTATTCTGGTTCAAGTACACCAGGTAGCCAGATTTTGGGATAGATGTCCAGAGGTGCTCATTCCAATTATTCTAGTCCTTTAGAGCAAACACAACGTTCAGCTTTAGGCAGGGTTTTTTTTATTGTAGGTACTTGGATCATTTTACGAGAGAGTGCCTTAGGCGCGGGCAGGGCCGTCCCCAGCATGGTTCTCAGATACAGACTTATCGGGCGCTGGCACCACCGGCTAGAAGAGGTACACAGAGTGGTAGAGGTGGTTCTCAAGACACTAGGTGTGGAAACCATAGGGCTCATGGTGGTGGTTGAGGAGTTGATCAATTCAGAGGTAGACGTGGTCAATTTTATGTATTTCCGGGTAGACCCTAGGTGGAGGCCTCTGATGCAGTTATTACAGGTATCATCCCAATTTTCCATCGACCAGCATCAATATTATTTAACCCTGGTTCTACTTATTCGTATGCGTCTGCATATTTTTCTTTGGGTGGTGACATAATGTGTGAGTCCCTTGATGTGCTTATTCACGTCTCTACCCCCGTAGGTGATTCTTTAGTGGTGGATTGGGTGTACTGATCCTGTGTTGTGACTCTTTTAAGGTATGATACATGGTTATACTTGATTATCCTTGATATGATTGATTTTGATGTTATCTTGGGTATGGATTGGCTCTCTCAATATCATGCTCTTATGGACTATCGAGCCAAGATTGTTACTTTGGTGATGCCGGATATGCCGAGGCTAGAGTGGAAGGGCACTCAGGGTTCGTATCCTAAGAGTGTTATTTCTTTGCTTTGGTCTCAATGAATGGTTGAGAAGGGGTGTCTTTTTATATGCGTGATACTAGTGCTAACTCACCTTTCTTGGATTTGGTGAGAGAGTTTACAGATGTGTTCCCTACAGACCTTCCAAGTGTCCTTTCGAATAGGCATATTGATTTTTCTATTGATTTGGAGCCAGGATCCAGGCCTATTTTCATCCTTCCTTATAGGATAGCTCTGGTAAAATTGAAGGAATTGAAGGATTAGCTTCAGGACTTATTGGGTAAGGGTTTTATAAGGCCTAGTGTTTCTCCTTGGGGTGCCCCAGTGTTGTTTGTGAAGAAAAAGGATGGGTCTATGCGTATGTATATTGATTATCGGCAGTTGAACAAAGTAACCATCAAGAATAAGTACCCTCTTCCGTGTATTGATGATTTATTTGATCAGCTACAGGGTGCTTCAGTATTTTTAAAGATTGAATTGAGGTATGGGTACCAACAGTTGAGTATTAGGGCCTCAGATATCCCTAAGACAGTTTTTAAGACCCGGTATAGTCCTTATGAGTTTTTGGTGATGTCCATTGGTTTGACTAATGCCCCGGCAGAGTTTATGAAATTAATGAATGGGGTATTTTGATCGTATCTTGATTCCTTTGTGATTGTGTTTATTGATGACATCTTGGTGTACTCCAAGAATGAGGCAGATTATGTGAAGCATTTGAGAATTGTACTCCAGAGATTGAGGAATGAGAAGTTGTATGCTAAGTTCTCGAAGTTTGTATTTTGGCTTAGTTATGTGGCATTTTTGGGACATGTTGTGTCTAAAGATGGTATTATGATCGATCTGTCCAAGGTTGAGGCAGTTTGAGATTGGACTAGGCCTACTTCACCTACTGAGATTAGTAGTTTTGTTGGGTTGGCTAGTTACTACAGACGGTTTGTGCATGGCTTCTCTTCTATTGCAGCTCCTTTGACCAAATTGACTCAGAAGAATGTTGTTTTTCAGTGGTCCGATAAGTGTGAAGAGAGCTTTCAAAAGCTCAAGGTTTTGTTGACTTCAGCACCTATCTTGACCTTACCTGTGGAAGGTAAGGGTTTCACTGTGTATTGTGATGCTTTGGGAATTGACCTTGGTGGTGTATTGATGCAGAAAGGGAAGGTGATAGCATATGCTTTGAGGCAATTAAAGACCTATGAGAAGAACTACCCCACTCATGACTTAGAGTTGGCAGCGGTAGTGTTTGTTTTGAAGTTGTGGCAACATTATTTGTATGGAGTTCATTGTGAGGTGTACACTAATCATCATAGCCTTCAGTATATCTTCAATCAGAAGGATTTGAATTTGAATAGTGCAGGTGGGTGGAGTTGTTGAAAGACTATGATATGACTATTCTCTATCACTCGGGCAAGGCTAATGTAGTGGTGTATGCCTTGAGTAGGAAGGCGGTTAGTATGGGTAGTCTTGCTATATTGGTGGCCGAGGAGCGACCTTTGGCAATAAATGTGCAGCTTTTGGCTAATAGCTTCATTAGACTTGATATTTCTGAGCCTGGTAGGGTGCTTGCTTGTATTACGGCATGGTCTTTGTTATGAGATCCGATTAAGGATAGGCAGTTTGAGGATGGAAAGTTGTGCATAATTCGAGATAAGGTGTTCAGTGGTGAAGCTAAGGAAGCGATTCTTAATTCCGAGGGTATTTTGAGGATCAAGGGTCGAATTTGTGTCCCAAGAGTGGGTGACTTGACCAGATTGATCATGGAGGAGTTCACGGTTCAAGGTATTCTATACTTCTGGAGGGACAGCCAAGATGTATCATGACCTGAAGAAGCACTATTGGTGGTGTAGGATGAAAAGGGACATTATGGAGTTTGTGGCTAAGTGTTTGAATTGTCAGCAAGTGAAATATGAGCATCAAAAACCGGGTGGCATGACTCAGATGATGACTACACCTAGTGGAAATAGGAGAGTATCACTAAGGACTTCGTGGTTGGGTTACCTCAGACCTTGGGAAAGTTTGACTCTATTTGGGTGATTGTGGATAGATTAACCAACTCAGCCCATTTTGTTCCGATAAAGGTGACCTACAATGCAGAGAAGTTGGTGAAGATCTACATTTGAGAGATAGTTCAGTTGCATGGTGTGCCTATTTCCATCATTTCAGATAGGGGTACTCAGTTCATATCTCACTTTTTGAGTTCTATGCTGCGTGAGTTGGGTACTCAGTTAGAGATGAGCACAACCTTTCACCCCCATACAGATAGTCAGTCAGAGTGGACTATTTAGGTTTTAGAGGATATGCTTCGGGCTTGTGTGATCGATTTTGGTGGTTACTGGGACCAGTTTTTGCCTTTGGTGGAGTTTTCCTACAATAACAGTTATCATTCCAGCATTCAGATGGCGTCATTTGAGGCTTTGTATGGGAGGAAGTGTATATCTTTGGTGGGTTAGTTTGATTCCTTTAAGGTTAGGCCTTGGGGTACGAACTTGTTGCGGGATTCTTTAGATAGGGTAAAGTTGATTCAGGACCGACTTTTGGCAGTACAGAGTAGGCAAAAGAGTTATGCTGATAGGAGGATTCACGACCTTGAGTTTATGGTTGGTGAGTGGGTTTTGCTGAAAGTATCTCCTATGAAGGGTGTGATGAGGTTTGGGAAGAAAGGTAAGCTTAGCTGAGGTTTATTGACCCTTTTGAGATTCTTCAGCGTATTGGGGAAGTAGCTTATGAGTTAGCCTTGCCTCTGAGTCTTTCAGTTTTTCACCCTGTTTTCCATGTTTCGATGTTGAAGAATTACCATCTTGATGGTTCTCATGTAATTAGTTGGGATTCAGTGGATTTGAATCAAAATCTGACTTTTAAGGAAGAGCATATAACTATTTTGGATAGGTAGACTAGAAAGTTGAGATCTAAGGAGATAGCATCAGTGAAGGTTTGGTGGAAGCATCATCCGATCGAGGAGGCCACTTGAGAGATAGATTCGGACATGCTGAGCAAATATCCCCAGCTTTTCGACAGTTCAGGTACTTTTCTTGCCCTTTCGTTCGAGGACGAACGTGTGTTTTAGTGGTGGATAATGTAACAACTCTTATAGTGATTTTTGGATTTCCTTGTATTTTGACTGTTTGGCCCCTCTTTGTAGTTATATTTTGGTATTTGTGATCTGCGAAAGTGAGTGGCACAGTCCCCGAGATATTTGATTGATCTTTAAGGGAGTTTTTTATTTTGGAAGGCTTTGAGGTGGATAGAGTTGACTTTGATCAACATTTTGAGTTTGAAGTGTCGTATAGGATTTTTTCAGTTCTGTTAGTTTTGAAATATTATTTTTAGGCTGGAAATATTATTGGTTCGGGTCCCTAGGCTTTCAGTGGCATTTTGAGTCATTGGTTGGAAAGTTAAAAATTTTAGCATAGTGTTGACTTTGATCAACATTTTTTAAAAACAACCTCTGTAGGTGAATCTGACGATTCCATCAGATCCGAAAGGTATTTTATGATTAATTTTCACTATTGTTTTATATTTATAGGGTTTCTGATGAGTTTCGGGTGTCAAAAGCAATTTTGGATTGATTCTAAATTAAGGGATTGAAATTGAAAGTCTCATCTTGCTCCATTTCTAATCAAACTTCACCTTTTTGATCCTTAACCATTGGGTAAGCTTTCTATACTAGTTTTACACTTTCTCCAAGGATCATTTTATGATTTTCACTTTCAAATATTGGTTTTTCAACTTGAAAATTTGGAATTTTTCCGGTAAAGTTAAAGTTTGCTAAATTATTGATTTTAAGCTTGATTCTTACCCCGTTTTTAATAAAATTTTATATTTGAACTTCTTATACTTTGAATAAATTTAATTTCTAATAAATTTCTGATTTTGCCTTTTTGGGCTCGGGGTTGACTTTGGGGTGGACTTTTTAGACCCGATTTAGAACTTTAGCAATATGGGTATTGTTGGACTCGTATTTACGCGTAGAGTTTATTTTTTATAAAGTGGTTTCACTTGGAGGCTCTTCATAAAGGGAAGGCTCAAGTGTGATTTCTTAGAGTCTTGTTGTTCGACTTCGAGGTAGGTTATGGCTTAACTTCTTTCAGACTTTGCTTGGGTGGAGACTTATCATGTAAAGCATGCTATGGGAGGGTTGACTTAGTGATTATAATAGCAATTGAAGTCTATTTATGTTATGGTGATGCCCGTGTGGAGGCTTGTGCTGATCCTGATAGTAAATGAGATGGGTTATCATTGTGATTCTGAGATTGTGATTGTAACTTTATATTTATCTTATTGTTGTACCGAGTGCATACATATTCATTCATTAATATCATGGATCATTGGTTGTACTATCGAAAATGTTAATTTTGAAAGAAGATGGACAAATATTTTTTTGTATAAACCTGATTTGATGTGATATTCGGGATGGAGATTCACTTTGTAAAACTCGATCCAATGCGACATTTCGGATAGAGTATTGATATTGATTGCGTCTGAGGTGGAATTCTAGGCGATGTATATGGACCTCGCAAGTCCCCCACGGGTATATGGATGAAGTATTGGAATTTATCACTTGAATAAATAATTAGCATATTTTTAATTTAGTAAATAGTTAATCGACAAATCCCTGTAGATATGATATCTGAACTCTAAATCCTATATTACTTGTATGACCGCGTACACTTGCGTGTGTATTTGAACGCGACACTTCTCACCCAAATATTGTTGGTCATTGTTACATAAGTCCATTTGTATCAGCCTGAACTCAGGGTGTAGGATTTTACTAGTAACTGCATTATGTCCTTCCAAATTACATTCAGTGTAATACGTAGACAGATAATTATATTATATTTTGACATCCTCTATACGAATAGCTCCCGTAGCCTCATCCTTTCTCTCCATTCTCAATGATTTTGGAAAGTTAGATATTAGGTCTATATGAACCTTGACCCTCAGGTGGCTAGGCCTGATTTTATTAATGGTAATCATATCGCTTACCCACGGCTAAGACTAACGTGAATAAAGATTTTTTTATAGAGAATGTAGGCAAATGGTTAGGGAATGTCATAGTCTGTGTAGTTTCTTTATCGACTTCAAAAGTCAAATCATAGATCAACAGCTGCATCTAAAAAGCCATACCTTTTTTGTTTTTTATACAATATGCATTCTTGGATGTCATATTGATGAAATCCTCCAACAGAGCACACCTAATAAGTATGTGTCTATCGCGCAGCCCTCTATGTGACAAGAACCTTTGATACCACACTGCACTGGTACTCCTTTACTTATGCCTTCTATGTCAGGTCAACCATACAAAAACTTACCAATCACAGCGTCTTGTAAGTTTTCAATAACATTTATACGATTTACTTCAACTTTTGTCCATTTAACAACTGGGAAACCATTAATATATTTAACTAGTCTCTATAGAATAGGCTCAATAGTGAATTATGTAGTCAATATTAGGCAATTAAGTTTGTTCAGCTTCAGCAATGCACCATAGTTTATGCCAGGAGAGGGGAATTTAGAGTCTAGTGGAATTTTATCATTAGAGTTCTGAGAGGTGGTAGCAATAGATGGAGCCTAGTTGGTGGGTAACAGAGGGAAATGAGAGGTTAAGAGAAGAGTCTGGTCCACCACCGGAACCAGCATACCGATGGCGGGGGGGGGCATGATGGGAAGGGTTAGGTCAAAATGTGAATTTGGGGATGAGAGAAAAGAGAATTTTTTTGAGATTTGTTATTTTTTTGTAAATAAATGATTTGAGAATGAGAAAACATGAGAGGTTCTCCCAGAAGTTACCACCTTCTTTTCTTTTCTTACTGAACTTTAGTAATTATCATTAAGTAACATCATTTACAATAAGAAAAATCTAAAGATATGAACAAAATCAGCACGACTTTGGTTTGACTAGAGATAGTTCCCGTAAGTCATGGCCATTATCAAGAAAAAAAGTGACAACTTCAAACTGATAAAATGATTAGGTCATCAATGGGTGAAAGAAGCAAAAGCTTGAAAGTCCATCAAGATTATACCAATTGGGTCATCAAATTCATTTTCGACCCACTGGTTATCCATTTTTTTGAGTGGATAACATGAACTCATTTATATTTGATCTATTTCTAATAAATCGAGTATCTAACTCATTTTTTTTGATACTATGGGCGACTACTCGCTAATTTTATCTATTTTGCCATCACTATACAGCAGGAAGTCAGAAACCTAGTAAAGGACTTGAAAAGTAGTTCCACTTATGTGTACGTGAACACCTAATTTTTGATCGAACCTAAAAGTTTTATACTTTTTAGTAATTAAATATTTTCTTTAAGTCAAAATTAGATACTTTGATTTTATCTTATTTTTAGTAAGTTTATTTTAAAAGATTTGAAAACTACAAAAAGAGAGTAATATTTTAGGATACGTTTTATTTTAATTTTTCAAAAGAAAAGAAAATTTTCAAAAAAATATAATTTTTTTTTAATTTAGATTCTAATAAATAATCTAGTGATTTTAATATTTTCTCAATCATATTTTTAGGACTAGCTATTTAGCTGTTCTATATATTTACTAGTTCAAAATAATTAGTTACAGTATTTTTATCATTATTAAAAAAAGAAAAAAAATCCTAAACTACCCACTAATCCCAACCCCCCTAATCTGCTCCCACGCCCACTTATCTCTCAACTTCCTCAACTTCCATTTCCCCATGTACTCCCTCCAATACCACTCCCATGCGCACACACAATCACTACACACATACTCCTATATATAACACAACACACACGGAAAAAAGGGGCAGCAACACAAAACAAAAAGAAAACAACAAAAATCAAACCAAAAGAAAAGGAGAGAATACGAGAGAGGAAAAAACAGAGAACAAAAAGAATATAAAGAAAAGAGAGAAAGAGTACTGGAGAGAGCATAAACACAAGCACACCAGTCGAGTTTGAGGTTTTCATTTACGATTCTGATCTCATGGTTCTTGAAAGTTAGCTATTTGTTAACTTTGAAAATTGGTAGATTGTAACGGTTTCTGTCGTGAATTATTTTTCACAAGAGGTAACCCTTAATCATTTTTTGTATAATTTAATTTTGCAATTATATAAGACTTGATTCCAATATCATGAAGTACATGTTCAGATTTTTATTTCGTTAGTGATAGAGTATCTGTGTGTATGCCAAAGAAGTGTCCAAATCAAGGGTTAAGTTAAAATCCTAGCTAAACATCTACTGCAACAAGAAACATATATGTACGTAAAATTTGTGTTTGTATATAGTTAGTAGTACTACATGCTAAGCCTGGTGTTATGTAGGACTCTATGTCTTGAGTACTGCAAGATGTACATATAGACCAATTATTAAGAATACATATTTCTTTTGGCCAATACACCTTATACTTCTTCATTTAATATAATAGTCCTTATTTCATTGCACGCTTAAGTTAAATATTGTCCAAGTCTTTTCAATATTCATATGTTTTAATTTGAAGTTTTTGGTTATGATACATATACTGTTGTGTTTATTGTAAATATTACTTTATATTTTTTATGCATGTTTAATGATTATCTTTTCAAGGTTTTCTTAAAACACTTAAATAACTAAAAATAAAAATTAGGTGGAACTTTGTGACCTTTATATATATATATATATATATATATATATATATATATATATATATATTTCTACTGTTTAATTTAATGAAATGTTAACTACTGTTTTATATTTATAAACGACGAACTCTCTTATTATTTTGTGGTTTGAAATATTAAGAAATATATCCACAAGTACTTACTCCTAACTGTTTTTTATTTTAAGAATAGGCTAACAATTAGTATATTCAATTTAATTATATAAATTGGGCGTGAATACAATTTTTGCCAGTCCAATTATTTGGAAAAAAAATTGTTGTGAGAAAAGTGAGTAAAATAAGTTACGAATTGATAAAAGAAAGTGCAATCAATTAAATATATTGAGTTTGATCATGTGTGTCGTTACGCTCTATGGTTAACTTCTGTAAGTAAAAAGTTTTGTGTACGATTACGTTCCTAAGCCAAAAAAATATAAGTCATAATTTTCGCGCATAATCTTTAGGTAAATTAAGTAATTAATCAAACATCTCTTATTCAAAAAATTATTTTAAGCCAAATATAAGTAAATGAAGCGACGTGCTAGAACCACGGGATTCGAAGGATGCCTCACACCTTCCCCTCGGTCAACAGAATTTCTTACCCGGATTTCTAGTTCGTAGACCCAAATTAAAGAGTCAACTTTCCTTTTGATTGGGGATTTAATAAGATGACTTGGAACACTAAAATTCAATTCTAAGTGATGACTCTGTAAATAAATAATCCATTTTCAAAACGTCACTTCAATTGGAAAAACTTTTTTTCAAAATCACTCCTCTAAATGGGGTGGGTGAAAAAATAGGGGTGTGACAGTGTTGAAGTGTCATCAACATGCTGATTAACGTACTTTATCCGAAAGACATGATAATAATATAGAAAGTTAAAAATTAACTTTGCCCATAGATGGCGTAGTTTGTTTTATTGTAAAAAGAAATATTATTATTAAGAATAATTTTAATGGCGAAATAATTTCAATGGCTTTACACTATCGGCAGTGCACTAACATTTAAGTCTGACCAAATAAAACAAATGTGAATTTAAGTTTTGAAATACCTCATCGAAAGTTCATTTGTATACTTATGCCTTTCTCAATACGTTGTATTTTACTACTTAGAGCCTCTTTGAATTAGCTGAATTTAAGCAGTTTTTAAGCTCAAGTACTTAAAAGCATTTTTTAAGTGTTGAAGTTGAATTTATAAATAAGCATTTATGTGTTGGATAAAAATGTTGAAACCAAAATAAACAGGTAAAGTGTTTATCACCTGAATTTCTATTAAAATGATTAAAATATCTTTAAAGTTATTAATATGGGAAAAAGCATAAGTACCCCCTTATCCTATAATCAAAATTTCAACTACACACTTTACCTTTTGAGAAAGTTCTATTACCCCCTAAACTTTTTAAAAGCAGAATTAATTCCTCTCTGAGTAATGAGGTAGTAAAGAGAGTGTGTTTCACTCTCTATGAGAGTGAGAAGCCACTATTTTTTTTCTTTTTTTCTTTTTGCTTTTTTCTCCTTTTCTTTTTGCTTTTTCTTCTCATTTATTTAGGACCCGTTTGGCCATTAGAATTTTTTATTTTTTTTTTGAATTTTTTTTTTACTTTATTTAAAAATTAACGTTTGGCCATAATTTATTTATTTTTATCTTATGATCAATGTTTCAACTACATCTTTCCTATGCTAAAATTCTATTACTCTCCCTAAACTTCTAAAAAGTGAAATTAACTTCACCCTAAAGTGTCACATTCATATCTAGAGTAAGTGATGAAATACACGCACTTATTCAAATTTGACGCATGTATTTTTCATGAATTTTTTTTTTTTTTTGGCCCTCCTCCTCCTCCTCCTCCTCCTCATTGTCCATCACTTTTTCACCTTTAAAATAATTTTAAAATTTCTTCTGTATGTATAGCGCTTAAATATAATTTACATGGTTTTCATCCCTTTCTACAATGAACAGCCACCATACTGGTATATGTAAAAATACTGAAGATAATATTTACTTCACGCATTCCATTACAGACTCGCTAATACAATCTAAAATTGCTAGCTTTCAACAGATTTATCAATAAATATTACAATATAAGTTAAATAGTCAAATTATTTGTGCTAATTAATTTAATCATTAAATATTTTATATTACTAAATTGAACTTTCATTTTTATTTTGCATAGTAATTTTTAAAACTTTTAATAGATAAGAGAAAAGAAATGAAATAAGAAAAAATTAAAAATTATCAGAGTAGAAAAAGAAGATGGTCATTGTCGCTTATTTTTCAGTGATTGAGTGTTGTGCATTTATTGTATTGTGATAAAAATAAATTTAGGTAAAAAATAAAATAGAAAATAAAAAGCAATAATTATCGGAGTGGGAAGAGGGAAATGGTGATGGTACCAGTAATGATGGTGGTCTGGTAGAGGAACAAGGTGGTGTCTATGGAAAAGTGGTAAAGCAAAAGAGAAAATAATAAGTGAATGTTTGGCCATGAAAATAAAAAGAAATTCGCTTTATTTGAAAAAATTTAAGTTGGAGTTGTGTTTGATCATGTTTTTTGCAATAATATTTAGAATTTGAATGTATTTTAAAAAAAATAAAAAATATAATTTAAATGAGGTTATTTTATAAAAATAAAAAATAGGATAAATGTGAAAAACAAAAATCTAAAAAGGTGAAAAAAGTAAAGTGAAAACAGAGTTTTTGTTGTTTTTCAGATTTTAAATACAACTTCAAGTTATATTTAAAATTTTATGGCCAAACGTTGATTTTCAAATAAATAGAATAAAAATTCAAAAAAAAAAAAATTCATGATCAAATGGGTCCTAAATAAATGAGAAAAAAATAATTAAAAATTAGTGGCTTCTCACTCTTATGAGAGAGTGAAACACACTCTCTCACTAAGGGAGAAATTAATTCTATTTTTAAGAAGTTTAGAGGGGTAATATGACCCCCTCAAAGATAAAGTGTGTAGTTTAACTTTGGTCATAGGATGAGGGGGTACTTATGTCTTTTTCTTGTAAACACTAAAAATGAACTTACTACTACGTAATTTTTAATTTTTAATTAATTCAAGAACTATTATTATAGCTAAACACTGTAAATATCACCTGGGTGATCAATCTATAAAAGATAAATAGGCCATATTATAAACAGATTATTAGTTTTTTGCACATAAACTTCTTTTTTATTGTATTTCAATGACTCAATATCCTCAATTTAAACGAAGAAAAACAAACTTGAGTTATTATGTACAGCAATAATATCAGCATCAATATCTAATGTAATGATATGAAATGGAATATTTACTGTTGAGAAAAGTTGTCATTGTGTTGTGAAGGGGTACTTAGTCGTTAAATTTGTTACAATAGTAGCTGAAATTAAGTTTATTAATTTAATGCTTTAGTTCCCTTTTTATTAAGTTACAGTTATGGTTATGTCATTATAGCCCCAGTAATTACTTCTATTTAGCACTTTTACTCCAAGTATAGTACATTCCTTTTTATTTTTATGCTATGTCAGGGTATATATTGTATTTGCTTCATCAGTGAGAGGCAGTGAACAGTATCTTTACTTTTACCTTAGTTTCTTCTTAATTATTGTAGTCACAACTTTTTTTCCTTTTTTTATTTTTTCACTTTTTCAGCTCTTGTATCAGTGGTATCAGAGCAATTCTTGTCTCTGTGGGAAACTATGTCTGAAGATATGAATGAAATCAAAAGTATGTTGCAGAAGATGAACTTAGAAATGGTTAATTTCTCTATTAGACAAGATCATTGGGAAACAAACAATGAGAAGGCTCTGTTAGAACTCAGAGAAGCTATCATGGGTGAAAGAAGACCTAAAAGAGGAAAGGATCATGCACAACACACTAATGGAGGTGAGCTTTATTCTACTTCTGATACTCCATTAACTTTTGAAAGTTTATCAAACTCAGCATCTCAAGCTAGAAATACTTCCACATCTCAACTGAGAAACCATCAACCCACCACCTCAAATCCTTTGTTTACTCAACCTCCGTGTCTACCCAAAATCAAAAAAAACAGATTTCATCTGGTCAAAACCCTCAAATGGCATACTATCCTTACTCCCAAGTTCCCCCACTCTTCACCAATATCCCAACCCCCATGTTCCAAAATACTAGATTCCTAACTTTTCCAATGCACAGTACCACCAACAACAACCTTGGTACTACAATGCTCCATTTCCACACACTTTCAAGAATACAAGTTTCTATGTCCCCTCATATTCAATAAAATAGTCATAACCCCATAATACCTCAAAACCCTTCTCTATCCAGATTTACCAAGATAAAATTTCTCAAGTTTAATGGAGAAGACCTCAAAACTTGGCTTTATAAAGTTGAGCAATTCTTTTCAGCTGAAGAGGTCCCTAAATATCAGATGCTGAAACTAGCAGCTTTGCATTTTGATAGTGTAGCCTCGCAGTGGCATCAAAGATTTATGAGAGGAAGACCACATGTACTACCCCTCACGTGCGATGAATATATGTACGCTTTTGCTAATAGATTTGGAGCTAAATACACAATCCCATAACTGAGTTAGTAAGATTGAGACAAACTAGTTCAATGAAGGAATTTCAGGCTTCATTTGATAGTGTTCTAACTAGACTTACCATCTTCACTGATTATGCTATCAGTATTTTTCTCAATGGTCTCAAGCCTGAAATCAGTAATGATGATTGGCAGACCTAGCACTCTGCCTCAAGCCTATTACTTAGCTAGACTCCATGAGTCTTCTTTTGTTGCTAAAATAAAAGCTTGGAGAGGAAGCACTTCAGTATCTAACCATACTCAATATAGAGGTTCTCAGAACACTGTGGGAGCACCTGGCCTGACTAAGAAACCATACACTGCTTCTACGGATAATAATAGAAAAAGAAGGCTAACACCTACTTAAATAGAGGAAAGGAGGGATACAGACCCTGCTACTTCTGTGATGAGAAGTTTTTTCCGGGACATAAATGTAAAGCAAAGAGACACGTGTTCTCTATTGAGATTGAGGAGTAGGAGATGGTAATTATGGAAGAAGAAGGTTGCAGTAGTGAAGAGGAATGTCTTAAAGGGGTGCAAGTACCAGACATCATAGAAAATTGTGATATCTCCTTACAGGAACTCAATGGTAACAAGGGGTATAGAACATTGAAGATAAATGGTTTCACTGAACAAAAAACTATCAATATGTTGATAGATAGTGGATCTACTCACAATTTTATAAATGAGCAGACTGCTGAAAGACTAGGGTGTAAGATGTATTAGATAAACCCTCAAGATTTATGTGTTGCTGATGGAAGGACCCTTAAATCTATTTCTGGAAGCAAAGGTTTTAAGTGGCTTAGGCAGGATGTTGCTTTCCAAGATGACTTCCTTATACTGCCTATAGGCAGTTGTGATGTGGTTCTTGGTATCTAGTGATTGTGAAAGCTAGGGGATATCCGAGTGAACTTTGAGAAGTTGATTATGGAATTTGATTATCAAGGGAAATATGTGCTCTTGCAAGGGGAATACCCATCCTTCAATACAGTGGAACTGAAGGCACTAGACAAGGTCATAACTGAAAATGCCCAAATTTTCATGATCAAGGTCAGCTCTACAGATGATGATGATGAGATGAATTCAGGAGATTCAGGGATATAATCTGAAGAAGTCCAATCACTGTTGAGGGCGTATGTTGGCTTGTTCAATGAGCCTAAACAATTACCGCCTTCAAGAGGGGTGTTTGACCACTACATCCCTCTATTTGAAGGTAGTTCGCTTGTCAATTCCATACCTTATAGAACAAATGGTAAAGGAAATGATGAGTCAAGGGATCATCCAACATAGCTCAAGTCCGTATGCATCTCATGTGGTTCTAGTGGGCAAGAAAGATGATTCTTGGAGATTGTATGTAAATTACAGGGATCTAAACAAATTGACAGTTAAGGATAAGTTCCCTATACCAATTATTGAGGAACTGCCAGAAGAATTAGGAGGTTCACAAAGTTATTCTAAGATCGATCTAAGAGCAGGGCACCATCAAATTAAAATGGCTTTCTCAGATATATCAAAAACAGCCTTCAAAATCCATTCTGGATACCATGAATATTTGATCATGTCATTTGGCCTAACCAATGCTCCCTCTAGCTTTAAGGTTTGATGAACCACATCTTCCAAGAACACCTTAGGAAGTTTATTTTAGTCTTTTTTATGATATTCTTGTGTTTAGCAAGAATATAGAGGAACACTTGCAGCATTTTATGATTATTTTTTATTTACTAGTTCAACACCAGTTATATGCCAAGATGAGCAAATGTGTATTCGCGGCTGAGAGGGTGGAATACTTGGGTCAATATATTTCTGCTGAAGGAGTGTCAACATACCCAAAGAAAATTGCAGTTGTGAAATCTTGGCCTGAACCATTTACTGTAAAATAATTGAGAGGGTTCTTTGGTCTTGCATGGTACTACAGAAGATTCATACAAGGTCATGGTGTTATAAGCAAACCACTCATTGAATTGCTTAAAAAAGATGGGTTTAATTGGAGTGATAAGGCTACTGAGACCTTTAACAAGCTCCATCTAGCCTAGACCACAGCCCCAGTGTTGATTCTTCCTGATTTTTCACTTCCCTTTTTGGTGGAAACGGATGCTTGCAATGTGGGGATTGGGGTTGTTCTAATACAATAAAAGAAAACATATTTCTTGCTTAAGCAAAGGTTTATCACCTTTACACCAAACCTTGTCAGTTTATGATAAGGAATTAATGGCTTTGGTACTAGTTATTATAAGTGGTCACAATATTTAAGAGGTAGGACATTCATAATCAAGACTGACCAGAAGGCCCTCAAATTCTTGTTGGAACAAAAACTACATACATGTACCCAATTGAAGTGGATAACTAAACTCATGCAATATGATTTTGTTATTGAGTATAAGAAGGGTAAGGAAAACATTGTTGCTGATGCTTTGTCCAGATTGCCAATGATAGAATTTGCTGCTATCACTCTATCCACTATGAAGACTGATATGTTGCAGCTCATTATCCAAAGTTGGGAAAATGATCCTGACTTAAACGAAATAATCACTACACTGGAAGAAGATAGAAGTATAAGAAGTAAAAGGGATGCACCTTTATACAGGGACAACTGGGGAAAATGGAAAGTTAATGGTTGGTCAGGACCAACAACTGAGGAAGTATATTATT
Organism: Jaltomata sinuosa; assembly: GCA_003996215.1. Taxonomy (NCBI): domain Eukaryota; kingdom Viridiplantae; phylum Streptophyta; class Magnoliopsida; order Solanales; family Solanaceae; genus Jaltomata; species Jaltomata sinuosa. The sequence continues at coordinate 368,620 of QJPP01007609.1, read as the reverse complement.
CAATTTTGGCATGATTCTCATGTAGGTGGACATTCTGGTATAAATCACACATATAGGAGAATAGCTTCACTATTTTTTTGAAAGGGGTTAAGGGATGATATTCAGGATTATGTTAAGTCATGTAATGTGTGTCAAAGGCATAAGCATGAGACTGCCCCTTATCCTAGACTTATGCAACCTCTCAAAATTCCAGTGTCAGCATGGAGTAGCATAAGTAAGGATTTTATTTAAGACCTCCCTAAATCCAAATGAAAGACAGTCATTTGGGTAGTTATTGATAGACTAACCAAATATGTTCACTTTATTGGGTTGTCTCATCCGTATTCAGCTAATGACATAGCTAAATTATTTCTGAAAATTATTTACAAGCTACATGGGATGTCAGAAGATATTATCAATGATAGAGACCCGGTGTTTACAAGCAAAGTGTGGCAAGAACTTTTTAGAATGTTAGGTGTAACCCTCAACACTTCTACAACCTATCACCCTTAAACGGATGGGCAAACAGAGGTGGTGAATAGGTGTTTAGAGACGTGCTTGAGATGTTTTTGCTCCGACTCCCAAGCTGACTGATTTAATTTTTTATCCACTGTTGAATGATGGTACAATACAACCTTTTTTACTTTCATCAACACCACCACATATGAGGCCCTTTATGGACAACCTCCGCCATCACACCTTCTCTATGTTGCTGGAGATTCTACTATGGAGGAGGTAGACAAGAGCTTATTGACCAGAGAATTTAAAGTGCAGCTGCTCAAGTACCATCTTAAGAGGTTTTAACATAGGATGGTTGACCAGGCCAATAAACATAGGTCTAATAAACAATTCAAGGAAGGGGAGTGGGTCTATTTGAAGATACAACCGTACATGCATGTTTCAATGTCCGAAAAGCATTTTACAAAGCTGTCTACAAGGTATTATGGTCCATACCAAGTGCTACAAAAGATGGGACATGTAGCACATAAGTTATCACTACCTTCTCAGCTCCTGCTTCACCCTATCTTCCTTGTTTCACAGCTCAAAAATTGTCATAATATTAACCACCCTCCTGTGGTAGAGCTCTCTAGCCCTTACTGTCCTCAGCCTCAGAAAATCCTGGATAGAAGGATGGTGCAAAAGGGAAACAAGGTTGTCACGCAAGTGTTAGTTCAATGGGACCAATTGCCACCTGATCATGCTACCTGGGAAGATCATCAAGCTTTGTTGGTCAAATTTTTCAGTTTTCTTCTTTGAGGTCAAGGAAATTTTTAACAAGGATGGACTGATACAAAATGAAATATTTACTGTTGAGAAAAGTTGTACATTGTGTTACGGAGGGGTACTTAGTCGTTAAGTTCGTTAGAACAGTAGCTGAGATTGAGTTTATTAGTTTAATGCTTTAGTTCCCTTTTCATTAAGTTACAGTTATAGTTATGCCACTATGGCCCCAGTAATTACTTCTATTTAGCACTTTTACTCCAAGTATAGTACAGTCCTTTTTACTTTTTCTACTATGTCAGGATATATACTGTATTTTCTCCATTGGTGAGAGGCAATGAAACAGTACCTTTAATTTTACCCTAGTTTCTTCTTAGTTATTTGTAGTCGCAACTTCTTTTCCTTCTTTTATCTTTTCACTTTTTCAGCTCTTGTATCATGTACAGTTGTCCACTATGGATCTAATTTAAGATTAAGGGTCCATTTGGACATTTAATATGAAATTATGATTTGAAATTATGATATAAAATTAAAGATTTTTTTACATGCAATTTAAAAAATTTAAATTATATTTTTTCTCATAAACATGAAAACTACACAAGTAGTGAAAACTATTACTCCCTCCGTTCATTTTATGTGGCACACATTTTTTTAGTCAGTCCCAAAAAGAATACCTTTCTATAATTAGAATAATTTTAACTTTGAAATTCCCCTTTTACCCTTAATGAAATGATTTACAACCACACAAATGTTCAAGGATTATTTTGGACCACAAATTTTAAAAGTCTTCTTTTTTTCCTTAAACACTGTGCCAAGTCAAAGTATGTCACATAAAATGGAACGGAGGAAGTAAATTTTTTCAATTTTTTATAAAATGTTAACAAATGAGCAACCCATAGTTCATAAATAGAATATTGTAATATCCTAAGACAATGTATTGGTTAATTGTAAATCTCCATGTTATATTTATAAATAAATGTTAATGACCACAAACCTTCAAGTTCACATAATTTATAAAGATTCACTAGTCAACAATAATAATAACTAGTTATTCTTTAATAAATCCTTTCACATGGTACTGACAATCTCTTCGGTCCGAGCATGAGTCTTTTTTTTTTTGCAAATTTAAAGTAATGATTTTTTTTACAAAATATAAACTTATGGGTCAAATTTTGTATTTTAAAAAGTTAAAATCATGATTTGAAATCTCAAATCATGATTTTTTTTAAGAATTTGCGATATCATCTTATGATTTCAAATCATGAGATGAAATTCATGTCCAGCGCTAGCTAAGAATTAGACCACAGGGAAGATGTACAATTCAGAGAGCAATAAATATTTTTAAAAATAGTTATAAACCTTGGACATAATAGATGTCTGATCCCCTAAATTTTCAGCACCATTTTCATGAGTAATTGTGCAAATAGAATTTTATTTTTGCTTTGGTCAGAAGAGATGAGGAGTACTCCAAGAGAAATGGAATCATTAAGGCGGAATCTATCGATGGCCCTCTAAAGTTGGCACGACTTTTAACTTAGACACCTCAACTGAGAGTTGTTCATTTTAAGCACCTCATGTAGGGGTTCGCTGTGTCATTTTGACACTTTTCACTGACATAGCAAAGTGAGTGTAATACACACATTAATAGCGCGTGAAAGACTTATTTTAGCCCATTTTTATTTTATTTTTCCCTTCTTCTTCCCCATTTCTTGGCCACGATTTTTCTAAGCTTAAGCTCCTTCAATGGTGAAATATATCCGATGATACCATGGCCAAAAGAACAGATTCTAGCTGCAGAGATTTTCCCAAACTTAAACCCCTTCTTCCTCCTTGATTTATTTTTCTTTAGTTTGAGAAACTATAATACGAATTTGAAGAAAAAAGTGACAAAATTTGAGAAGTTGGAGGAAATTAAAAAGTGAAATCATATTGGTGAGACAAACACATCATTAAATTGACTGATATAACTCACGACGTTGTGGTGGATTTGGATGAGAGACGTGGAGAGAGGACATGGGGTATTGTTTATGCAAAAGAGATGGCAACGATCTGGAGGGGTGGGCGGGGGGATGGGGCATTGTTTATGCAAAGAGATGGCAAAAGAAATGGGGGACGATCTGGGGGGGTGTAAGCTTTTGCAGATGGGGTGTGGTGGAGAAGATGATTTGGAGGGAGGGGGGGGGGTGTAAATTAATTATTATTATTATTTTTAGAATATTATTTTTATTTTATTTGGTTAAATAGATTTTAAAATGATTTTTTCCTTTTTTAAAAAAATTTAAAATGTCACATGTAATCATTTAATTAGTTGTTTGCCACGTCATCGGCGAGTGAATTACACTCTCTTTGTATCTGTTGCTGATTGTCAAAAAAGTGTCAAAATGACACAGCGGATCCCTACATGAGGTGCTTAAAATGAACAACCCTCAGTTGAGGTGTCTAAGTTAAAAGTCGTGCCAACTTTAGAAGGTCGTCGATAGGTTTCGCCTTAAAGTTACAAAGAGAAGAAATATATATATATATATATATATATATATATATATATATATATATATCATTTTCGGTGACTGTCACTATTTTCAACCTAAAATGGTGGAGAAAGAAAGGAGGGAAAAAATAAACAGGAAAAAGAGAAAAAAGATGGGGGAGAAACCATAAACTTTGAGTTCTTCCCGGTTATTTTCTCCGATCACATACTCTCATTCATCTTCTTCGGCGACAAGAAAAAAAGGAGCAAAAAAAAAAGAATAAAACAGATACCACTACGTACTAATCAAAATAAAAAGAACAACAGAGCAAAAATGATAAGAGAGAAAAGAAAGAAGGAGTAATTGGTCTAATCGGGGAAGTGAAAATACCTATTACAATGGGGAAAAAGGGTGCAAATTTTTTTTGGGGGGATGGAGGTGGAGCTTCTTCAATGGCTATTAATGGAGTTTGGGGGAGGTTGAGAAGATGGGTGTCTTTTGTAAAGAAAAGATTTAAATTAATTATGTCACGTGGCTTTTTTTTATTGGTTTGTGGCAACAATTTCATTCACTCACGCGCTCTTCAAATGTGAGACCACATCTGGTGAAAAAATGGGGTATTTACAACGATAGTATTAGTTGAGTGGGGTAATAAAATCCCCGTAAAGTTTAAGTGTCTACTTCCAAATATCGACCAACTTTAGGGGGTCTTGATGCATTTATATAATATTTACTTTATCAAAACTCAACTAGCTTTTAAGATTAAAAAACAATAGGTCAACTTTTTGACTTATTTTGGATAATTTTAGCTCAAAAGCACTTTTTAATGTTTGTCAAAACACCAAAACAAGACAAAAATATACTTCTAAGCTGATTTGATCAGCTTTTAAGCCAATCCAAACACAACTCTTATCCCAATATGAAAGCTTTAAAGCAGATCCAAAAAATCCCTTGTCCCAGACCTCTGCGGGACATCAAACGGTATGATAACTCAGAGGTCGACCATGATTCCAAATCTAGAACAGCAAAATCCATAAATATGAAAGATTTCCAAGTATGAACTACCACAGGAGCAGAGGAAAACTAGGACATTTGGCCATAATGCTCGCCTGTGGCTTTAGTTAGAAGCTGATAATTTAAAAGCAGGATAAATCTTAGCTACTGGGAAAATTGCATCCGATCAGAAGAGGGTGGCGCTAATAATCTGCACAAGTTTACAATTATAGAACACCAAAATGACCTATATACTAAAGAAAACTGAGACAAAATCACTGTACAAAATCACTTTTACTCCTACCCACTACTGCTTCCTCCTGATTATTAGCTATGAAGATAATTGCATCTAGAACCCTTTATGCATCGATTATTTGTATTATATGGGCAGGGGATATCCCTTTTGAACCCACCTCTAGATGGCCCTCTACTCCCAAAAGATGATTGCCTATCCCAGTTCCTACTATTGTAACCAGAATTATTACCATGAGAACCCTTGTCCCTCTGACCAGGGAATCTCCCATCTCGATGGTGATCATTATTTCTTGTTCCCCGACTCCCAGTAGGTACACCCCTACCTTGATTTGAATCTCCTTGAGGTGGTCCTTGGCCAAGTGCTCCAGGATTTCCGGTTCCCATACCCCACCCATTACCAGATGTAGGCCCTTGAATAGTTGATCCCACGCTCCCTGTTGGAGCGACCCAACCTGGATTGGCATTCCCAGGTGTCAAGCCCTGAACAATGGGGTTCCCGGTAGGAACCCAACCAGGATTTACATTCCCTGGAGGCACTGCTTGAACAGTTGCTCCCCAGTTTACATTCATGATTGCCGGTACAGGTCCACCCCAACCTACATTTGGATTTCCAGGCATCATACTCCAGCCAGTGTTATTTTCAGGTCTTAATGCTGAAGCAGAACTCATATTATCTTGCAAACCAGCACCCCATGGAACACTAGGTACAGTTGTAGGCTGTATGATCTGTTGGCTGCTTTGAGCTGGTGCGCTCCAATAATCAGGTTGAGACAAAACTGAGGCACCTGCATTTGAAAATTTTCCAGCAAGATTCTGAACAGATGAGGACGTAGTATCCCAATTACCATATCCCTGGGGCTGACCTGGTGCCAGAGCAGAAACACTTGGCTCTCCCTTAGAAGGTGCAGCTGCAACCCATGTATGGACATCCACACTAGGGTTCTGCATATTAAGAGATTCAGACTGGAGAGCTGCATGTTGTGCACCAAGTTGGCTATTCATCAGTGTTGTCTGTTGTTCACTAGCTGCAAATGATTGAGCATTTTGCAAAGAATACCCAGACTGTGCAGCAATAACCTGTTCAGAAGTAGGCACTGGACCAAAATCACTACCAGAATTCGCATAATTATTCTCCGATCCCCTAACTGAATGCCCACCAAAATTTTGAACAGAAGCCGAAGTATTAACCCCATCATCTGGTAGAGCTGGAGGAGATTGGAGAACTCTGTTGCCACTAGAATACGAATTTGCAACTGTAACAGAAGGCCCATCTCCTCCGACCCAACCGGCAGTATTCTGCTTTGGAGTAGGAGATGGGAGATTCAAAGAATCATCGTTACTCCACCTCTCTGTAGAAAGGGCAGAAACATCACCAGAAGAAGTCATTTTGATTTGAGGTCTCTCTCCATTTTGATTTTGCAGAACAGTTGCTGAAAGTAAATTGTCAACTGCTGATGGCACTTTCTCAAACCTCCCTGACAATGCATCAGTCAAAAGAAAAGATTCCTCTTGTTTATCTGAAGATCTCCATATTTTCAAATCAGCAGGGAAGTATCCTGTATTGCTCCATTTACGCAACTGGACCATAGAAAATGGTCCCTGTATTTTACCAGAAGGGTCCTTGTAATTCCACATTTTTTCAGCTTCATTGATCTTGATGGAAGTTTCTGCAACCTTACTCTGGAGTGTAGCTGGAGAAGATACCGATGATGCACCAGAAAATGACTCCGTTCTTGACAAAAATTGGCTATTCCGTCCCATTGGCTCTGAAATAGCAGCAGAAGTCGGCTTCTCTGGATTCATAGATTCTGTTTCCCTATCTCTTCCTTCAATCCATGTGTCTTCATTCAGCCCCCCTCCAGAATGCGCACCATCTTCACTTCTGCTCAAAACATTTTTACCAGAGGAACTTCTGTTTGGTTCAAAGTTCTTTGAAGATTTTCCTGCAGCCCCCCAAGAATCTTTTGGAGAGAAGTTGCTTCTTGGAGAAATTGGCCCACGTCCTCTCCGGTTAAAACTTGAATCTCTAGACCTCATATAAGAATCTGCATGAGAATTAGCAACTTCCAAATTATAAACAGCAAGGGGTATTATCCATAACATATGAAGAAGAACAGAAACTAATAGAACCTCGTCTATCATTACTTTCACTGTCCTCATCCTCGGACTCGTAGCTCGGGTCCATCTTTGGATCCGCATGTATCTCTGGAACTTCCTCAAGTCTACGGTGACGCTCATCAGGAGTCTTCAAGAGCTGTAGTTTCTCCACACATTCTCTAAGTGTAATCATTAGTTAAGGAGTATACTAAGAGCGGCTGATTCAGCCCAAGCAACAAGAAGCAAAAACCAATAGAAGGGGGATGAGAGAATTGCTTCTAAAGGTGTCATCTTCTGTTAGGTGGCTTGTCCATAATATATTAAGAGCGACTGATTCAGCCCAAGCAACAAGAAGCAAAGACCAATAGAAGGGGGGATGACAGAATTGCTTCTAAGGGTGCCATTTTCTGTTATTAGGTGGCTCCTCCACAATTGATCTGGACAGCACAGTCTTCAAAGTCCAAAATTCAAGCAATGCCAAAGTGAGGATAAGTTTACTTCAATGGCATCAAAATATACCCATCTACAATCAACAACATATAACAATAACAAAAGGAAGATCTAAATAAAAAAGGGAACACATGAATTACTGCATGAGCACAAAAAAAAGGGCATCCCGTGCACTAAAGCTCCCGCTATGCGCAGGGTCCGGGGAAGGGCCCGACCATAAGGGTCTATTGTACGCAGCCTTACCTTGCATTTCTGCAAGAAGCTGTTTCCGAGGCTTGAACACGTGACCTCTTGGTCACATGGCAGCAACTATACCAGTTACTTCAAGGCTTCCCTTCAACTGCATGAGCACAGAACACTAATAATCTCGCGACTGAATCCTAATGCAAACCCAACCATAATCTGAAGTACATATGCTAATAGAAGTGTCCATAATTTTCATCAGAAAACTTTAATCCATCTCTTATATCAAGAAAAATTATTATTAGGCCCTTGCATTGCACGCAATTTTTGGCCCCAACAGTCCTGCCTCCAGAGAAGAAAAATGAACACCAAAGAAGACTTAATCTTTCAAGCAAATATTACATTGCAGTTGGATAATGGCAGGAGGGAAGGGAATAGAAAAGATAAAATTTTGGCGAACAAAGGATATTCCTTCTTGCGCCCTTTTTCGCTTGCTCGATCACGAAGATGACTGAGACGGAGTATCTCTGATTCCAGCCACTGAACATCAGCACAAAGAATCAGGAAAGATTATTAGAACAAGTTGGGAACCCAATAGAGGATGACCACAAGCAGAAGGAATCCATTAGAAGTGCAATCAAAGAGCACAAACAGTACACAGCAATACCCTAACAATTCTGTTCACACCAAGAGGAATAGAAATTTTTATGCTAAAGGCCCTCAGAAAGCACTACGGCTGTATCCATTCAACTACGGCTGTAGTAAAAGGACGAAACAACCAGCCAGTAATCAAACAGTCAACTTTTAGAAAGTCCATGAATAGATAGCTTGACGTCTAACCATTATCGCTAGCTAAACAGTTTGAGACTTCTCCAATCCTCAGTATGCAAAAGGTCAATTACAAAGATCTAAAATCTAGAAATTTCCCTCTTCCATTTACAATAATTGCTTGCAATATCCCCTATTCTATTTTCTCCCATAAATGTCCCAACTCCTAGTTCAATGGTAGCATCTCCAATGCTTAATCTGGCAAAAGCTGACTGCCAAAACTTCTTGTCTTTAATAAGGTAAAGATTTTATTGATGTTAGGGGCAAATCCCAGTATACAAAAGGTATACAAAAAGTGGAGAATCTTACGCTAGTAGCTAGTTGATTAGATAAAAATGCATCATGTCAAGGCCCAGGCACTGGAGGTCAAATAAACAGTTAGCTAGTCCAAAAGGGGGCGCATAGCTTATAGATAGGATTTCAACCAGGTAACTCATGAAGATTGCACATGTATTCAGGGACAGAAGAGATAGCCACACAGAATAAAACAGAGACTTCCTTGATTCCAGTTCTAAGAAAGTAATAGAGGAAATAATCTGCCAAAAAAGGAACTTCTAACCAACTGATGAATAACTTTCTTCAACCTTATTAATCACTGGCACATCTTTAAGCAAATCCTACGCATATCGATAGAGATAGTCAGAAGAAGCTTTTCCATTTCACTTACATCATTAACTCTCGCTGCATGTATTTCCATGGCCTTGTCAAGAATGTCACCCTGGGAATAAACCAATTTAATCAGCAGAATGAAAATAAGTGCAAACTTGAAGTAATTATCAACATCAGGCTGCATCATACCACTGTTGGTCTATTAATGAGTCCACATCTTATACTCTGGCGCAGACGCTTGCATTCTTCCTGAAAAGTCAAAAGAAGATACATGTGAACAGCTTGAACAGAAGACATACTTTTTCTTGACAAGTATGATACACTAAATCAGAGGCAGACCTAGGATTTAACAGTCGGGTGCACCATTTCAGTCAATGTAAAATCACTAATCATAAAGATGATAATAACGAAAATATTCAATCGGTTTGCGGTTAATTTCAATTCAGTGTAAACGATTTTTTGTTTACAAATTTGTCGAACGATCAATGGACCAAAATCAGTTCAATTTATTAAGTTTTTTCACTCTCATTTTGGTTTTATTGAACAAAATAAAAAGAATATTGATAAACAAATTGTTTAAATTTCTTAAAAGTATGCATATCAATCAGATTAGTTCGTGGAAAAGCAATATCTCTATTTTTATATGATTTTTATTAGATTGTATACTTCACTTCTATAATTTTCTTTTAATACTTTATGGGATTAATCTCTTTTTATATATTATAATTCAAAAACACTGAAATCAATAACAAAAAATCAAAGGCAGTTTAGAAAGCCCTCATAACTTTTCATAAATAAATAAGAAGCAAATAAATACACATTAATTAATTAAATTCAACTCTTATTTTAAACTACAGTTGAAAGAGAGTTGGTAGTATAAAAGAACAAAAGAAAAGAAAAACAAAAGCATCAGAAAGGAAACGAAGGTAACGTAAAGGAATCAAAATTTAAAAATTAAAAAGGAAAAATAAAAATAAAATGTTTGAGAGGGTGGGAAAGCTTGACAACAAAAGTAAATTAGACTACAACCAGGTTCAAACCTGGGTCTCTCTGGTGGAGAGACTTTCGGGAACCACTACCAGCACCAGCTCATTGTTTATTCATACGGGGGCCGCAGTTAGTGTATGACTCTTATTTCAACGTAATTACATGTAAATTTTGAACTTTTTCCGAAGTTTGCGGGTGCCGGTGACCCCTCACCCTTACACATGTAGGTCTGCCTCTGTATTAAATGCACCAAGAAGGTGCTACTATGTATGACCAGAAGACAATAACAACTCCAGCTTCTAGGATCATTGATTCTTTTCCAAGAGGACAGGTGAAGATCATAAAAGTATCACATATGATGGATGAAACAATACGCCAGTTAGGCAAAAGAAAAAATTCCTTCTGGGAGTCTGAGGGAATGACCTTTAAAGTTTAATCGAGTTCATACTAGAAAGTAACCCAAACACCTATGTAGTAGTCAAACTTTCTGGTTGAAATAACCCTTTCCCTCTTGCTTCCATGTTTTCTTTTCTGGCTGTAATATAACCCCTTCCCTCGTCTTGAGGGTTTTCCTTTATGCAACATCTGGATTCCAGGGTTCTACTGAGGAATGGAGTGTGATGCCCCCCACTCCCACCCACCCACAATATAACCCCTTCCCTCGTCTTGAGGGTTTCTTTTATGCGACATTTGAATTTCAGGGTTCTACTGAGGAATGGGGAGTGATGCCCCCCAACCCCACCCCACCCCAAACAAATGGTATTTCTATGTTTAGATGATATAGAAAAACAAGGCAGGGAGAGCAGTGGTTGATACCAAGCACTGACCATGCGGAGAAAGGACATATGGCAGAGGTAAACTTAATCAAGGGTGACCCCTCAAACCCCTACTCCAATAACCCCCTCTTCAGAGGCCAACCAAAATCCCAGTGGTGCCCTGGAGGCATTGCTTTTAACAGCACTTTAGATAAAGTTTAGGCTTAATACATACAATTTTCCTAGACTCTGCTCGTTTGCCTTAAACATTTTGACTATCCAGGGTTTCTATTACCCCTGAATTACAATTTTCAATGTCTATTTCTACCCTGGACAAAAATTTGGTGGGAAGTGCCTTTTGACGCATCAAGCATGTGGGATTTTTAAAAATTTGAATAAATTTTATTATTTCTTAACCTCACATATTTAGACCACCTTTTCCACCTTGGCCGGTAATCAGTTTTTTAGGCGTAGTAACAGATCTAAATTGTAGACATTTCATTTTACTTCAAATTAAATTATTTCTGCTTAAAATCACGCACTTCTGGTAATCCATGTAACAAGCTTGACCGGAACTCTATCTTTTCCAACGAATCTATTTTTTTCTATTTAGACTTGCTCACTTTTTTGATAATCCATTTTTTTCCAGACAAATTTGCAACAAGTTTGGGTGGAACTCTATATATTTTTTAGCAGAACTACAGTTCTATATTTTAACAAGCTCCATTTATTTCAACTAAAATTTATATTTTTTTGTTTTTACTTGCGCATTCTTAAAACTCCATTTTTCGACTAGATTTGTAACAAGCTTGCTTGCAACTCGATCTTTTGGGCTAGATCCAATGTTCTAAATAAAAAAGAACAAACAAATGAGAGGAAAAAAAAGAATTAACAAAAAGATATGCAGTTGAATCAACTACACATGGTATATGATCATGTGGCAATTAGTTGCTGGAACAAATAGCCACATGGAGGCTTATTTACACTTTTTTCCATGCTCATGCACCAACAAAGAACTGAAACCAATCTTCCTGTAACTTGGCGCGTTAGGTGAAAATAGACACTGGAAATTGCAGTTAAGGGGGTAAAAACACCTCACATAATTTAGGCGTGGCAAGTTGCAAACTGAGCCAAGTTTCAGAATTTTATTATTGAATTACGCCTAAAATTTACCAAAAAATTGTGGTTCTCCTTAGTCTATTTGTAATTAAAAGCTTGTGACACGAAAACATGAAAAAAATTAAGTTCTGTGAGAAATTTCTCTCTTTTCTTTTGAATATGAATATTATTCATCAGGATTTCAATTAGTATCTTGGTATTCTTTTTTTTTCTACAGATTTTCTTATCATGCACTAATTTCAGAATGTCAAACTAGGAATTTCAAACTATATTTCATGATGTAGCACATGAAGCACAAATTCAATCACCTCTGTGAAATCTTGATTTGAGATCGTATCAATTGATAAAACCTCTGTCTTGTTCAGATTTAAGATCTCCAGGACAATATCAGTTGTCCTCTTGCCAAGTTTGTATGGTTCAGCAGCTTTGCTTGTACCTGCAGCCAGGACCACATTATTCGGAAAAAGAAGTTGATGAGCTTCAAGTAAAATGCATGTAGATAATGATATCATAAAAGTAAGAAAACACAAAAAAGGTACAAACAAGCAATATCCTGAAAACTACATATTACCTACAACTTGCACCAGCCTATACAGGTCTTGCTTCTGAACGTTACCAGAAATTCGTATTCTCAAAAAGGTTCCAACAACTTTATCATGGAATTTGTCATTCTCTTCAAGAAGGTCCTCCACCAACTTCCGTCGTAGGTAAATTAAGCTGATGTTATGCACATCAATAGCCGCATACTCATCAAGATTTGATTGAGGTCCCCTATTTTCACCTTTCTTACGCTTACGTTTCCTGTCTTTGACTCCCCTTGTAGGAGTGTCAGCATTTGCATCAGCTTCAAACTGATTAAATTCTGTATCAACTACGCTACCTTGAACATCATCAGTCTGTGAATCCTCTTTCACAAGAAAATGAGACTCAAGTAGTTTTAACATCTCAAAATGCCCAACACGTGCTTTTCCAAATAGCCTTTCAAGTCTTGAATCACATATAATTTGACTCTTACGACGAGGATCACGCAGTTTGTTTGTTTTGATATATTCGAGCAACAGAGCTTGCACATCAAATTGAGAAAGAACAGAAGTGTCACCACTTTTCATGTGCTTAACAAATTCAAGCAGCTCTTTCGATGCCCACTCGGTGGTGCCAGCTGTGGAGAAGCCTTCACTAATAGTAACAGACGTAGTTGTGGAGTCCTCTTCCTTCTTGAGAGATTTCGGACGTTTCCTTAGCTTTCTTCTTTTGATTTTACTGGCTTCCAATGTCTCAATGGAAGCATCTGAACCAGAACCTCCATCATCATTATTGTCAAGTTGTGCCTCAGACAGTTCTTGTTTAGAAGCCGACACATCAGCTCCCTTCCTAGGACTTTTGGCATCAGCAATTTCATCTGAAGATAAAGATAGCTTCGCTTTTAAATCCATTAAGTAGTCCTTGAACAGATACTCAAAGCTACTCTTGTCATCAAAATCTATCGGACCCTGGGCCAGCAAAGAGCAAAAAGATCAGAACTGTGCTAAAGGTTAAGATTAAAAAGACTACCAGTTTAAAGAAGAAGAATCAGAAACATTAAATCAATTACCACCAGAAAAAACAGAAACTAAAAACATAGAATTGTTCATGTTGCTACAACCATTTAAAAGAGAACTTAAGACATTCTATTTATATTCTATCAGATGATATTTCAGATATTTAATTTAACCAAACAGACCGAAACTGATCTCAGTATCTATATCATTATATGCCTACTACACCACTAATAAAACTAACCCACCTAGTCTATATAACTAGGTCTCTCGTAACTACCTTGATGTAGCATAAAATGATAAAAGTTTATAACCAAAATTACCATGCTCTTAAGTGACTTGGATAATGGATATGATAGGACTAACTTTTTCTCCCATGCCCAACTTCCTTATTTTTTAGCCAATATCAGTTATGGTTATGTTCTTTAATTTTCAAGGATCTTTCTTTATGCACGTTTCCAATTAACTTGCAGCAACTTATATATTAACTGAATGGTAATCATGCTAAAAGATTATGCAAGTGCATAGGCTGTACAACGACATTGGTTGAGAAATAGCTTAATCCAAACAACAGCTCAAGAAGATAGCAAGTATATTAGAACTACATACATCATTGTCTTCTTTACCAAGGCCTTCTATTAGCTTGACAGTTCTCATGCAGTTCTTGCAAAAGCCCTTGTTTCCTCTTACACATAGGATGACATCGTCTTTGATGCACCCCTTGCATAATGAAAATGTACATGTGTAGCACAAATAGCAAGCATTCTTCTGACAAATAGTACACTGATGCCAACCTGAAAAAAGTACAAAAAGAGTTGCAATGTAAAAGAATTAGCAACTAGAAGAAGAAACATATCTCAAAGTTCTAATAAACGATATAGCAGATAGTCTTTCATGTCCTAAATAGTACAAATAAGGAAGAGTACTAAAGGCGATACTTTAGTTCTCAAGGATCGAAAAAAAATTTAACAGACTTTCTCAATCTAATAGTGTGTTAATGAATTTTTCCATCCAATACTATAAGCACAAGCCAATAGAAGTTTCCATCAACTCAAGGAAACACGGGAGTTATGAATCAGATGGCAGTAGTGCACAATTTAACTCTTAACAACTTTACATGTTCCCAAAAGTCATCATTACTCTAGTCAGGAACCAAAAGTAAGTCATTGATTGTTCAGTGCCCACAGGAGGTAAATTGCACACAAGTTACGAATAGAAATCGACACTGGCTCCGCTCTAGTTAAGTGAACTTACAGCTTAAAATAGTTACAATCACCTCCTATAAAAATGGAAATAGATTTGATTAATGTATATCCTAAATGTATCAGTTATCCACACAATTCCTCCTCTATACCATTCATCTACAGGATCCAGTAGGTATTGCACAATCATTTGTTAAAGGACAAATCCACCTTTCTCTTTGTTCATTTCCCACCAAATATTATGTCTTTCCTTTGTCGTTCCCAAACTTTATTAATTTTCATGGCCACTTTTATGAAATGCATCTATTAACATGTATTGTAATCCTTCTGTCTTTCAATCAACTAATAGTTCAGCTCGTTCTCTTCATGGCTCTACCTCATAGATTTAGCACTAGTAACCTTGTGTTGTAAGCTGATGGAATATATGGCTAAAGCACCCTTTATTTTTATTAAGATTACGATATTTGGATTCGAATACACATCTGATTACTAAGATATTGTATCTAAATCTGAACACGGAATAGCCAAGATTGTTTTTTCTCAACATCAGAATGTTTTATAATTTATCTTTATTTAGAAACTAATAAATATAGATATTATATCCTCAAAATATTAAAGAAAATATTAATTTACATGATGTTGTATAATTGTTTATTTGATGAACCACACTCTAAAATTTATCGGCCGTGGCAGTGGGCAGGCAGTGGGCATTGATGGTACTTGGCAATAATGGTTGGTGGTGACTGGTCGAGGAGGTTGGTAATGGTGGTTAAGCACAGATCGCCGGTGGTGGTTGTGTGGTGATGACAAGAGGTGATGGATGTGTAATTGCGGCAGATCACAGATGATGGTGGTTGGCGGCAGAGGTGGTTAGTGGTAGTGGTTGTGCGGTGAAAGTTTGTAGTAGAGGTAGCTGGTGGTGACTACTAGTGGAGGAGATTGTCGATGGTGATGGTTGATAGTGGTGGTTATGAGGGGAGGCTAGGGTGAAGATGATTGGCGGTGATAGAAGTGGTTGATAGTAAAGGTGCTTGGTGGTTTGCGGCAGCCGTTGGCGGAGATGGTTGTGCAGTCAAGGCAGGTGGTAGAAGTGATTGATAGTGATGGCAGGTTATGGAGAAAAATTGGTGGCGGAGGTAAGTTGTATGGTGGTAGCTGGCGCTTGTGTGGGTAGAGAATTAGAGAAATGCTATATTCACAAGAATCATTAAGTTGAGATCTTAGTAATTTTAAAACTTTGTACAACATGTGAATAATGAATAATTCAGACCTATTAAGAGCAGATAGGTGGTAAACGCTAGTAGGTGGTTTTGAAAGGATAAAAATGAATGCACTTAATAGGTTTAGATCGAAATGATTCATATTCAAGAATCCATTAAGTGGCAAGAAATGGAGACTAAATACTCTCTGTTTGGTACCGAAGTCATTGTTGTTTTGCGATTTAGGCTGTACTTTCATCTCTTGTTGTAAATGTGACTTGTGAATCAAGCTGAGATTTTGCAGAGTTTAATGATTCCTAATAAGTTGGCTTCTATATCTATTTAGAGGAAACAATGACAAAGCTCATGGGCATCTAAAGCCAATTGGTGCCTCTGAGTAAACCTATCATTGCAGTATTGCATATTTCATGTATCTCTCATGTGGCTAGGAATAAGCTTATGTTCTTTTCTTTTCTCAATAAGCAAGCATGTAGAACATCATTAAATGGTGTGGGAGATGTATAGTGTTTTTAGATAATAAAAAAAACTTGTGGTCCTTTCTCCTCCAGTTAGATGTAATGTGAATCTTCCATGTTCTGATAAACCGAGAATCTAAGTCTTTGGTTCATGAAGTTCAGCCAAGATGCTCCATTAATATTACTGTCGTGCATTTTCATGATGCTGGAAGTAGGTA
The DNA here is from genome assembly GCA_003996215.1 of Jaltomata sinuosa. Classification (NCBI taxonomy): domain Eukaryota; kingdom Viridiplantae; phylum Streptophyta; class Magnoliopsida; order Solanales; family Solanaceae; genus Jaltomata; species Jaltomata sinuosa. The sequence goes on along the minus strand of QJPP01007609.1, from coordinate 352,046 downwards.
AAATATGGGTTAGGAAAGATAAAGCACATAGTATGACTCAATTTAGATGAAGCCTAGTCACTTTAGCCACATTAACTTGAAGTTGGCAAACGCATGCTTTCCTGCGAGAAACTAGAACAGAAGAACTAGTGCTCAATTGGAATGGGGTAATCGGCAACATTCTTCATTGTACTCATCCTCAATCTCCCAAGGATAAAAACAGTCGAGAAAATATTTAATGAAGAAACAAAAACAAGAGAAAGGAAGGAAAGAAGAAAATAAGCCAACAACAAGAAAATAGGTAAAAAATATTCTAGGACACTAATAAAATATAGAATGGATATAATGTTAAAAGTACCTAGCTTTGAAAACCCTGTAGCACAGTATAACCCCCAAAAGCAACTAAAGTCAATTGAATCAATGATTTTTATGTACCAAAACTGTATAGTATATTTTTATCAGAAGCAAACTGTATACTATTATTACCGATCGATGACTTCTAAACTCCCAAAACTGTATAATATCAGAAGGTAAATATAATTGGAATAAGCACCCATGCATTGCAAGCACTGCCAAAATGCATCAGAGACATCATATTTATCATCAAAGTAGGGAATGGCAGGAGATTTTCTCCCTCGTCTATATCCAATTTTTGATCGGTTAGAACAGTTTTTTTTTTCCTCCTTCCTATAACAAAATCTGGAGGAGTTCTCAAGACTATCATGGAGGTTGCATAGCTTTCCTCTTTCGCTTCTAACATTATATCGAAAGGAAAAATGACCTTTACCCCTCCTCTTTTCTTTACCTTGTCTTGCCCAACCTCTTTTCACCCTAACCAACCATAGCATCAGACTGCTTTTCCTCAAATGCTGGGTCTCTGAGAAGCAGTCCCAAGCTAATGGTCAGAAGATCAGAAAAGATAGGAAAACAGCTTGAGAACCACTCCATCATGCAACTTCGCATTATTTGGAATAAAAAGGAATAGGATGTTATTTCAAGGTAGTTAAACCATCTTCGTAGGTTATTAACGAATGAAGTTTGATTTATCGATGAAAATATTGTCCCACAACATTATTTATAATTTCCAAATAGTGAGTACTGTTGGCTTATTTTAGAGAAGCCTAATAAATCAAAGTGTGAAAGACATATCAATGTGTATTGCTATCTTTAACAAAATTAATACAAGAGAACTTGGTGGTACATTAATCATGTTACTCAATAAGTCAGATGTGGTAGAATAATGCACTCACCACAATTCCATCGACCCTTGGCACGAAAAAAATCCTCATCCCTATCAATACACGAAGGATGGTATGCTTTGGTACAACCCCTAAAAAGCAAAAAGCACCAAAAAAGTACCACCACGTGAGCAAATTCCATAAAACACAAACAGAGCAAAAATTAACATGCATATGGTTCCAAGATAAACAAACTTTACCTACGGTCACATAGCACCAAATTCCCTCCATCAAAGCAAATGAAGCAAACATCCTCTCCTATAGTCTTCCTACTTGAAGCTCTTCCTCCAGACTTGGGCTTCCCAGTACTCTTAGTATTCTTCCTCTTCCTCTTTCCTCCAGAGGATTTTCCTGATTCCGTCATTTCAGTTTCAGTCTCTATTTCAGTAGTAGTTGCATTAGCAGCCTCGTCTTCAGCACCCGTCCCTTCGTCCTCTTCGTCTAGAGGAATGGGTTCCTCTTCTTCATGCTTCATTGTGTCCATTTCGACATCTTTCTCTGACTCTATTCTAGCTTCAACAGCTGAAATATCTACCTGTGTTGTCATTTCATCATCTTCCTCGTTTCGAGTCATAACCACTTTCTCCCCATTAGCAGCCTCGTCCTCAGCACCTGTCCCTTTGTCCTCTTCGTCTAGAGGAACAGATTCCACTTCTTCATGCTTTGTTGTATCCATTTCGACATCTTTCATTGATTCTACTCTAGCTTCAACAGCTGAAATATCTACATGTGACACCATTTCATCATCTTCCTCTGCATTAGCAGTTTTATCATCAGTATCCATAGCTTCATCTTCCTTTTCTAGAGTGACCCCTCCTGAATCATCTAACACAATAGGAGTAATTCCCACTTCCTCATGCTTAGCTGACTCCATTTCCCCATTTTCCCCTAAACCTACACTACCTTCAACAGCTGAAACATTTACCTCTTTCACTGTTTCACCATTCTCCACACCCTCCATATTATCATTTCTAGTCACAGTTTCATCATTCTCAGTTTCATTTGTAGTCATAACCACTTTCTCATCACCAGCACCATCTGGCATACAACTGTCCGCTTCATCCTTCATGGCTTTCACTGCCTCTGTCATCTCATCTTTCTCCAACGCCGTTACATTTGCCTCTTTCTCATCACCAGCACCACCTGGCATACAGCTGTCTGTTTCGCCCTTCGTGGCTTTCACTGCCTCCGTCACCTCATCTTTCTGCAACGCCGTTACATTTGCATCTTTCTCATCATCAACAGCACCACCTGGCATACAGCTGTCTGCTTCGCCCTTCGTGCCGTTCACTGGCTCTGTCACCTCATCTTTCTCCAACGCCGTTACATTTTCCTCTGTCACTGCTTCATTTTCCGTCTCCGTAACGGCCTCAACTTCCTCAGCATCACCACTACCCTGCTGATTGCTCGCACCAACCGCTGATTCTCCCATCGGCGGGCCCACCTCGGCCCCCTCAACACCAGCGTGCTGTGAGCTATCTACGGCAACCACTGATGGGCCCACCTCCGGCACCGGCAAATCCGTATTTGTCTCAATAACCGGTGACGGTGACGTGGCACCCAATCCGGTAACAGTTTTGGGTTTATGCTGGTCGGCCATGATAGGGTTATTCACATTGGAAATAGATTCTTCGTCTTCCGCCATGAAAGCGGATTAAACAGCAAAACCCTAACCCTAGTTCTATGTTTCTTTTTAATTTATATGTTAAATAAATAGAGAAGAAAACTACTACAGCTGCTGATGATGATGCGAGCTGCTACATATATATGTATGATGATATGGATGTATAAATCGTTTAATGATATTGAAGAAAGTGAATTTGGGAATTGTATTTCTATCGGCGTTATATGAAGAACGGTTTTTCTTGAGAGAAAGAGGGGAGCTGTGGAGTTTGGGCTAAAAGAAACACAGAAATTGTACAGGCCCGGTGTTAAAGCCCAGCTGGGTATATTTCTGGCGAAATTACAGGAATGACCTTTATAAAGGATGGTCTTGAATTTTTAGCCTGCTTAACAAAAAAATTAAAAAATTAGTTTTCTTTCAAAACATTTGCTAAGTAAAAAAATATTGGAAAAATTATTTTGGTGAACACTTTTTAATAAATAATTATTGTTTTTAGCGACACTTTTTATTTATAACTATGTATTAAAAGTGAATTATGCATGCAATATAGATGTATTATAAGTGTTTTAAAATGTATTATGCTTGTTTGGTAAGAAATTGACACAATGTATTATAAGTGTATTAAAGTGTGTGATAAATGTATTATCCATAAATAAAACTTTTATTATATGTGTTTTATAAAGTATTATCTGTCATATGTATTAAAACTGTATTATAAATGTATTATAAGTGGGAAAAAAATATCATTGCTATAGATGATAAATATTTTCTTAATATAACATATCTATGTAAGTTTCCCTAAAATATTTAATGTCTTGTGGACATATATTAGTTTTGTATATAAGGCAAAAGTTTGGGATATTTGAATAAATGGTTAGCATTTCATGAGTCACGGTGGCATATTTTTTCTGGGCTTCAGTCCATTTGCCAGAGTGAATTCTTATCAAATATTCATTTTTATCGTTGAGATTTATTTAAGCTTCCCAAGAACCTTTGTAACTGAGTCCTATCAGTGATGATATCAGGAAATTTTGATGCAAATTCAATAGATCTTTGAATTGGAGTAATCTTTCCCTGACAAGTATGATGTCCTAGAAATCGGACATTAGTTTGGAACAAACTCATTTTTGGTTTGGAGATAACCAAACCATTTTGAATGACAATTTTTTTAAAATGTCAAGATGCTTTATATGCATTTCATATGTTTTGGAAAAAATCAAAATATCATCAATATAGACAATGATAAAATCCAAATATGGATTAAATACATCATTCATAATTTTCTGAAATTCAGATGGGGCATTTTTCAAACCAAAAGGCATGACATTCCATTCATATTGCCCAAAAGGAACATTAAAAGCAGTTCTATAAGTATGTTCTTTAAATATTTGTACCTGCCAATAACTTGATTTTAAATCAAATTTAGAAAATATATTGGCATCATATAATCTTGATAATAAATCTTTTTTATTGGGGATAGGATACCTTATCCATTTTAAATATTTATTCAATGGTTTATAATTAATAACCAATCTGGGAGCACCTCGCTCTTTTTCAGCAACATTATTGACATAAAATGCAGTGCATGACCAAGGAGATTTAGAAGGTTTGATCAAACTCTTTTGCAATAAACTATCAATTTCTTTTTTGTAAAATTCTACTAACTCAGCGTTCATTTGATAGGGACGCGATTTAGTAGGAATATTATCTTTCGAAAAATCATCTTCATATGGAAGGGTGACAATATGCTTTTTTCGATTTCAAAAAGCACCGGGATAATCTTCACAGATATCAACGGCAATTTATTGGGAAATTAATTTAATTTTTTCCTTTACTTTTGCAGAATTTAGAGAATCAAATATATTTAGACTAAACAATTCTAGTTGCAAAGAATCTACATGTCTTTGCTTCATATCAATTAAAGCATTAATATCTCTAGTTACTGGATCTGTAACAAAAGTATAACTTATTTCATTATCCTTATAAGTGGCAGAGAATCCTTTTGAGTTTATGCTAAAAGGATAAATTGCATTTATGAACGGGGTTCCAAGTATAATTGGAAAGAATAACTAATTTTTAACCAGGAAAAAGAAATGAGGAATGCAGACTTTATTCTGGCAAATATTCGTATTAGGCAATTTATACTTTATATCTAAAGCATGTCCTGATGCAGACTTAACCATATGAGAAGTTTTTTGAAAGTATTTTGTAGGCACTAAGCCTTCCTGAATACAACTAACATTAGCACCACTATCAATCATGGCAATGTTAGAAATCAAAAAACTTTTAGCGATTAAAACAGTACATTTAACGTACCATTTATGGGCAGTAATAATTTGCATCATTCCTAAAAACATATCATTTTTAGGGTCAAGGTTAACAGAGTCTTCCCTTGGTTCAGAAATACCTTTGTCCTTAGAAGACATATGATTGCTTTTGGTAGACACAGAATTATTTATCTCTATCTGAGTAATTCTATGATCACAAATCAACTGATTTTGTTTAAGAGATTTAATCTCTCTTTTTAAATTCTCAATTTCATCTTTTAAATCATCAAAAGAAGAATCTCTTTCGGTGAAAGTATTTTTCATCATAAGACGGTTATCAACCTCCTTTAAAGAATATGGTGCAGAGTACTCAAAATCATTCTTCTTATTCTCAAAAGGTTTTGAAGAACTTGAACTAGCCTCATTAGCAGTAGCTAGATTGATAATCTTTTCGCGAAGCTTATTATCAGTGACTTCTTTTAAAAGCTCAATCACATTATCATAGGTGATCGTGTTAATATTAAAATCCTGAAATTGCGATTGCAGTTTCTAAATTTCATCATCATCACAATTGCATTTATTACCTTGGCAAGTGGCACAAGGGCTATCAGTATTTTTATCACTATCAGATAAATCAAGCAGTTCAATATCAGAATCAGAATGAGAGTAATAATCATCTTCAGAACCCGAGGTGTATAACAAACCATAAACTTTATCATAAGTCTCACTATCTAGTTCTAAAGTTTTCAACTTATTCAACTTACAATTTGGTGCTATGTGACCCAGTTTTCCACAAGTATAACACTTGATTTTGGATAGATCCCTTCCGAATCGATCTTTGGAAAATCTAGTAGACTTACAGAAGCTTTTTCTAGCTTCACGTTCTTCCTTAGTCCTACGTCTAGATCTCCTTTTTCTGTGGGATCCTTTGGTTCTAGAGGACTTATAATACTTGCTCTTGTTCTTGCTATTAGCAGAAGGTTCGGGTAAACCGAATTGGGTACAAAAGTCTCCTAGCTGAGATCTTTCTTTAAGTTTATCCATCTTAAGCTGTCTGGACAAAAGTAATTCATTACACAAGTTTAATCTCTCTTGCGTGCAAGCCCCTATAAGCTTACCATAAGTATAATCCTTATAAGAAATTTCTCCGTGACTACCCCTTAGGGTTTTTCTAACTCTTTCAGCAAATAAGGAGGGAAGGTCATCTATGAACTTAGCTTTCCAATGTTCATACTTATTCTCGGGTAACTCTATCACCTGGCTCATAAAGGTATCTTTATATCACCTAAAATTAGATAAGGTCTGACATCTTAGACCATTAAGGAGGGTACGAACAGTCTCATACTAATTGGTAAATCTACCATTAAAATGTTCTTAAAATGGTGAGAACAAGGGTATAAACAACATCTTCTCTATTTTTTATTAGAGCCATGCCTAAGTTATCAACGCCATCATCAGTAGCCACAACATTAATAATTGAAGCTTTCTCATCAATACTAAGTTATCAACGCCATCATCAGTAGCCACAACATTTATAATTGAAGCTTTCTCATCAATACTCAAATAGTTATCCCACCAGCCTCGAAGTTGGCCAGTAAAACCAGCAATAATCATTTTACAAATAATTCTATCTGTATTTTTAACACTTTTACAGATAGTTGCATACATAAGCATTCTATGTACTAAAATGGTTAATTGTCTATCAGTCAAACCATCAAGATTTCATTCATAAATTTCGGAACCACTATAAGAAGTATTCGTCTGATTCCAATCTCGTTCCTCTATCAAAACATCTTGAGGAGTAGGGCGAGGATAATAATAAGTCTGCATGCTGGGTTTATTAGCATAACTATGATTTTTTCTTGGATAACCTCTGAGTTTATTAAACTCTAAAGAAACTTGATTTTTATAATCAACAGTTGTTTCTATTTTGTCCGAAAAATCTTTCGATAAATCAATAGATTTTATATTTAAACCAGAAAACTATTTATCAAGAAATTCTTCTAAATCACTTAAAGATTTAAATTTAAAATCCTGAATCTCAGGCGGTCTCTGAACATGAGTAGGGACAACCTGAGCATCAACTTTACTAGCCGAAGTAGAGGCAACATTTGTTTTAGCCATATCAGCTTTTCTACCTTTTATCAAGATAGTCAATTCATCAAGTTTTTTATCAAGAGAACTAATATGTTCACCCAAAACTTTAACATATAAACTCAAATAATTATTTTGAGTAATAAGTTTATTAATTTCAGCAATGCTGACTGAAGCAATATCTTCATCAATGAATTTTTGAAATGCAGTAAAAGTAATATCTGTATTATTAGGCACTATAAAAGGTGGTTGAGGAGGGTAGATGGCTTTTATAAGGCTACCGCTACCATCTTTATAAGTTCTTTCAATAACATTTACATATAAAGGCAAATAAGTGATTATAAACCAAGGAACAAAATACATAATTTGATTATGCAAAACACAAGTTTCATAAAACTCTTGAGAGATATTATTCATATCCTCTTTACTATAAGTATCAAAAACCCATGTTTTAAACCGATTTCATTTTTCATCAAAAAATTCCTTTTGGATATGTTTTCTTGCCAGAGAACCTAGGCTAAAATCAAGAAGTTGTAGAATCATTAAGAATCATTTGGATCAAAATTCATTTTGGATACAGAAGGAATATCCTTATTAGAATTAGCATCATTTACCTGAACTATATTTGTTCGGGGGTCAATTTTAACCTTTTCTACCATTGAGTTACTATCAGTTACAATGGTATGTAATGAAGCAGCCCGATCTCTTGTTGGACCATAAACAGATTCAACATGAGAAATATGATGCATAGCTGACAAAATTCTATGACTTGAAAGAGAAAGTCTATTATAAATAGGACTCACTGTAGGCATAAAATTATTAGAAAATGACTGCCTATGAAAAGTATAACTATTATCAGAAAACTGAATACAAATCCTTCCATCGGAATTTTGCGAAATATGAGAATAATCAGAATTGGTAACCGCATCAGTTACTTGACTTGGGGATATAACCGAATTTAGAGTCCATGTAGTTGGGAAATCAACTTCTTCCAACTCAATAGGTCTCCTGGTGGTGACCTTGGACCTTGCAAAATTGGTTTCCACCAATATAGTTTGATCAGATGTATCGTATAACTTACATCTTGGATTTAATGTAGATAATAATTTAAAATAAATTCTATAAGATAAACTTATAAGTTCTGAACCAGGCACGTAATTATAACCATGCGTTTTAACATTTAATGTTAATGCTTCAAGAATATTAACATCAGAAAGAGATAATTGTAGATTGGGTTGCGTATTGAAATATACTGGACCATAGGCTACAGTAGATTCGATTGAACCCATTAAAGATTGTCTAAAATTTAAATTTCTAGCATCTCTTAAAGCTGCTAAAAACGTTTCAGGTAACCCTTTAAGGTTCAAAGGCTTTAAAGCAATTTGAACCATACCGATATGTAGGTAATTATACTGATTTTTATATAAATCAATATCACATTTGTTTAACAAACGAATAGTCTGTTCAGATGAATTTAAAGCTAAAGACTCAGTAGTCTTCATCAGTTGTTTAAAAGACAATTTATCAAACCAACCATAATCATAAATAGTTTTAATCGGGACCTTAGGAATAGTCCATTTGTTTTAAAAAATCAAGGTTTTGAGGTATATCAACCTCTTCAAGTATAGTACTTTTAGTACAAGTTTCTCCCAGATCCATATGACAAAAGTCATATCTATGTCAAATACTTCACCTCTATCTCATATATACCATGGAAGTTCTAGGCTCTGATACCAGCTTACAGGATCGGTGTCGGCGGTAATCCGCACGATCATATCTAGCAACTAAGCATTCTTAAGCTAGCGGTAGTCCGCACTGCATAAGAATTGAAATATACAAGAATTTTTATATAGCTTTTCAGACTGCAAGGTGAAATTTTTATCCGAGCAAAGGGTCTTTCGAAGATCTAGTACATACTTCCTATTGAGCCCATGTGTCTGGTGGTTCTAACCGGGAAAGGATGCCCTTTTTCTCCTCAATAACGGGCTTAGGTCCACGGCTGACCAGACGTAGTCACTAAGGCAAAGCCAATAAGAGTAGTACTAGATCCGACTGTACCTCGATCTCAGAACCTAATCGAGAAACCATATCAAAATTCCTCTATACTTTAATAAAGCTTAGATCCGTTCATGGTGTATATAGGAGGGAAGTTAGTTATTCAACATAGATATGATATCTTTAGCCGGACATCATCCTGGCTAGGAGAGTAGTAACTAAAATAAAACTAAACACAAAAAAATAAATATACCTTAAATGGAGGGTTGTCTCCAAGAAATGATTCTTGAAATTGATAAAAGAGATTTACAATATGAGAGATGTACAATGGTGCAGAGCTATCTAAAATCTTTCTTCTCTTTACAAGTTTTTTTTTTCTGAGATAGAGGTGAAGTATTTGACATAGATATGACTTTTGTCATATGGATCCGGGTAAAACTTGTACTAAAAGTACTAGACTTGAAGAGGTTGATATACCTCAAAACCTTGATTTGTTAAACAAATGGACCATTCCTAAGGTCCCGATTAAAACTATTTATGATTATGGTTGGTTTGATAAACTGTCTTCTAAACAGCTGATAAAGACTACTGAGTAATCTTTAGCTTTAAATTCATCTGAACAGACTATTCATTTGTTAAACAAATGTGATATCGATTTATATAAAAATTAGTATAATTACCTACATATCGGTATGGTTCAAATTGCTTTAAAGCCTTTGAACCTTAAAGGGTTACCTGAAACGTTTTTAGCAGCTTTAAGAGATGCTAGAAATTTAAATTTTAGACAATCTTTAATGGGTTCAATCGAATCTACTGTAGCCTATGGTCCAGTATATTTTAATACGCAACCCAATCTACAATTATCTCTTTCTGATGTTAATATTCTTGAAGCATTAACATTAAATGTTACAACGCATGGTTATAATTACGTGCCTAGTTCAGAACTTATAAGTTTATCTTATAGAATTTATTTTAAATTATTATCTACATTAAATCCAAGATGTAAGTTATACGATATATCTTATCAAACTATATTGGTGGAAACAAATTTTGCAAGGTCCAAGGTCACCACCAGGAGACCTATTAAGTGGGAAGAAATTGATTTCCCAACTACATAGACTCTAAATTCGGTTATATCCCCAAGTCAAGTAACTGATGCGGTTACCAATTGTGATTATTCTCATATTTCGCATAATCCCAATGGAAGGATTTGTATTCAATTTTCTGATAATAGTTATACTTCTCATAGGCAGTCATTTTCTAATAATTTTATGCCTACAGTGAGTCCTATTTATAATAGACGTTCTCTATCCAGTCATAGAATTTTGCCAGCTATGCATCATATTTCTCTTGTTGAACCTGTTTATGGTGCAACAAGAGATCGGGCTGCTTCATTACATACCATTGTAACTGATAGTAACTCAATGGTAGAAAAGGTTAAAATTGACCCCCAAACAAATATAGTTCAGGTAAATGATGCTAATTCTGATAAGGATATTCCTTCTGTATCCAAAATGGATTTTGATCCAAATGATTCCACAACTTCTTGATTTTAGTCCAGGTTCTCTGGCAAGAAAACATATCCAGAAGGAATTTTTTGATGAAAAATAAAACCGGTTTAAAACATGGTTTTTTGATACTTATAGTAAAGAGGATATGAATAATATCTCTCAAGAGTTTTATGAAACTTGTGTTTTGCATAATCAAATTATGTATTTTGTTCCTTGGTTTATAACTACTTATTTGCCTTTATATGTAAATGTTATTGAAAGAACTTATAAATATGGTAGCGATAACCTTATAAAAGTCATCTACTCTCCTCAATCACCTTTTATATTGCCTAATAATACAGGTATTACTTTTACTGCATTTCAAAAATTCGTTGATGAAGATATTGCTTCAGTCAGCATTGCTGAAATTAATAAACTTATTATTCAAAATAATTATTTGAGTTTATATGTTAAAGTTTTGGGTGAACATATTAGTTCTCTTGATAAAAAACTTGATGAATTGACTATCTTGATAAAAAGTATAAAAGCTGATATGGCTAAAACAAATGTTGCCTCTACTTTGGCTAGTAAAGCTGATGCTCAGGTTGTCCCTACTCATGTTCAGAGACCGCCTGAGATTCAGGATTTGAAATTTAAATCTTTAAGTGATTTAGAAGAACTTCTTGATAAAAAGTTTTCTGGTTTAAATATAAAACCTATTGATTTATCGAAAGATTTTTCGAACAAAATAGAAACAACTGTTGATTATAAAAATCAAGTTTCTTTAGAGTTTAATAAATTCAGAGGTTATCCTAGAAAAAATCATAGTTATGCTAATAAACAAAGCATGCGGACTTATTATTATCCTCGTCCTACTCCTCAAGATGTTTTGATAGAGGAACGAGATTGGAATCAGACGAATACTTCTTATAGTGGTTCCGAGTCCTCTAGAACTGAAGGATACCACAGAAAAAGGATATCTAGACGTAGGACTAAGGAAGAACGTGAAGCTAGAAAAAGCTTCCGTAAGTCTACTAGATTTACCAAAGATCGATCCGGAATGGATCTATCCAAAATCAAGTGTTATACTTGTGGAAAACTGGGCCACATAGCACCAAATTGTAAGTTGAATAAGTTGAAATCTTTAGAACTAGATAGTGAGACTTATGATAAAGTTTATGGTTTCTTATACACCTAGAGTTCTGAAGATCATTATTACTCTCATTCTGATTCTGATATTAAACTGCTTGATTTATCTGATAGTGATAAAAATACTGATAGCCCTTGTGCCACTTGCCAAGGTAATAAATGCAACTGTGATGATGATCAAATTTATAAACTGCAATCGCAGTTTCAGGATTTTAATATTAACACAATCACCTCTGATAATGTGATTGAGCTTTTAAAAGAAGTCACTAATAATAAGCTTCACGAAAAGATTATCAATCTAGCTACTGCTAATGAGGCTAGTTCAAGTTCTTCAAAACCTTTTGAGAATAAGAAGAATGATTTTGAGTACTCTGCACCATATTCTTTAAAAGAGGTTGATAACCGTCTTATGAAAAAATACTTTCACCGAAAGAGATTCTTCTTTTGATGATTTAAAAGATGAAATTGAGAATTTAAAAAGAGAGATTAAATCTCTTAAACAAAATCAGTTGATTTGTGATCATAGAATTACTCAGATAGAGATAAATAATTCTCTGTCTACCAAAAACAATCATATGTCTTCTAAGGACAAAGGTATTTCTGAACCAAGAAAAGACTCTGTTAACCTTGACCCTAAAAATGATATGTTTTTAGGAATGATGCAAATTATTACTGCCCATAAATGGTACGTTAAATGTACTATTTTAATCGATAAAAGTTTTTCGATTTCTAACATTGCCATGATTGATAGTGGTGCTGATGTTAGTTGTATTCAGGAAGGCTTAGTGCCTACAAAATACTTTCAAAAAACTTCTCATATGGTTAAGTCTGCATCAGGACATGCTTTAGATATAAAGTATAAATTGCCTAATACGAATATTTGCCAGAATAAAGTCTGCATTCCTCATTTCTTTTTCCTGGTTAAAAATTAGTTATTCTTTCCAATTATACTTGGAACCCCGTTCATAAATGCAATTTATCCTTTTACTAGCATAAACTCAAAAGGATTTTCTGCCACTTATAAGGATAATGAAATAAGTTATACTTTTGTTACAGATCCAGTAACTAAAGATATTAATGCCTTAATTGATATGAAGCAAAGACATGTAGATTCTTTGCAACTAGAATTGTTTAGTCTAAATATATTTGATTCTCTAAATTCTGCAAAAGTAAAGGAAAAAATTAAATTAATTTCCCAACAAATTGCCGTTGATATCTGTGAAAATTATCCCAGTGCTGTTTGGAATCGAAAAAAGCATATTGTCACCCTTCCATATGAAGATGATTTTTCGGAAGATAATATTCCTACTAAATCGCATCCCTGTCAAATGAACGTTGAGTTAGTAGAATTTTGCAAATAAGAAATTGATAGTTTATTGCAAAAGAGTTTGATCAAACCTTCTAAATCTCCTTGGTCATGCACTGCATTTTATGTCAATAATGCTGCTGAAAAAGAGCGAGGTGCTCCTAGATTGGTTATTAATTATAAACAATTGAATAAATATTTAAAATGCATAAGGTATCCTATCCCCAATAAAAAAGATTTATTATCAAGATTATATGATGTCAATATATTTTTTAAATTTGATTTAACAGGTTATTGGCAGGTTCAAATATTTAATGAACATACTTATAGAACTGCTTTTTATGTTCCTTTTGGGCAATATGAATGGAATGTCATGCCTTTTGATTTGAAAAATGCCCCATCTGAATTTCAGAAAATTATGAATGATGTATTTAATCTATATTTGGATTTTATCATTGTCTATATTGATGATATTTTGGTTTTTTCCAAAACATATGAAATGCATATAAAGCATCTTGACATATTTAAAAAAATTGTCATTCAAAATGGTTTGGTTATCTCAAAACCAAAAATGAGTTTGTTCCAAACTAATGTCCGATTTCTAGGACATCATATTTGTCAGGAAAAGATTACTCCAATTCAAAGATCTATTGAATTTGCATCAAAATTTCCTGATATCATCACTGATAGGACTTAGTTACAAAGTTTCTTGGGAAGCTTAAATTATATATCCCCATTCTATAAGACTCTTTCTCGTGATTTAGCCCCTTTATATGATAGGCTGAAAAAGATTTATAAATTACCTTGGACTGATATTCATACCACTCTGGTACAAAATATTAAATTATGTGTTCAATCTTTGCCTTGTTTAACTCTGATTAACCCTGCTTGGCAAAAAAATATTGAGACAGATGCGTCTAATATTGATTATGGTGGGATATTGAAACAAATAAATTCCAACGATAAAAATGAATATTTGATAAGATTTCTCTCTGGCAAATGGACTGAAGCCCAGAAAAATATGCCACCGTGGCTCATGAAATGCTAACCATTGTGAAATGTGTTTTAAAATTTCAGGATAATTTATACAATCAAAGGTTTTTGATAAAAACAGATGCTCAATCTGCTAAGTATATGTTTAACAAATATTTTAAGCATGCTTCTAAGCTAATATTCGCAAGGTGGCAGGCTCAATTAACCCTTTTTGATTTTGAAATTCATTATAAGAAGGGAAGTGATAATTCTTTGCCGGATTTCTTATCCCGGGAATACCTTCAATAAAATAAAGTTTTATGAAGTCTTTTTCGATGAAAATTCTTTGATTACCATTTTAAAGGTAATTGCATTAAATAGAGACTTGAAAAGTCTTATAATTGATAAAATTATTGATAACATCATAAAGGAAGATTTCTCAATTCATGATTACTCAGAAATTGTCAGAGAAGATCTGACAGATTATTATGATTCTGACAGATTAATATAATCATAGATTACTATGTGTGCAGGATGGATCCTCCATGGATTCGAGGTAGAGGCAGAGGAAGGGGGAGATTAACCCCAGGGAGATCATCCCAGTCCTATTCTCAAGGATTTTCATACGGATCCGCATCAAACTCCCCAGTTATACAAATGTGAAGAAAGAGTTTAGTAAATGAGAAGATTTCTCAAAAGGGTGAATCTTCATCTATTCATCTGGAAGATATTCCAGAAAACAGTCCGTTATACGGTCATTTACAAGCATATTTGGCCGCCCAGGCTGCCCAAAAGCAAAGTAATACTTTTGCTTCAATCGCCAAAGAGGACAATGATGATATCAAGTCCTATGAAAAGTTACTAAAAAGAGAAATGATATTTCTCGTAGAAAACTCTGAGCTCCAGAGAAAAGATGAGCCATGGAAGATACTCCAAAGGTACATAATAAATGAGTTATACTATCCGGGTGAGTCATACAAAACCCGTTCTTATTATGAGACAATCCTGACAAGTACAGAAAGTGCAGAATTTCAGCACTTTTCTGGTTATAACACCGAAGAGAATGTTTATAACTTCTCCAAAATTATTATTAAACAGATTATATCTGTTGAAGATTGGGGAATCTCTACTATGAAAGAAAGGCAGATAAGCCTTAACAAGTCTCATATAAACTTTACATACTGGACTTATATTCAAGCATTTGATAAAGTGCTATACTTCAGTAATGATAGACATAAACACATTTGGTTCATAAAAGTGTGCGCAAAGATATTTGCTGAACCAATCCCAAATTAGTTTTTAAATTGGTGGTCATACCACGGTCCCACAATCCAGATCTTGCCCGATCAATTCCTTATGTTATACAAGAAATGGACCAAAGTGTCACCTGATTTGAACCGATTATATCATGCAGATCATATTTGCAATTTGAAAAAAAATGATCAAATCTATTTCTTTATTGAATTCTCTATTCCATGGATTCATAAATGGACTCCTGAATTAGGGTTCACTGAAGAAAAGATTCCCTGTCTTTATAGGACCTTTTATAATAATTTTTGAGACAAATTGATGAAAATAGATCCCAAAACAAAGATTTTACATGGTCAAGAACTTATGGATTCCATTAAACTAAGAATTCAAGAATACACTCGAGCCCCTCAGAAGGAAATTATAGACGAAAGTTCGGTCAGGCATATCGCCAGAAAGATCTCTTTCCAAGACGGAGATAAAGAAGAAATGATCAATGACTATTTAGAAGAGGTCAAGAGAAATTTACTTCTGACGATTAACCAGATAGATAAATCAGACACTTCCATGCGGAATGAGACAAGAAATGATGATATCAGAGAATCTCAACCTATCGAAACAGACAAAATATTTTCTATTGATGATATGCGGGATACAGAAGATTTTCTGCAACAGATCAAAGTCATGGAGAAAAGACACGGTAAACACAAACAATAAAGACATCATGGACCCCACAAAATAGTAAAGTCGCCGGGGACCCCAACAAACAACAATAGATACTCTGTGTCAACAGTAGATATACTGTACAAGGACCCAGATATTGGACCCATTTCACTGTATATAAATTCTTTATATTTTTTTCTTTCTATTTAAAGGGTCTTTCATTTTAGTTGAAAGGCATCAGGAAAAAAAAACTTGTAAAGAGAAGAAAGATTTTAGATAGCTCTGCACCATTGTACATCTCTCATATTGTAAATCTCTTTTATCAATTTCAAGAATCGTTTCTTGGAGACAGCCCTCCATTTAAGTTATATTTATTTTTCTGTGTTTAGTTTTATTTTAGTTACTACTAAGAGTGGCAACGGAACCGGGAGGTGCCGGTACCGGTGGACTCCGGTTCCGTCTGGAGTAGGAGTTGGCCGGTAGGGGTAACGGGACGGAAGGGGTAAAATTACCAGATCGTCCCGGTCCGGTCCGTTTCGGTACCGGTCCGGTTCGATCCGGTGGGAAAGTTTCAAATATTTTTTTTTTAATTAAATAGCCGTTGGCAACGGCCAGTGGGCCCCACCCAACGGCTATTTCAGCCAAAACACCCCCTATCCCCCAAATTTTTTTAATACCTCAAAGTTTTTAAAAATACATTTTAGTCCTAAATTTTAACTATAAAACCCCCCACCCCTTCATTATTTATTACACAAAATTTCTTCTTCTTCATCTACTCTCTCAACTCTCAATCTTCTACTCTTCTACTCTCTATTCTCTAATAGTCTCTATTAAATTATTAATTTTATTTGTTGGATTATTTTGGAGCAATTTTTAAGCTTCGAGTTTTATCTATCAATTTCGGCTTTTGGTTATACACGTCTGTTTTTACGCAGACGTTTGGTACATTCGTTCCAACTTTCATCTCTTTACTTATTTATTTTTTTGCATTTAATTTTTGTATTTATTTATTTTCTTACTTTTAATATTTTAATATGGAATCGGGTGATAAAAATGTCGGCCAAGTTAAAAAAATACTTTTTGGTAGGTTGACTAATGCAGTAACCGGAAAAACTAAAGTCGATAGTTCTTCTAAATCCAAATCTAAAACTAGACAACAACCTCAATTAAGAATAAATACGGATGATTTTACACATGTTGATGAAACTCCTTTTAATATTGATAGCAATACTCAATTAGATCATGAATTTTTACAGACAAGGTTTGGTAATTTTAATGAAGAACTAGATGAAGAAGTAGAATATGATAATGAATATGATGGTAATGATACTTATGATGATGATGAAACAGAGCCGCCTACGGCTACTAGTCCCACTCCTGCTCCCGCTCCCGCTCCCACTCCCACTCCCCCTGTACATCTTACTAGGGCTAAGCCAAAGGCTGAACGTCCTAAAAAATCTGTTGTGTGGCAATTTATGATTCAAAGTGAGGATAAAAGTTAAACTATTTGTAAAATATGTAAATATATTTTGAATCATAAAACTACGAGAAAGTCGGGTGGGACGGGACATTTAAAAAATCATTTAATGGGATGTAAAAATGAATTTTTGCAAGCTCAGGCTATAGCCGATGCAAAAAAATATGGTACTCCCCTTCCCGATGCATCTGTAGGAGTAGGGGCCTCTAACATTATCCAAACACAGTTAAACCCTTCTAATGTTGCTGGCCCTAGTACACATCGCAGTTATAGTAGAGAAAGAGATCTTGAAGAATTAGCTAAAATGATTGTTCTTTGTGGCTTGCCTTTTAGTTTTGCTGAAAATTCCGGTTTTGTTCATTATATTCAAATAGTGTATAATCCTTCTTTCACAGTTTTTTCAAGAAATACTATTAAAAAAGCTATTTTTGATTATCAAGGACAACATGTACAATATCTTCGTTGTTTATTTAACTATAATACTTATAGAATGACTATCACTTCTGATATGGGTCGTAGTCCTAATGGTAACGATTATTTTACTATTACTGGTCATTGGATTGATGAAAATTGGAACATGCAAAAAAGAATTTTAGGTTATAAATGTTGTGAAATGCTGAAAATCGGTAGTTACATAGCTCAAACTATTATAGATGTTTTACAATTTTATGGAATTTGTAATAAAGTAATTAGTGTCACCCTTGATAATGCTTCTAATAATACAAATGTTGTTGATAAATTAAAACCGACAATTTGCCCTATTTATAATGACGGTTTTCATATTAGGTGTGCTGCACACATATATAATTTAATTATTAGAGATGGTATAGTAATGTATAATAATGGTTGTATAAAATGTGAAGCTGCATGCCATTTTATTTTTAAATGTCAAGTAAAGTCTAGACGTGTAGAGTTTGAAAATCGGTGCCGTGAATTAGAACTCCCTCCTAGAATAATTCCAAAAACAGTGTCTACTAGATGGAATTCTTTATGAAATGCTTAAAGTTGCTTATGAATATAGAAAGCCTTTACAAATGGTTTGGAATGCTCACAAATCAGATAATGATTATAGAATTACTGACACTGATTGGAAAGAAGTATATGAACTTAAAGAATTTTTAAAAGTTTTTTATTTAGCTAAAAAATAAATATCTGGACTTTATTATCCAACTATTTGTTCAGTTTCACCAAATATATGTGCTATTTCTGATAAATTTTTTCAATACAAAAATATTTCACGGTTTAAAGATTCTATTAATGCAATGATTAAAAAATTTAGAAAATATTTTATTCCTATTCCTCAAATTTATTTAACTGCTTGTTTATTAAACCCAACTTACAAAGAAATAGGTGCATCACGAATGGTTGAAAGAATATATTCAAATTTAGATATTTTAGAGATTATATATCAGCAAAGTATCCAAGGTGACGAAGTTGTCGAAGAGGACAAAATACCTAGTTTGTCCGATGTTAAAGATAGCATAAGAATTGAAGCTAGAAAATTGTATGACTTGTATAATTCTAGTAGAATAAATGATGAAGTACATAATGTAGAACCTTCAAGTTCTAGGCGTAGATATTCAAATGAAGATGATATTGATGATATGATGGAAAATTATCTTGGTCTTACTTTTAATGAAAGGAATGATTTTGATGAATATCTTAATCAGGGAATGGAAAGCATTAAGGATGCACAAGGCAAACCTCAACTTTTGGAATGGTGGAAGACTCGCGGCAAGTCATTTCCAAAACTTCAACCGGTGGTTCGAGATTTGCTAGCTATTCAAGCATCTTCAGTAGCTTCGGAGGGCGCTTTTAGTGCAGCAAGATATCAAATTGAGGAGCATAGGTATTCATTAGCATCAGGCAGCTTGGAGATATCGGTATTGTTTAGAGATTGGATCAATGCCGAGCGAAGGAATTATGGGCGTCCTAGTTTACCTGTCCAATTTGAATATGATATAGATAATATTTTGGTAAATTCTAGTGAAGACGGCATGGATACATTGGAGGATCAAGCACAACAACCACTTCGAGAAAATGTTACCAGGGAATTGTTAGAAACTCTACGTCAAGACTATTTTCAAGGATTCAAATATTAGTATGATAGTTCGAGGCCTAATTCAAACAGAACCCTTCCTAGAAGGTGGCTGCGTAGATTAGGTCCTCTTCTAATATTTGTAATACAAATTGTATTATTTAATTTTTATGAATAAAATTATAGGCTATTCGCCTTAAATTTTTTTAATTATTGTCTTCAATTTAATACAAGTCTTTTTTATATATTTTAATTTTTAAATGTTTCAAACTTAAGTTACAATTTGAAATTTTAAAAAGTTTAACAAATGAAAGTTTGATATAGTTTAAAAAGTTTCAAACTTAAGTAAGTAAGTTAGTTATAGTTTAAAAATTTAAATTTAAACTTTTAAGACTTAAGAGTTTAAAATTTGAAATTTAAAGTTTTAAACTTTTAGAGTTTAAAATTTAAACTCTAAAAAAAGTCTAATTTATTAAGTTATACTTTTAAAAGAAATATAAAATAACTTATATATTTTGAAAGTTTTTCAATTATAAATAACCAAATTTTAATTTAATTAAAATTTTTAAAAAAAGGGAGCAGGACCCGGTATACCAGTCCGGTCCTGGTATGTACCGGTCCGGGACGAAAAGGGAAAAATTTTCGGTACTACCGGTACCGGTACCGTCCCGATTCCCGGCCAACCAGAGGAAGATTACTCTGGTACCGGTCCGGTTCTGATTAATATCGGTCTGGAAGTACCGGTACCGGTGCCGGTGCCAGCCTTAGTTACTACTCTCCTAGCCAGGACGATGTCCGGCTAAAGATATCATATCTATGTTGAATAACTAACTTCTCTCCTATATACACCATGAACGGATCTAAGCTTTATTAAAGTATAGAAGAATTTTGATATGGTTTCTCGACTAGGTTCTGAGATCGAGGTACAGTCGGATCTAGTACTACTCTTATTGGCTACGTCTGGTCAGCCGTGGACCTAAGCCCGTTATTGAGGAGAAAAAGGGCGTCCTTTCCCGGTTAGAACCACCAAACACATGGGCTCAATAGGAAGTATGTATTAGATCTTCGACAGACCCTTTGCTCGGATTAAAATTTCACCTTGCAGTCCAAAAAGCTATATAAAAATTCTTGTATATTTCAATTCTTATGCAGTGTGGACTACCACTAGCTTAAGGATGCTTAGTTGCTAGATCTGGTCGTGCGGATTACCGCCGGCACCCGATCCTGTAATCTGAACCGCATCAGTTACTTGACTTGGGGATATAACCGAATTTAGAGTCCATGTAGTTGAAAAATCAATTTCTTCCCACTTAATAGGTCTCCTGGTGGTGACCTTGGACCTTGCAAAATTAGTTTCCACCAATATAGTTTAATCAGATGCATCGTATAACTTACATCTTGGATTTAAAGTAGATAATAATTTAAAATAAATTCTATAAGATAAACTTATAAGTTCTGAACCAGGCACGTAATTATAACAATGCGTTTTAACATTTAATGTTAATGCTTCAAGAATATTAACATCAAAAAGAGATATTAAAGTGTGTGATAAATGTATTATCCATAAATAAAACTTTTATTATATGTGTTTTATAAAGTGTTCTCTGCCATATGTATTAAAACTGTATTATAAATATATTATAAGTGAGAAAAAAATATTATTGCTATAGATGATAAATATTTTCTTAATATAGCATATCTATGTAAGTTTCCCTAAAATATTTAATGTCTTATGGACATATATTAGTTTTGTATATAAGGCAAAAGTTTGGGATATTTGAATAAGTTAGAGATGGTGAATCTACTCAACTGATCACAAGTTTTATTTTATAAATAAAAGTTACATATATGACTTAATTATTTACAAATTATGACGGATGAATAAAATTTGATAATATTCATTCTACATATTGTGTTAAATTGATCACATTGTGATATGCTGACAAAAAATATTTGTATTGCTTAATTGTTCATAACTTTTTCGTTTATTTTATAAAAACTCATTTTTATAATCCATAAAATAATATTCTACATTTTTTAAATTAAAAATGTGTGTTGCTGAATTATTGTAAGAAAAAAATAATTGTATTTGATAATGATTAATTTTAAAATAAAGTAAATCAATTAGTACAATAGAAAAGTCAAGCTCGATAGGAAAGAAATTACACTATCTTCAATCTTGATGACTTATTGTAATGTCTCAAATCCCTGCCTCATAGGTAAAATAACTTATGCCCACGTTACAACTAGAATTTATGTTTGGTAATAGTTAAGGTCTTTTTAAAAGATTTTATTAAGCGGATATATAAGATAAAAGTTTTTTATCATCAAAACAACAATATTCCCGACCTCTTGCATGACATTACTATAACGGAAAAAAAAAGTCCAAGATCATCCCTTATAGTATCCTATTTCTGTAATTTTCTCTTGTTTCTAAAAGGGAAAAATGTTAAATTTGCTCCACTAATATTCAAAATTAAATAACTTTTATCTTCGTTAAATTTTAATCTAATATTACTCTAAATGTGGAAAAAAACATCTCATTTTTCTACTTGATTCTTAATAGTTCTCCTACCTAAGTATAATTTTAGACCATAATTAAATGTTGAAGGATAAATTTTGACATTTTTCTCAATAAAGTTTGGACTCGAAAAGTTTCACTCATTTTATAATAGAGTTTCGTCAATGAAAAAGGTAGGCACAAGATGATTTGTTAATGATAATGTTATGAAAGGATCAAAAATATCACGAACAAATTAATCAATTTCATATAGGACCAAATTTGATCATTTTATATTACACAATCAAATAATCTAAAAAGATAATTATAAGTGCGACTAATATTTGAAAAATAAAGTTGACGGGCTACTACGATTTTATATAAAAAAAATTTACGTAAAAAAATAGAGTTCAATTAAAACGGTTGCAACTAACATATGTGAATATCAATTTTAGTAATGAAGCAAAATACATACAAAAAAAAGGAAAATTTATTAAAAATGACAATCACTTGAACATAACTAGAGATCTATAGCTATAGTTTGAGTATTTATAATTCATAGTCACTGTTTGAATTGTCAAGCAAAAAATATAATAATCTTGCCTCGCTCCCTAATCTCGCTCGCCTCTCTCCATGTCTCTCTCTCATTCTCTTTCTCTCTCTCTCTTTCTCTTTCTTTCTTTCTATCTCCCCCTCTCTCCATGTCCTCTCTCCTTTTGTTTCTCTCCCTCTTTATATCTGTATTTTTACATATCTCTCTCTCTCTGTGTTTTATATTTTCACCTTTTTCTTTCTATTTTTCTATTTTTTAAGGTATCAAGCGACTGAATTTGTTGTATTCATACGTGCATTTAGGTTGTATCATCTATCTCCCTCTCTCTCTCTCTCTTTGTATTCTGTATTTTCACCTCTCTCTATATTTATATAACTTTGAGGTGTTAGGCTATTGTATTTGTTATACTCATACGTGCATTTAGGTTGTATTATGTGTTTCTACCTCTCTATATTTGTATACTTTTATGGTGACAGACGATTATATTTGTTGTATTTATACGTATATTTAGGTTGTATCAACGAATAGAGATTGTGTGTATACAAGGATACAAATAATAAAAAATATAAGGGATTGTATGTGTTCACTCTAATTGCACTTGTATCCGTTCGCTTTTGTTTCACTTGTATTCATTCGCTCTTGTATCACTTGTATTCATGCGCACATTTGCAGCTTATCGACGAATACAGTCTGCGGGTACACAAAGTTACAAACAACAAAAAATACAAGGGTCTGTATTCATTCGCTCTAATTTTACTTGTATCCATGCGTTCTTGTATCACTCGTATTTATTTACTTGTGTCACTTGTATGCATGCACACAGATAAACTCTATCAACGAATACAATCTGTGTGTATACGAAGTTATAAACAACAAAAAAATACAAGGGACATTGTATTCATTCACTCTAATTTCACTTGTATTCAGCCGCTCTGGTGTGACTTGTATTCATTCGCTCTTGTATCACTTGTGTTCATGCGTGCATTTGGGCTATATCAATGCAATTAAATTCTTGAAAATTAGACAAAATATACTACAAAACAATATAACGAGTTATTCAAAATATTTTTAAAAAGTTTGAGAGAATTATAGTCAAAGAAAAAATTATTTAACCCCCAAAATATGTAATACCTTCATATAATTAAATTTCCATTCCCTAAATATTTTATCCCCCCTATTGTTACACATTGACTTACATGGATATTCAAATGGTGGTTAAGGTGGTTATATACGTTTCTTCTTTTTACAGATTAGTCCTTCTAGTTATTATAATTTCCTTTTTATTTATATTTTAGTGCTTAGTCCTTTCTGCAAGTTATTTAGAGGGACCACTTGGCAGTTAGAGAGGGGAATATATCACATTGTAGCATATCTCAAGGAGCATTATTGATCTGAGTACTCTTTTCCTGTATTTTCTTTCTTTTTATTTCTTCCTTTTGCTTCCAATTCAACTAGAATTGTAACAGTGATATCAGAGCATTTTCTTGCTCTGTGGAAACAAAGCTATGACAGGGGAGCTTCAAGAGGTCATTAATCGCTTGGATAGAATTGTTGTTCGACAAGACCACCTCGAAAGGATACACAAAAGTTGTTTCAAGGAATTGAAGGAGGCGACGGGTTCTAGGCGTGGAGCTTAAAGGGACAAATAGTTGAGTACAACTGGTGGAAGCATACAAGAAATCTATTCACCCTCGGTTGGAGCGGGAATTTTGTCAGGTATATCTGGGAATCCTTCTTTGAGGCCCTTGTTCGATACTTTGAATACCATCCCTAGATCTTTCCCAGAATTGTTACCCTCTAGAACTATTGTTGTTTCCTTACCCACAACATTTAACCCAAATATAGCTCCATTCAATCCCAATTTCAATGGAACAATACCCACAGCTCGACCCCCATTCAATCCTATTTCGTTACCCATGTAAAGTCCACACTTCGTACACCAGTTACCCCCATATCCAGGCCCTTTCCAGACCCCTATTTCATCAACTTTACCTAACTCCACTCCCTTGGTTTTTACCCCAAACTCACAGAATCTCTACCAGCAGGGTTATCACTTAATTCAACCTCCTCTTCATGGTTATTACTACCCTCAATCCCACTCCCTACCACCATTTTCCAATACCCGAACCCTTACCAGATTATCGAGGGTAGAGTTTCCTAGGTTCAATGGACAAGGATTCCAAGACTGGTGGTATAAGTAGAACAATTCTTTTCATTGGATGAGGTGTTGCCCCACCAAAAGGTTACAATTGAAGCTATACATTTTGATGATATAGCTCTACAGTTGTATCAAGCTTACTTACAGAGTAGATCTCACCTCTCATTCCCTACCTTGAACAGTTATAGGTAAATGATTTGCGTGAGACAGGGTAATCATAAAACTTTGGCCGATGTATCTGGCGGCTCATATTGTTTATTGACCATAATTTATGAATTTAATTATCATAGAGAGCATATTTTGAATATCTATAAAAAAAATGTATGCTTGTTTCTTTCTTTTGTTTGAGACAAGTCGTGAATCTAAAATATTGTGGTCTTTTACAGTGAAAGAAATTGAGACGAGGTTGTCAATAATAGATTACCTAAAGAAATAGGTAAAAGAAATTTCCACCCAAGATTTAATAGTTGTCTGAGAATGAATATTTGTTGGCATTAGCTTATAGGTTTAGAGTAGAATATGATGATCCAATGACTAAATTGCTTAAGCTAAGGAAAACAGGAGGGGTGGCTGCATATCAGGAGGTGTTTGATAGGTCTATGACCAGGTTAAACTTAGACCCTAACCATGTTATCAGTATTTTCATTAATGGGTTGAAACCTGAGTTAGGTGATGCTATCAGAATTCAGAAGCCCTTTTCCCTGCCTCAGGCATATCATCTTGCTAGGCTACAGTAATCTATCTATCAAAAACAACTCAAAGCTATGAGCCATATGATAGCCCCTAGACAAAATTCAAACCCTCATAGCTTCACTAACCCCAGGAACTAAGGCATGGCAACAACAACAAGGTCTGTAGATGACAGGGTTAAGAGGAGAAGGTTGACCCCTGCTGAGTTAAGTGACAAAAAAGCCAAGGGGATTTGTTACTTGTGTGATGAGAAGTTCCAACCAGGACATGTGTGCAAGAACAAGGCACAATTATTTTTATTGGAATATGAAGAGCAAGAGATACGGTAGGAGGATGGAGTTGAGTAATGCATGGAGGAGGAAGAGGTTATATAAACTTGTGCCATTTCACTAAATACTCTCAATGGCACAATAGGGTATATGACCTTGATAGTCACCAAGTTCTGTAACCAAAGGCAGCTGAATATCTTGGAGATAGTGGATCCACTCACAATTTCCTGGATAGTGATCTAGCTTCCAGAATGGGCCTGTTTGTGTGAGTTTAGCTGATGGCAATGTAGTTCAAATTAATAGGAGGTGCAAAGGATTGGACTGGTTGTTGCAGGGTACTATGTTCAAAGCTGATTTCTTGCTCTTACCATTAGGTACTTGTGACATGGTGTTGAAGATCCAATGGATGTATGAATTAGGAGATATTAAGTTCAACTTTAAACTGTTGACCATGGAATTTGAGCGTGAGGGCAAGATGTTGTACTTACTAGGAGTGAGCCCCAAGCTAAAAGTGGTGAACTCTGAGTCCTTGTGCAAGATTGAAGGGGCATAGGCCCAATTATTCATGATAAGGGCTTGTGAGTTGCAAGATCCACCAGGTGAAGAAGCTGAGCAGGATGAGCCTCCACGAGAGGTGCAACAAGTATTGGTTGAACATGAAGCTCTTTTTGGTGATCCTCAAGGACTTCCTCCTATCAGAAACATGTTTCATCACCACATTCCCTTGATGGAGGGCTCTAAGGCAGTGAGCAGCAGACCTTACAGATACTCACCAGTTCAAAAGGATGTTATTGAGAAGATGGTGCAAGAGTTATTGGCTCAAGAGCTTATACAGTACAGTTGTAGCCCCTGTGCTTCCCCAGTAGTGTTGGTGGGAAAGAAGGATGGAAATTAGAGGATGTGTGTGGATTATAGGGCTCTCAACCAAATTACTATTAAAGATAAGTTTCCCATACCTATCATTGAAGATCTGTTAGGAGAGTTGGGGGGTCTAAGGTGTTTTCAAAAATTGATTTAAAGTTTGGTTATCACCAGATAAGGATGTCTAGTGGGGATGTTAACAAAACTGCTTTTAGAACTCATTCTGGGCATTTTGAGTTCTTGGTCATGCCATTTGGATTAACTAATGCCCCCTCTAGTTTTCAGAGTTTGATGAATCATATATTCCAGGAGCACTTGAGGATGTTTATTTTGGTGTTCTTTGATGACATTTTGGTATACAATTATAATTTAAAGGATCATGTGCAATATTTGCAAACTATTTTTCTATTCTAAAGTACATAAATTGCTTGCTAGAAGGGCTAAAAGTGTTTTTGCAACTTCTAAAGTGGAATACTTAGGACATATTATATCTTCTGAGGGAGTGGCTACTGACCCACAAAAGATTCAGGATGTTAAGGAGTGGCCTACTCCTAAAACATTGAAACAACTCAGGGGATTCTTGAGATTAGCTGGATATTATAGGAGGTTTATCCGAGGATATGGAATCATCAGTAAAGCTATGACTGAATTACTCAAGAAATATAGTTTTGTTTGTACTGATCAGGCAACTCAAACTTTCTTGGCTTGGAAGAATGCTCTTACTTCAACTCATGTTCTTGCTATGGCTAATTTTTCTATTCATTTTCTAGTAGAGACAGATGCATGTGATATAGGTATTGGTGCAGTGTTGATGCAGCTAGAAAGACCTATAGCTTATTTGAGTAAAGGTCTTTCTATGATAAGGAGCTGTTAGCTTTAGTGATGGCAGTTAAAAAATGGGGGCAATACTTGAGCTGCAGGCCATTCATCATGAAAACTGACCTGAAGGCACTCAAGTTTTTATTAGAGAAGAAGTTACACACTTTTCACAACTTAAATGGGTAACTAGGTTGATGCAATATGATTTTGTAATTGAATATACGAACGGTAAGGAGAATAAGGTTGATGATGCCCTTTCTAGGTTACCTGTTGTAGAACTGTCATCCTTAACTTTATCTACTATTAGAACTGGGCTGTTATAAAACATCATGAGTACTTAGGAATCAGATGTTGAACTGAGAGAGTTGGTAACACAGCTAAAAACTACAAGAGAAACTGTCACAGGCTACACCTTTATCCATCAGTAGTTAAGAAGATATGGTAAACTAGTGTGGCCTGACTTAACACAAAGGCATGAGTTATTGTTGTTGTGGTATAATTCCCCACAAGGTGGATACTCAGTCATGGATAACACTTATAAGAGGCTCTCTTCTTTGTTTTATTAGCCTGGTATGAGAGATGAGGTTGCTCAGTTTGTAAGGAAATGTTCCATTTGTCAGAGAAGCAAGCATGAGACTGTTGCTTCCCCAGGGTTGTTTCAACCCTTACCAATACCCCCCACTGCTTGGAGTAGTGTGAGCATGGACTTCATTGAGGTTCTTCCTAAGTCAAGGGAAAAATTACTATTCGGGTGGTGGTAGATAGGTCAACTAAATATGCTCATTTCTTTGCCATTTCTCATCCTTATTCTGTTGCTGATATAGCCCAGTTATTCATGGATAACATCTTTAAGTTGCATGGTATGCCTACATAAATCATTAGTGACATAGATCCTATTTTTACAAGGAAGTTCTGGCAAGAACTGTTTACAATACAAGGTGTTTCAATGAAATTGTCCACTGCTTATCACCCCAGTCTGATGGTCAGACTGAGGTTGTTAACAGATGCCTAGAAACTGTAACACCCCAGACTTTAATTCAGCTTTAAAAACCCAAAACTCATAGGAAATTCTATCCCAGTCAATCCCCACGGGCTAACCCATGGGCGTCGTGGACACGATGGCCCGTTAGGGGTCCCCATGGGAAAGGGCCAGGGACTTGGTCCCAGCTGGCTCCAGCTAAATGGGGGACCCAACGAGCATCGGAGGTCCTACGGGCCATCGAGCAGCCCGTGAGGAGGAGCATCCTAGCCTCCCACTCTCGATGGGCAATCGCCATGGGCGTCGCTGACGCAATGGGCCGTGGAAGCTGCCCGTAGGAATGATCCAGGGGACCAACCCCTCTTGCCCAGTCATGACGCCCTGGCCAACATGCAGTCGCAGGTCCGATGCCCGTCGAGCGGCCCATCCAGCGGTGAGTTTTTTCAAAATTTTTAGTTTAAATTGGGGGCAGTCCGGTCTTTTCCCAATTCTTTTATTTCCAATCCTAAGTCATTTTGGGAGTAATTAAAGAGTTTTTAACTTTATTTTCCCTCATTACTGTAACGATCATGTCCATCGTTATGGGTAGTCCAATCGTGCCAAGTTTTGGAGTTAGAAAACTTCGGGTTTGGGAGTTTGATATTCTAGGCTAGGCTAGCCTCGGCCAGATTTGGAGCGAGGTATAGTCTAGGGAAATCCAGGTAAGGATTGGGTTAGATATCTTGAGTTGAGCTAGTTTTCCATGTGGCCTGGACATAAAGGAGTCTGGAGGACTTTTCAGAATCGAATTCGGGTAAATAAATCTTCCGAAATCGAGATTGACGTGAAGGGGTTATTTTGGATCGTCGAGGGAAGCAACTGTATTGTAAAATAGACCAATTTTGGAGAATTCTGGACATTTTGTCCATGACGAGTGCTAAGGCTCCGCTGTGGTGAACACCGCTATAGCGGAAGAAAAAACTGCTATAGCAGAAGTCAAGGCGGTCAATCTCTGCCATAGCAGTTGACTCCGCTACGGCGGTACCGCTATAGCGGAAGCCGATCTCTATAGCGGAGCTCAACAAGATTTAATATAGAAACTTCCCCAAAATAGTTCAGTTTTCTACAATTCATTAATTTCAGGCATTTTTCCTCCGTTCTTCATCGTTTTTCTTCCCTAAGGTAAGGTTTCTACTCCTCAATCTTCGTAATACTTTTCCTATGCGGTAGAATTGCTAGGGGTGGACTTGGGGAGAGGTTTAGAATGACTTAGGGATGGTAGAATCCGGGGGAATAGGGGGATTTTATGTGTAGAAGTTCTTGGGTGTTGCTAAATTTACCGTTTTATGATCATGTGACCTTAATTTCCTAATTTTATTCGAAAAAAAGATAAAACTAGGTGAATTAACAGTGGGAAAGCCCCGAGAAAGGGTGGAATGATCATGGGTGGCCTGGGATTTAGGATTCTTGCATAATTCGGGTAAATTATCGGCCATGGGGATTAATTCTTGGTTATTGTGTGTTGTTTTAGACCAAGAATCAGCAAGAACTTCGGAGAACGGGAAAGCTCTGGTTGAGTAGAGCTTGGATCATTTCGAGGTTTGTAAAACAAGTAGTAGTAAAACAAGTCTAGCCCTCGGCCCCGCCAAGCCTAGTATTATCACAAAATTGTAGTAAAACAAGTCTAGTCCTCAGCCCCGCGAGCCTAGTATTATTAGAAATAGTGATAAAATATCCTTTAGAACTTTTCTCACCCCGAGAAGATTCACAAAATAAGTCGAACTGTTTCCAAATCATTTCCGTCAAAAATGGCCCCCCCGGGCCATGCAAGGTTTAGAAAACAGTTCCAGTAGGCCCGAAGCCAAAACAATAGTAAAATGTGGAAGAAACCTCTTTATATGCATAGAAATGGTATGATCGGACACACAATAGCCGCCCCGCAGCTCATTATCAACCTAACGGCCCTGCACAGGCTCCTAAGCTACTCAACAAGCATAACCAGCCTAGAAGGATAATTCTATGTCCGGGACTCATAAGACATTACCAATGATCCCACCATCTATGTTCCAGAGTCAACACGGCCCCACGGGAACACAAGGGTAATAATATTAATAAATCAAAATACTACACACAACAGAGGAAAGAAATGAGATGAATCACGGAAGAGCGGTCAAGGTCTGTGGTACCAGCCTAACAACCCAACCCAAGGATGCCAACTAGTACAATTTTACCCGATATATGCGAAGTCTAGGGAGTTAAGCCGTAACTTACCTGTCGTTCGATGACAAGCTGCTAGAACAACGATGTCCAAGATCGAACTGCTCTGAGAAGCTCCAAAATGAAATCAAACTCGAATTCGAAACAATAACCAAGTTTGCCAGAAAATCCCACAATCAAAACTCTAACTCATGAACCTGCCGATGCCACAAAACCCTTTCATTCTGAGCTGAGTCCTTTTTGCACCATAACAAGAAGTTGCATACCAGTCTAACACTCATCCATCATCGATGCATCAACTGAAACACTGGAATCCCACATAAACAACAACTCTGGAGGAATCAATTGAACAAACTTTCAAATCCTCGGCAATAAAATAGCGATTACCAGTCTTTGCGTATCATCAGAACTCAAAATTACCTCACTAGTCTCAACCCGCACAAGTTGACCACATAAAGCATACACCACTGCTGAAGCTCAAACTTACAGTGCTGAGTCTGTCCAACCAAGGACCTCGTACTAACTGGAACACTACTGAAATCTGGAATAACTAGAATGTCTTATAGTCCTGTTTGATCAGTCTGGTTATTGAACTGTGTATTTTTGCTTATTGGTTTACAAGTTAATTGTTCATTGTTGTGACTGTGAATTGTTGACATTCGGTTGGCTCGGGTACCACGCCTGGTATAGGAATACTAATGGTTGGATCGGGTACCACGCCTGGTACGAGAATACTAATGGTTGTCTCTGGTACCACGCCTGGTATGAGAAATTACTAACGGTTGGCTCGGGTACCACTCCTGGTACGGGTTTACTTTACTGCATCATTGCATGGATATTTATTGCATTTTGTTGATTGATATTGGTTCCGTGAGCGTACCGGGTTGTATTATTGAGAGTTATAATTGTTTATGGTCCTTGTGAGTCTGGGTTATTATTGTATCTGATTTAGAGTTGGTCTTGGTGTAGACCGGGTTGCTTGCGAACACTTAGTTGTTGATTAGAGGGGATCCCAGGGTGGGTCCGGGCTATATAGATATGAGGGTGTGACTTGTATTGATTCTCGTATTGAAAGTGAATGGTATGTAAAGACAAGTTAGGATGAGATTTGTAGTTAGAGGTGTTTGGTAATTATATTACATGTTTCCTATACTATTACTTGATTCTTGTACTTTTCATACATTATTATTGGAACTAGCTGATGATCCTACCAGTACACGGTGGTTGTATACTGATACTGCACTTGCTTATTTTTTTGTGAGTATAGAAAATCTTCCGGCGGTTGACGCACGACCTCACTTGTAGGCCTGACTGTTCTAGATATCAAGGGTGAGCTGCTCGACCAAGACGCCTCGGTGTCTATCTTTTGAGTTACAGTCCAATTGTTTTGGGCCTAGATTGTTTCTTATTATTTTATGTTTTGGGGTTGCATCCCCGTACTCTAGTATTTGTAGCATTTGGTACGATGACTTTTAGGTTCTAGGAGAATTTTTGCAGGCTTATTTAATGATATTGTTCCTTGTGTATTCGAATTGCTAGTTTATTTTCTGTTTGCTGGTTTTTGGCCGTTAGTCTAGGCTAAGAGTTGGAATCTATTTGTTCGCTCATCTGGAGGTTGGGTGGGTGCCACTCACGATGGTCTGGGTTGTGACAAAGATGGTATCAGAGCCCTAGGTTCGTTGATCTAGTTGTACCAAACAAGTCTAGTAGAGTCTTGCGGAATGGTGCAGAGACGTCCGTACTTTTCTTTGAGAGGCTATGGGGCTTTAGGAAAAACTATCTTTTCCTTCCTTCCTTCATGCTATAACTTGATTCCAATTGGTATCTGGTGATAAAATTGGTATATAACCTCATTCACTCTTTTGTCTGCAGATGGTTAATACAAGAAACAATGGAGCGAGAACAGTGATCCCCTCAGCAGGCCCGGTAGCTCGTGGCAGAGGTAGGGGAAGGGGCGGAGAAAGAGGGAGAGCCACAACTGCCATGGGTGGGGCTTAAGCTGCTGCAGGAGAGCGAGAGACAACCCCTCCCCCACCTCATGATCAGGTTGTTAAGGATGTGGAAGTTGTTGTAGAGGATGAAGAGGCACAGGCAGAGGCGGAGGCAGCACCGGTTAGGGGTGCAGGCCTTCCTACTCTGACACCAGAAGCCTTTCAGCAGGCTTGGAATATTTTGAGTGGGTTGGTTGGTGCTGGAGCCATACCCACGGCATTTGCAAATCAGGCTTGGGATACTCAACCAGCAATTACTACGGTGCGTAGGATGGATGCAGCTTCAGGAACAAATGATTTCTTCAGGCCAATGCTAGGCCCGGTGATGACCGGGAAAGAACATGAGATACTGACCAAGTTTCTCAAGCTGAAGCCTTTGACGTTTTAGGGTATCGATAGGGAGGATGCTTATGAGTTCATCTTGGATTGCTATGAGAGGTTACACAAGTTGGGTATCGTACGTTAGTATGGGGTTGAGTTCATCACATTTCAGCTGCAGGGTGACGCTAAGCAATGGTGGAGGTCTCAGGTAAAGTGCAAACCATCTACATTGCATGTTTTGACTTGGGAGGAGTTTCATGCTCTCTTCCTAGAGAAGTACATACCTCGTACATTGAGAGACATGTAAAAGGATGAGTTCTTGCATTTGGAACAAAGAAGCATGTCAGTCTCCGTTTATGAGGCTAAGTTCCATGCTTTGTATCATTATGTTACTCAGTTGTTGGGCTCAGAAGAGGAGAGGTTTCGGTTGTTTATGAAGGGTCTGAACACTGATTTACAAGTATTTTCTGTTCATATGACTTCTTCAAGAAAGGGCTTCAATGCAGTGACGAACTATGTTAAGAAGTTAGAAGGGGTCAGGCAAGCGGGGCATGCTAAGGCTTTAGCCAAGAAGCCCCAGAATGAGGGAAATTTTAGTGGTTCGTACTCCAGGGGCCAAAATCAGCAGGCATACTCAGCCCGTCCTATTCAGTCAGCTCTGCCAGCTGCTATATGTGGTCGTCAGGGAGCTAATCATTAGTCTTCAGCTCCTAAAGGCCAGGAAACGTCCTATACATCTGCTAAGATGCCTACACTTGACCGTGGATGCTTCCATTGTGGTGATCTGGGCCACTTTAAGAGGGAGTGCCCACTCAGGCAGACAAATAATAAGGGTCAGCAGCAGTCTAGAGCAGTGGTCCCGGCAGGTAGAGGCGGTAATGCTAGAGGCTATCCACAGGGTGGGCAAGGTAACTTACAGGGAGACCGGGGAGACAGAGGGAACGACGACTCAAGTAGGCGTGCAGCACAACCAGCCCGAGAAGTTCCCTGGATTGATGATCGGGCTTATTGCTATGCATTTCCAGGGAGGACCGAGGCGGAAGCATCAAATGCGGTGATCATAGGTACCATTCTTGTCTGTAATAAAATGGCTTTGGTATTATTTGACCCAGGTTCTACATATTCTTATATGTCTGTGAGTTTTTCATTGGGTATGGACTTGATATGTGATATCCTTGATTCCCCTATCCATGTTTCTACCTCGATTGGAGAGTCTGTGGTTGTGACTCATATTTACCGAGATTGTTCTGTTGTGTTTGTGGGGTTGCATACTTGGGTAGACTTGGTAATCCTTGATATGGTTGATTTTAGTATTATCTTGGGCATGACCTGGTTATCCCATTATCATGCTATGTTAAATTGTAACACCAAGACTATGGCTTAGAGATTCCGGGTAAGGATAGGCTAGAGTGGGAAGGTGTGTACAGGCCTAAGACAGTTAAGATCATATCGTTTGTTCGGGCTAGGAAGCTAGTGGGGAGGGGGTGTCTAGCCTTCATGGCTCAGTTCCAGGATGATAGTGTGGAATCCCCGTCTATTGAGTCGATTCCAGTGGTTTCTGAGTTTCGAGAGGTGTTTCCAGCGGATTTGCATGGTATGCCTCCGAACAGAGATATAGACTTTTGTATTGATTTGGAGCCACGCACTCATCCCATATCCATTCCTCCGTATCATATGGCTCTGGTAGAGTTAACGGAGCTTAAGACTCAGCTACAGGAACTCCTAGATAAGGGATTTATCCATCCCAGTGCTTCACCTTGGGGTGCTCCGGTCTTATTCGTAAAGAAAAAGGATGGTAGTATGCGGATTTGCATAGATTATAGGCAGTTGAACAAGGTTACCATCCGGAATAAGTATCCACTACCCCGTATTGATGATCTGTTTGACCAGCTCCAGGGTGCATCGATGTTTTCAAAAATTGACTTGAGGTCAGGGTATCATCAGTTAAAGATTACACCTGAGGACATTCCTAAGACTGCTTTTCGGACCTGGTATGGGCATTACGAGTTCTTAGTGATGTCATTTGGTTTGACTAATGCACCGACAACATTCATGAGTTTGATGAATGGGGTATTTAAGTCGTATTTGGATTCCTTCGTTATCATTTTTATCGATGATATTTTGATCTACTCCAAGAGTAGGGAGGAGCATGCTATTCATCTTCGTATTGTGCTGGACATACTGAGACGTCAAAAGCTTTATGCGAAGTTTTTCAAGTGTGAATTTTGGTTAACTTCGGTTGAGTTCTTGGGGCATGTAGTGTTAAAAAGGGGGGGTGATGGTAGACCCCTAGAAGATTTAGGCAGTCAGGAGTTGGACCCGGCCTAGCTCTGTGACAGAGGTGAGGAGTTTTGTTGGGCTCGCAGGGTACTACCGGAGGTTTGTTAAGGCTTTTGCATCTATTTCTACTCATCTGACCAGGCTGACACAGAAAGATGTACCATTTGTGTGGTCCGACAAGTGCGATGAGAGCTTCCAAAAGCTCAAGACACTTCTGACCACGACTT
This sequence comes from Jaltomata sinuosa, assembly GCA_003996215.1. Classification (NCBI taxonomy): domain Eukaryota; kingdom Viridiplantae; phylum Streptophyta; class Magnoliopsida; order Solanales; family Solanaceae; genus Jaltomata; species Jaltomata sinuosa. Next base: position 316,662 of record QJPP01007609.1, on the reverse strand, counting down.
CTATTTTGTCCTTGTCGGTTGAAGGTAAAGATTTTATTATTTACTGTTATGCTTCACATTCTGGTTTAGGTGCTCTGTTGATGCAGAACAGGAATGTGATAGCCTATGCATCTAGGCAGTTGAAGGTGCATGAGAGGAACTACCCGACTCACGACTTAGAGTTTGCAGCGGTGGTTTTTGCACTCAAGATTTGGAGACACTATCTCTATGGTGTCAAGTGTGAGGTGTTCACTGATCATCGCAGTCTGCAGCATGTGTTCACTCATAAGGACTTGAATTTGAAGCAGAGAAGGTGGATGGAATTGTTGAAGGACTATGATGTGACTATTCAGTACCATCCGAGTAGGGCTAATGTGGTGGCAAACGCATTGAGCTGAAAGACAGTTAGCATAGGTAGTTTGGCTTGTTTGAGTGTGTCCAAACGACCACTAGCAAAGGAAATTCAGGCGTTAGAGTCCAAGTTCATGCACTTGGGTATTTCAGAACAAGGTGGATTGTTGGCCAACATTGAGGTCAAGGCCACCTTTATAGAGGAGATAAAGGCCAAGCAGTTTCAGAATCCGAAACTAAGTAAGCTCCGGGGTAAGGTAATATCCAGAGAGTCCAGGGACGTTACGCTAGACTCTGGTGGAGTATTAAATTTCAGGGGGAGGATTTGTGTTCCTCGGATTGATGACATAATTCAGAATATCTTGACAGAGGCTCACGGTTTGCGGTACTCAATTCATCCGAGTATGACCAAAATGTACCAGAACTTGAGGCAGCATTACTGGTGGCCTGGGATGAAAAGGGATATAGTTGATTTTGTGTCCAAGTGTCAGAACTGCCAGCAGGTAAAGTATGAGCATCAGAGACCTGCAGGTCTACTTCAGATAATGACCTTTCCCGAGTGGAAGTGGGAGAGGATAGCCATGGATTTTGTGGTGGGTCTTCCCAAGACATTGGGAAGGTATGACTCAATTTGAGTCATTATCGACAGGCTGACCAAGTCCGCTTATTTCATTCCGGTCATGGTAGAATTCAATTTGCAGCAGTTGGTTAAGATCTACGTGAAGAAAATTATGAGATTGCATGGAGTACCACTGTTCATCATTTCAGACAGAGGTACACAGTTCACCTCTAAATTTTGGGGCAAGCTATATGAAGAGTTGGGTACACAACTCACCTTTAGTACAACCTTCCATCCTCAGACTGATGGTCAGTCAAAGAGGATGATCCAGGTATTGGAGGACATGTTGAGAGCATGTGTGATGGACTTCAGGGGTCATTGGGACCAGTTTCTACCATTGTGCGAATTCTCGTACAACAATAACTACCACTCCAGTATTGACATAGCACCATTCGAGGCATTGTATGAGAGAGGTTGTAGATCACCGGTTGGGTTGTTTGAGGGAGGCGATGTAAAGCCTCTGGGCATAGACTTGGTAAGGGAAGCGCAGGAAAAGGTAAGAGGCATTCAGACCAAATTTTTAGCCACCCAAAGTAGGCAGAAAGAATACCCAGATCGCAGGGTCTGGGACATGGAATTTCAGGTTGGTGAACAAGTACTGTTGAAAGTGTCACCAATGAAGTAAATTATGCGGTTTCGTAAAAAGGGCAAGCTCAGCCCTTGGTCCGTTTGAGGTTCTTGAAATTGTGGGGCAAGTGGCTTACAAGTTAGCACTGCCGCCTAGTTTGTTGGGTGTCCATCCAGTATTCCATATATCCATGCTTAAACGATACCATGGAGATGGGGATTACATCATCAAGTAGGATGAGGTGCTCTTTGATAAGGATCTTCATTATGAAGAGGAACTAATTTTGATTCTTGCTCGGGATATACGGAGGTTGAGAACAAAGGTGATTGATTTGGTAAAGGTTCAGTGGAAGCATCGTCCAGTTAAGGAAGCCACTTGGGAAACCGAGAAGGACATGGGGGATAAGTACCCTCACTTTTTTGAGGATTCAGGTACTACACTTTCCTTTCTTTATTTTTGTAATTTTGAGCTTGATCATTCGAGGATGAACGATGGGTAAATTGGTATCTATTGTAATGACCGGGTCTGTCATTACGGGTAGTCCAATCGTGCTAATTTTTAGAGTTAGAAAACTCCAAATTTGGGAGTTTGAAATTCTGGGCTAGGCTAGCCTCGGCCAGATTTGGAGTGAGGTATAGTCTAGGGAAATCCGGGTAATGATTGGGTTTAATGTCTTTAGTTGATCTTGTTTTCCATGTAGCCAAGATATAAAGGAATCCGGAGGACATTTCAGAATCGAATTCGGGTAAATAGATCTTCCAAAATCGAGATTGACGTGAATGGGTTGTTTCGGATCATTGGAGGAAGCAAGTGTGTTGTAAAATGGACCAATTTTAGAGAATTTCAGACATTTTGTCTATGACGAGCGCTAAGGCTCCGCTGTGGTGACCTCTACTTTAGCGGAAGAAAGGACCGCTATAGCGGAAGTCAAGCCGGTCAATCTCTGCCATAGCGGTTGAATCTGCTACGGTGATACCGCTATATTGGAAGCCGACCTCTATAGCGGAGCCTGACGGAATTTAATGCAGAAACTTCCCCAAAATAGTTTAGTTTTCTACAATTCGTTTGGGAGAAGAACTAGGGCAATTTCAGGCATTTTTCCTCCGTTCTTCATCGTTTTTCTTCCCTAAGGTAAGGTTTCTACTCCCCAAACTCCAAATACTTTTTCTATGCGGTAGAATTGCTAGGGGTGGACTTGGAAAGTGATTTGGAATGACTTAGGGATGGTAGAATCCGGGGGAATAGGGGGATTCTATGTGTAGAAGTTCTTGGGTGGTTCTAAATTTACCGTTTTATGATCATGTGACCTTAATTTCCTAATTTTATTCGAAAAAAGATAAAACTAGGTGAATTAACGGTGGGAAAGCCTGGGGAAAGGGTGGAATGATCATGGGTGGCCTGAGGTTTAAGATTCTTGCGTAATCCGGGTAAATTGTAGGCCATGGGGATTAATTCTTGGTTATTATGTGTTATTTTAGACCAAGAACCGGCAAGAACTTCAGAGAACGGGAAAGCTCCGGTTATGTAGAGCTTGGATTATTTTGAGGTAGGTGATGGCTTGATTTCTTTATGCATTGTGTGTTTGAGTACTTTTATCTAAGTGATTGTATGAGATGTATTGCTTAGGAGATGAATTGGAATGTCTTATAGTCCTGTTTGATCAGTCTGGTTATTGAACTGTGCATTTTTGCTTGTTGGTTTACAAGTTAATTGTTCATTGTTGTGACTGTGGATTGTTTACAATCGGTTGGCTCGGTTACCACGCCTGGTACGGGAATACTAATGGTTGGATCAAGTACCACGCCTGATACGGGAATACTAATGGTTGGCTCGGGTACCACGCCTGGTACGGGAAATTACTAATGGTTGGCTCAGGTACCAAGCCTGGTACGGGTTTACTTTACTACATTATTACATGGATATTTATTATATTGTATTGATTGATATTGGTTTGGTGAGCGGACCGGGATGTATTATTGAGAGTGATAATTGTTTATGGTCCTTGTGAGGCTGGGTTATTGTTGTATCTGATTTAGAGTTGGTCTTGGTGTAGGTCGGGTTGCTTGTGAACACTTAGGTGTTGGTTAGAGGGGATCCCAGGGTGGGTCCGGTCTATATAGATATGAGGGTGTGACTTGTATTGATTCTCGTATTGGAAGTGAATGGTATGTAAAGACAAGTTAGGATGAGATTTGTAGTTAGAGGTGTTTGGTAATTGGATTACGTGTTTCCTGTACTGTTACTTGATTCTTGTACTGTTCATACATTATTATTGGAAATGACTGATGATCCTACCAGTACACGATGGTTGTGTACTGCTACTATACTTTCTTGTATTTTTGTGAGTACATGAAATCTTCTGGCGGTTGATGTACGACCTCACTTGTAGGCCTGACTGTTCCAGATATCAATGGTGAGCTATTCGACCAAGCCGCCTCGGTGTCTATCTTTTGAGTTACAGCCCAATTGTTTTGGGCCTAGACTGTTTCTTATGTTTTTAAGTTTTGGGGTTGCATCCCCGTACTCTAGTATTTGTAGCATTTGGTACGATGACTTTTAGGTTCTAAGGGAATTTCCACACGCTTATTTAATGATATGGTTCCTTGCGTATTTGAATTGCTAGTTTATTTTCTGTTTGCTGATTTTAGGCTGTTAGTCTAGGCTAAGAGTTAGACTATATTGGTTCACATATCCATGGGTTGGGTCGATGCCACTCACGACGGTCTGGGTCGGGACAATTACTCCTAAATCATTCGACACTTAGCAAAATCAGTCAAGAATAGGAAGCTTTCTCTCAAGAACAAGGCAAAAAGGTTTCCTCCAAGTTCCTCTCAGAATCCAAAGGTTCAACCGTAGAATCTTCATCCAGGTATGTGGGATTTTACTAGTAGGTTCCTTTCACCCATTAGGTCCCTAGAATTTAGCCTCTCCCTGATTGGTTAGACTTAGGGTTCATAAACCTTAGAGTTTTTCTTTGATATTCAGATGTTATAATTTATATATGATGCTTAGTTCATGTTTCTTAGAGGATTACTACAGTTCATGTATAGAATTCAGAACCCTAGCTTGTGATAATTTTCAGTACTTCATAAAATATGCTTGCTAGGCAGATTAGTCAGATAATCATGCTTTAGAAATCGAATGTCATATCTTTCAGTATAAGTATGTTGCATTCTCAGTTAATTATCAGTACTTTGAGCTATCCACTATTTCATTGCATTATTATTTATATTCAGTTGAGAGTAGACTTAGTACTGAGCGGATGAGGGGATGAAGGCTTAGCTGTCAGTTTAAGCTAAGATCTTTAGAGCAGTCCCCAAGTCCCAGAACTACGGCGCCACCGTAGGTATTAAAGGAGTCAGCTGTCAGACTAGGCTGCACATCCTTGTCCCCTGTGGTCATCAGTAGTGGATCCACATCAGACTTGTTCATACCCTTGGCAAGGTATGAACACTCTTCCATCCAGGGTTACATGTTGGTCCCATAGTTAGCTCAACTTGGGGTATGTCGGTTAATAGTATCTCCCATAGTCAAACTCAGATTGCAATGACCATGTGCCCAATATTTATTTCAGTATTCAGTCCAGCATGTTATACTCATGATTTGTAATTGGTCATTGTATCCAGTCCAGCTTTCACTTATATTTTAGTATGTTCATGTTTATGCTCATCACTTTACTGTTCAGCTTAGTACATATCCCGCATGCTCAGTACATTCAAAGTACTGATGCATACTCTTGTACTATATCATTTTATGATGTAGGTTCAGGCACTCAGCATCCAGACCGCGCATAGTCGATTCCCAGTCCATACTCAGCAGCTCAGTGGTGAGTCCTCATAGTTCGAGGGCGATAGACATACTTTACTTTCAGTATTTTCTTTTCAGTTTCAATCTTATTAGGGTTAGCTGGGGGCATGTCCCAGCAACTCACATCAGTTAGAGGCTTTTAGACATAGACTAGATTTCAGCAGTTGTTGGTGTTATTTTCAGTCAGCATTATACCCTTTATATATTTCATATATTCAGATCTTTGGGTTCTTCCTATTTCAGTTATTAAATTATTTTTAGCTTTCGCACAGTGCATGTTTTAACAAAATTGGACTTCGTATAGATATACCATGCCATGGGTTAGCTTGGGGTCACTTGTGACACTAAGCACCATATCGCGTCCAGGGGGTAGCCTCGAGGCATGACAAACTTGTTAGTAGAGCATAAGGTTCAAGTGTCCTAGGGTGTCTGAAAGCTGCATCAAGTAGAGCCTTCCTCATGGGTGTGAAGCGCGCCACACTTATGAGGAGGGGCTACAAGATGTCATTAGGAACAACTTCCCTTCCTTCTTTTTCCAGCTCGTGCTATAGAGTGTAACCTCTATTTAATCTCCTTTTAACTTATGCTCTTCACATTTCAAAAGAAAAATGCCTCCCAGAAGAGCTAACGCTAGGAATAAGCCAGCAGCTCCAGCATATCCGTTGAATGAGCAAGTCACGCATGCCGAATTTAGGGCTGCTTTTCAAGTGCTTGCTTAGGCCATGACCGCCCAGGTCAACTAGCAGGATGCGACACCAGCTCCGCCTTAGATCAACGTTGTTGCAGCTAGGATTCAGGATTTCACAAGGATGAACCCTCCAGAGTTTCATGGGTCCAAGTCCGAAGAGGATCCCCAAGAGTTTTTAGATGATATTCAGAAGGTGAAAGACATTATGGGTGTCACTCCAGTCGAGGGGGCAGACTTGACCGCCTATCAGTTGAAGGGCGTGGCCTACACTTAGTACCAGCAATGGAAGGAATCCCGTTATGCCAATGCAGGGCCAGTGACTTAGAATGTTTTCAAGACACCTTTTCTGGACCTGTTCTTCCCACTAGAGCTCAGGGAAGCCAAGATTCAGGAATTCATCAATCTGAAGAAGAATGACATGAGTGTGAAGGACTATGCTCTCAAGTTCACCCCGCTATCCAAGTATGCTCCAGCGATAGTAGTTGACTCTAGAGCTTGTATGAGCAAGTTTGTATCTGGTGTATCGGATGATGTAGTCAAGGAATGCAAGACCGCTATGCTGATTAAGAAGATGGACTTCTCCAGGTTGGTTACCTACGCTCAACAGATCGAGGAAGATGAAATCAAGGAAAGGGGAAGAGATACTAAGAGGGCTAGGATAGGTGACTTCAGCTACTCTCAGCAGAGGTTAGAGAGTAGAAATCGCTCTTAGTTCCACCAATATTTTTTAGCTCCAACTCCATCTTCTGCTAGTGCCCCAGTTCCTAAGTTCAAGAAGGATCGACGGGATATAGAGTTTGGCTCTAAGTCCCAAGGTACGATTACTAGTGGGCACACAAATCCAGTATGTAAGAAGTGTGGTAAAAACCACCAAGGCGAGTTCATGGCAGGTAGTGCAAATTTTTTTGGGTGTGGTAAGCCAGGCCACATAATGAGGAATTGTCCAACAGCTTCTCAAAAGGGTAAGGATGTTCGCCCACAGACTCAGACTGGTTCTACAGCAGCTCCAGCAGGTCACCCCACTCAGCAGGGTGCCTCATCTGGAACAGGTGGTGGTCAACGCTAGAACATGTTATATGTTCTTCAGGCTCGACAGGACCAGGAGGATTCTCCTGATGTGGTCACAGGAACGTTGTGAGTTTTTAATACTGATGTTTATGAATTGTTAGATCCAGCGGCTATATTTTCCTTTATAACTCCATATATAGCAGTAAACTTTGGTGTAAGTCCAGAAGTCCTCCCAGAAGCCTTCACAGTCTCTACTCTAGTTGGTGACCCAGTTATAGCTAGACGGGTATACAAAAATTGCCTTGTCACAGTTTCCCAGAAAGTCACCTCAGCAGATCTCGTAGAGTTAGAAATGGTGGATTTTGATATCATTCTAGGCATCGATTGGTTGAATTCCTATTATGCCTCAGTCGATTGTAGAACTAGAATCGTTCAGTTTTAGTTTCCAAATGATCCAGTCTTAGAATGGAAGGGTAATAATTTAGTGCCTGTAGGTTATTTCATCTCCTACCTTAAGGCCAGAAAAATGATTTCCAAGGAGTATATCTACCATCTTGTACGGGTTAAGGATTCAAACTCCAAAACCCCAACTCTCGAGTCAGTTCCAATAGTAAGTGAATTTCCATAAGTGTTTCCAGAAGATCTTCTTGGAGTTCCTCTCGAAAGGGAAATCGACTTCGAAATAGATCTCCTTCTAGATACCCAGCCTATTTTGATTCCTCCTTACAAAATGGATCCAGCTGAGTTTAAGGAATTGAAAGAATAGCTGAAAGACCTTCTAGATAAAGGCTTTATTAGACCCAACATCTCTCCATGGGGAGCTCCAGTATTATTCGTGCGTAAGAAATGCGATTCTCTCAAGATGTGCATTGGCTACCGTCAGTTGAATAAGGTCACAATCAAGAATAAATATCCCATCCCCAGGATTGATGACTTGTTCGACCAGCTTCAGGGTGCTAGTTGTTTTTCTAAGATAGACCTTAGATTCGGCTATCATCAGCTCAGAGTCAGGGGTAGTGACATCCCGAAGATTGCCTTCAGGACTCTGTATGGTCACTATGAATTTATAGTTATGTCTTTTGTACTAACCAATACTTCTGTTGTTTTCATGGATTTAATGAACAGGGTGTTCAAGCAGTATTTAGACTTGTTCATTATCATCTTTATTGATGATATCCTCATTTATTCTCGGAATGAGGAAGAGCATGCAATTCATCTGAGGGTCATTCTGCAAACTCTCAAGGACCGCCAGTTATTCTCCAAGTTTAGTAAATGTGAGTTCTAGTTGAAATCAGTTGCTTTCCTTGGTCATGTGGTATTTAGCAAAGGGATCCGAGTGGATTCTCAAAAAATTAAGGCAGTAAAGCACTGGCCCAGACCCACCTCTCCGACAAACATCAGGAGTTTCTTGGGTTTGGCCGATTACTACAGGAGGTTTGTTAAAGGATTTTCATCCATAGCTGCCCCATTGACCAAGTTGACTCAGAAGAAGGTCAAGTTCCAGTGGTCAGATGAGTGTGAGAAACGTTCCTTAGAACTGAAGACCAGGTTGACTACAACTCCTGTCTTGACTCTACCAGAGGGTTTAGATGGTTACGTAGTTTATTGCGATACGTCCAGGGTGCGCCTAGGTTGTGTTTTGATGTAGTAGGGTAAGGTCATAACTTATGCTTCCAGACAACTTAAGGTCGACTAGAAGAACTACCCGACTCATGGCCTAGAGCTTGCAGCTATTGTGTTTGCCTTAAAGATCTAGAGACACTACTTTTATGGTGTTCATGTTGATATATTCACAGATCATCAGAGCCTATAATATGTGTTCACCCAGAAAGAGTTGAATCTTCACCAGAGGATATGGATCGAGTTCCTCAAGGATTATGACATGAATATGCTCTACCATCCGTGTAAGGCCAATGTAGTGGTTGATGCTCTCAGCAGTCTATCTATGGGTAGCGTATCGCATGTTGAGAAAGAGAAGAAAAAATTAGCCAGAAATGTTCACCAGCTGGCTCGCTTAGGAGTTTGCCTTATGGACATGTCAGATGGTGGGGTGATAGTACAGAATGGATCAGAATCTTCTTTGGTAGTGTAGGTTAAGGAGAAGCAGGATAGCGACCCATTATTACTTCAGCTAAAGGGTGCAGTTCATCAGCAGAGAGTAGAGGTTTCCTCCTAAGAGGGAGATGGTGTGCTTCGTTACCAGGGTCGCTTATGTGTTCCTAGGGTGGGTGAGTTAAGGCAGCAGATCCTTATAGAAGCCTATAATTCCAGATTTTCTATTCATTCGGGTGCCACTAAGATGTATCGTGATCTATGGGAAGTCTATTGGTGGAACGGCATGAAGATGGACATCGCAGATTTTGTTGCTAAGTGTCCCAACTATCAGCAGGTGAAGGTAGAACATCAGAAACCAGGAGGTGTGACTCAATATATTAGCATTCCTACTTGGAAGTGGGAGGTGATCAACATGGATTTCATTACGGGTTTACCTCGTACTCGCAGACAACACGACTCCATTTGGGTGATAGTGGATAGAGTTACTAAGTCAGCTCACTTACTGGCAGTCAAGACTACAGATTCAGCGGAGGACTATGCCAAACTCTACATCAGTGAGATAGTTAGGTTGTATGGGGTTTCCTTGTCTATCATCTCAGATAGAGATCATCTGTTTACATCTCATTTTTGGAGATCGTTTCAGAGAGGTCTTGGTACTTAGGCGAATCTCAGTACAACATTTCACCCACAGACGGATGGTCAGGCAGAGCATACCATTCAGACCTTAGAAGATATGTTGAGAGCTAGTGTGATTGATTTCAAGGGTAGTTGGGATGATCACCTGCCTCTCATAGAGTTCCTCTATAACTACAATTTTCACTCCAGTATTCAGATGGCTCCTTATGAGGCACTTTATGGGCGTAGATACAGATCACCGGTACGTTAGTTCGAAGTAGGTGAAGCAGCCTTGATTGGGTTAGATTTGGTTCATTAGGCTATGGAAAAAGTTCAGCTCATCAGAGATAGACTAAAGACCGCTCAGAGTCATCAGAAGTTCTATGCAGATGTGAGGAGAAGAGACTTAGAATTCGAAATCGATGATTGGGTTTCCTTGAAAGTGTCACCCATTAAAAGGAGTGATGAGATTTGGCATAAAGGGGAAGCTCAGTACCAAGTATGTAGGTCCTTACAGAATCCTGAAAAAGGTTGGTCATGTGCTTATGAGTTAGAGCTGCCAGCAGAACTAGCAGCAGTTCATCCAGTCTTCCATATTTCCCTGCTGAAGAAGTGTGTGGGTGATCCAGCATCGATTGTACTTTTAGAGAGCATGGCTGTGAAGGATAGCCTCACCTATGAGAAGGTTCTAGTTGAGATTCTTGACCATCAGGTTCGTAGGTTGAGAAATAAGGAAGTCGCTTCGGTAAAAGTTTTGTGGAGAAATCAGTCCGTAGAGGGAGATACTTGGGAAGCAGAAGCAGTCATAATAGCCAAGTATCCTCTCCTCTTTCCCTCCGTTTTAGCTTGAGGTAATAGTTCCTCTCTAGTCCTTCAGTTCACTCTTGTGCAATTCAGTCTCAGTATCTTGTTCCACCAGTTATCCTTGCACTTCAGCATATTTGCATGTTTATGGAACTCAGTTCAGTTAGATATCAGTTTCTAGTTTTCAGTTGGTAGGGATTGCAACTCTTTCCCTCCAAAATCGGCTTAGTCAACCTTCATTCGAATCCAAATGATCCCAAGGGGGAGATATTGTAACACTCCAAAACTTAATTCAGCTTTAAAAACCTAGAACTCGGAGGAAATTCCATCCCAGTCAAGCTTCACGAGCTGACCCACGGGAGTCGTGGACACGATGGCCCATCAGGGGTCCCCGTGGGAAAAGGCCAGGGACTTGCTCCCAGCTGGATCTAGACAAACGGGGGACCCGAAGGGTGTCCGAGGTCCGATGGGCCATTGGGTAGCTCGTGAGGAGGAGCCAGCGCCCAACGTCCCAGCCTCCCTCCCTCAACGAGCAATCACCATGGGCATCGCTGACGCGACGGGCTGTGGAAGCCGCCCATGGGAATGATCCAGGGAACCAGCCCCTCCTGCCCAGTCATGACGCCCTGGCCAATGGGCCATCGCAGGTCTGGCGCCCATCAGGCGGCCCGTCCGGCGGTGACTTTTTTCGAAATTTTCAGTTTAAGTTTGGGGCAGTCCGGTCTTTTCCCAATTCTTTTATTTCCGATCCTAAGTCATTTTGAGAGTAATTAAAGGGTTTTTAACTCTATTTTCCCTCATTACTCCTAAATCATTCGACACTTAGCAAAATCAGTCAAGAACAGGACGCTTTCTCTCAAGAACAAGGCAAAAAGGTTTCCTCCAAGTTCCTCTAAGAATCCAAAAGTTCAACCGTAGAATTTCATCCAGGTATGTGGGATTTCACTAGTAGATTCCTTTCACCCATTTGGTCCCTAGAATTCATCCAGTCCTTCAGGTTTCTCCCTGATTGATTAGACCTAGGGTTCATAAGCTTTAGAGTTTTTCTTTGATATTCAGATGCTATAATTTATATATGATGCTTAGTTCATGTTTCTTGGAGGATTACTACAGTTCATGTATAGAATTTAGAACCCTAGCTTGTGATAATTTTCAGTTCTTCATAAATTATGCTTACTAGGCAGATCAGTCAGATAATCATGCTTCAGAAATCAAAGGTCATATCTTTCAGTATAAGTATGTTGCATTCTCAGTTAATTATCAGTACTTTGAGCTATCCACTTTTTCAGTGCATTGTTGTTTATATTAAGTTGGAAGTAGACTTAGTACCGAGCGGACGAGGGGATGAAGGCTTAGCTGTCAGTTTAGACTAAGACCTTTAGTAGCAGTCCCCAAGTCCCAGAACTACGGCACCATCGTAGGTATTAAAGGAGTCGGCTGTCAGACTAGGCTGCACATCCTTGTCCCCTGTGGACATTAGTAGTAGATCCACATCAGACTTGTTCGTACCCTTGGTAAGGTATGAACACCTTTCCATCTAGGGTTACAGGTTGGTCCCATAGTTAGCTCAACTTGGGGTATGTCGGTTAATAGTATCTCCCACAGTCAGACTCAGATTGCAATGACCATGTGCCTAGTATTTATTTCAGTATTCAGTCCAACATGTTATACTCATGATTTGTACTTGGTCATTGTATCCAGTTCAACTTTCACTTATATTTTAGTATGTTCATGTTTATGCTCAATAACTCAGTAGTGAGTCCTCATAGTTCGAGGAAAATAGACATGCTTTACTTTCAGTATTTGCCTTTCAGTTTTAGTCTTATTAGGGTTAGCTGGGGGCATGTCCCAACAACTCACATCAGTTAGAGGCTTTAATACATAGACTAGATTTCAGCAGTTGTTGGTGTTGTTTTCAGTCAACACTATACCCTTTATATATTTCTTATATTTAGATCTTTGGGTTCTTCCTGTTTCAGTTATTAAATTATTTTTAGCTTCTGCACAGTGCATATTTTAACAAAATTAGACTTCATGTAGATATGCCATGCCATGGGTTAGCTTGGGATCACTTGTGACACTAAGCACCGTGTAGCATCCAGGGGGTAACCTCGAGGCATGACAAAAACCTACCTAAGGTGCTATTGTGTTGATTCCCCTACTGATTGGACTTCCTTTCTTACCCCTGCAGAATGGTGGTATAATACCACATTTGATACTTCTATTCATCTTTTCCCTTATGAGGATTTGTATGGCCAACCCCCACCATTTCACTCACCTTATTTAGCTTCTGATTCAATGGTGTAAGAAGTAGATAGAAGCTTAGTTACTAGGGAATTTATGTTTCAATTGATTAAGTTTTATTTGGTTAGGGATCAACAGAGAATGACTGATCAAGCTAATAAGCATAGAACTGATAGGAAATTTCAGGTTGGGGAAGCGATTTATGTGAACCTACAACCATATAGACAGGTTACCATGTCTCACCATCACTTCACTAAGTTCTCAGCTAAATACTATGGCCCTTATATAATTGAGCAGAAGATTGGTGCAGTTGCCTATCAGCTGTCATTACCTATTGGCCTCCTATTGCATCCTACTTTTCATGTTTACTTGCTGAAACCTTGTCATATGGTTCCTGTTCAGATCTCTCATCCACCAGTGTTGTATATTGCTAGTCCATTTTGTCCTAAGCCCTTGCAGATTCTAGAAAGAAGATTGGTCCAAAAGGGCAGCAAGGTTGTTGCTCATTTCTTGGTAAAGTGGGATCAAATGCCTGATGATCACACTACTTGGGAAGATGCTACTACTCTTAAACTACGATTTCCTGATTTCCTTCCTTAAGGAAAAGGAAGTTTTTGTCCAGAGGGACCTGTTACACATTGGCTTACATGGATATTCAAATGGTGGTTAAGGTGGCTATATAAGTTTCTTATTTTTATAGATTAGTTCTTCTGGTTATTATAATTTCTTTCTTATTTATGTCTTAGTCCTTAGTCCTTCCTGCAAGTTATTTTGTCACGCCCCGAGCCTACCTCCTGGACGTAACACAGGACTCAAAATCACAAGTGATCTCAAGATAACCCTCTACATTAGCATGACTTAAAAATTGAGCAAAACATAAGAACGGAAGCTTAACTGAAGTAATGAGCAATTTAATCTGTTATATAAATAAAGTCTAGGATTGAAGATCTGAATAAAGCTGAATATCTGACTCTATGTCTGAAAGCCTCTACTACTGGCGAGTTACTGGGATAGGCCCCCAGCTAACTCTAAATACTGAAATATTGAATAAGCAATCTAAATGCTGAAATGAAACTAAGCTCCAAGTCCTCGAAGGAGGAGGACTCACCAAGATGACTAGGTGTGCTACTGATCTACTGGCCACAGACTGGAGAACGGGCTACATATTCTACATCATAATAGGATGCAACATAAAGAAGTATGCAGTCAGTACTATGGAATGTACTGAGTATGCGAGATATGCATAAATATAGTAAAACATGATAAAAACATATTTGAAATTGAGTTCATGCATAAAAGAGGTATCATAAGTAAGTCTCATAGTTTAAAGATTAAAGCATGAAATAGAAAAGCATAAGTCTTAAATATTTATATGGGAGTTTCTCTTAACCGACATAAACCATGATGAGCTACATGGAGTCCAGTGTCATACACCTATATGAAAAAAGATTGTCCTAACTGGCCAAAGTTAGAACTTTATCATATCAGGATCCTGTCATAAGCCACAGAGGGCACCTACAGTGGCACGTAGTTCTAGGACTAAGGGTAATCTCACCCTGTCCAACTCAGTGCTAAATACTACTCCCAAAACATATACATATAGCTCACATATACTTGTGACATATCTAATGCCAATTCTGTTTGAAAAGCATAAGGGTATATCTAATACCATGCAATTCACATAGCTTAGGTAGACATATCTAGATGTCAAACCTTTCATAAATCATAAGGACATATATAATGTCATGCAATTCATACTCCAAAATCCTTAAAACTTAGCATAGCCATAATTCAAAATATACTTTGCTTTCTAAATTCATAACTTGAAGAATTAGGCATGCAATTTTATGATAATAGAGGCCATGTTATCTAAACATGCCAATTTTACTTGATACATGCAAATAAATGGAATCATGCTAGAATTCATCATCAACATATAGGCTTTTGAAATTATACAAGGAATCTTAATTAAAACATGGGCAATGAATGATAAATCATAAATTGATACTTTAAAAAAAAACCCGTAACTTTTCTCCAAATTTGGGTAAGAACCCTAATTTCATAAATTCATAAATCAAAGTAAAAACATGAGGTTTTGGGCATAAGGGTGAAAGAAATCCCTTATTGAATATACACGTACCTGATTTGAAGCTTTCCTTAATCAAGGTGAAGAGAAATGGAGACTTGAACTTGGAGCTTGAAGGAGTTCTTTCTTCTTTTGGTAGATGAATGAGGGATAATGAAAGGCTTAGGTTAAATGGGGTAGAAACCCTACTAAAAGTGGTCAAAATGACCTCACTTAAGATTTAAAAGGGTGGGTAGTTACAAAAATACCCCTAGGATTAAATTAGAAAAAATTGTAAAAAAACTCAGCTTTTGGGATCACGGGTTGGTCCACGAGCCGTAGACTAAACCACGACTTGTGGTTCCTGGCCCAATAACCCAACTACAGAAGAGATTCCACGAGATAAAAGGACGGCCCATAGAATGAACTACGATACGTAATGTTCAATCGTGGTTCCTGGGAAAAAGGCAAACTTAGACTTAGCTCCATGAGTGGACATTACGGCCCATAGAACAAACTATGGTCCGTAGAAGTCACTCGTGGTTCATAGAAAAATAAGCATCCCTCATGTTTGATTTCCACGAGTGGACAAAGCAGACCGTAGAATGAACTACGGTCCGTCTAACCCACTCGTGGTTCTCAGACCATAGGCTAATCCTGCAGAAGACAAACCACGACTCCATTCCATGACCCGTGGTTCAAACCACGGTCTGTGGTTTGGACCCATAATTCCTGGAAAGCTTAAATTTTTAGAGTTTCTAAGTTTAAAAGCTTATTCGAATTCCGAGGTGATATAATATCTCCCCCTGTGGATCATTCGTCCTCGAATGAAGACTAAGCAAGGAAAACTGGAGAGAAAACAGCCCAACCAAGCAACAAAACATAAAACTCAAGGATAATCATGAATACTGAGCCTTTTAACTTAAAACATGATAGAACTAAATTTGAAAACACGGATGCATGCTAGGATCATGAGAGAAACTGATGGGATAGAATCGTAGGGGCATACTTGTAACACCCCGAAAACATATCCAGCTATCTAAGTTAAGAATCTCAGAAAAATCTCAAGTTTCCAGAGATGATGAGTCAGTCGATGGTTTGTAGTTTGAAACCATGGTCCGTCCTGTGCACTCATTGTCCAAGTTCCAGAAGACCTCTCAAACTATCCCAGAAATGATGAGTCTAAGGACGGTCCATCCTTTTGGACGACGGGCCATCATCCCTGAAAGTTCAGAAAGTCTATGTCCTTCAAGGCAAACCACGAGTCGACAGGATGGTCTATTGTTTAGTAGTATGGACCGTGGTGTGACTCATGGAATGCAATTCCAGTAGCTCCAATAAGTATTAGTGGGAAACCACGACTCTAAACGATTATCCATCGTTCATTCTACAGGTGCATCCTGTTGACCCATATAAATGCTTCTGCGGCCTTTTGGTTTGGCCAGAAACCACGGATAGAAACCACAAACTGTGGTTTATTATACGGTCCGTGAAATCTACCCGTGGTCACTGAAAGTCAACTTTTTAACAGCTTTTCTAAATTATTTCCCAGGGGTCTTTTGGTTATTTCCCACTCTTTTAACTCCTAAGTGAGGACGTTTTGGCTATTTCGTAAGGTTTTCACCTTATTAGCCTAAGTTCCTTCCCATTACTTCAGTCTTCTCCCAAAAAGGAAAGGAATTCCCCAAGCTCAATGTCTCAAGCTTCAAGATCAAGCCTCCTAAATCTTTTCAATTCAAGTGGGTTATCTTCACCCAAGGTATGTGGGTACTCAACAATGAGTTTCTTTCACCCTTGTGCCCAAACTCCCCAATTCTTATGTTGAATTATGAACTTATGAAATTAGGTTTTGATCTAAAGTTGGGTAAACCTTATGAAATCTATTTCTATGTTTAATCTCATGGTTTCTTATTGATTTTTCATGATTTGTTCATGATTTCTTCATTGGTTTTAAAATCCCAAGTATGAGAATTGATTTCTAGTATGAAAACTATGAAATTGCATGTTTTCAAGAGAAACTTGGCATGATTAGATATCATGGCCTTTATGTATTTATGAAATTTTATGCGTAATTCTTCAAGTATGAATTTGGAAAGAAAAGCAGGTTATGAATTATGGCTATGCCTAGCTTGATGACTATGATATAAAAATTTGCATGATGCCCGATGTGTTTTCATGCTTTATGAATAAGATTTGGCATGAGATGGTGCCACTATGAAATGATGAGCTATATTTACATGTTTTGGGAGTAATATTTAGTACCGAGCGATGAGGGTTCGATTACCCAAAATCTAGAAACTATATTGCCAGCGTAGGTTATGTCATGATATATGCCTTATAGGCTTATGAGAGTGGATCCACGTCTATACGAATGGTGTTTTGTGTCCTAACGGGAATTAGGGCAGCTTTGCCAACTAGAGTTATATAGTTGGGTATGGTGACTCGTTCCTTGGCAAGGTTCAAGTCAGCTTTGCTAACTAGGGTTATATAGTTAGATTCCATGTAAGCTCACATGGTCTCATGTCAGTTATATGAAACTACCTTATATATGTTTTCAAGTTTTCTAAGTTTTTCGAAGTCTCTTATGAAATCATATTTTGAAGTTTGGCTTATAACCTATGCTTTGCCCTTCTATGGCAACATGTACTTATGATACCTTATGATGCATGAACTCCTTTTAAGTATGTTTTTAAGTATGTTTCTACCTTACTTATGCATTGCTCACATACTTAGTACATTTCATAGTACTAACGCATATTGTGATGCATCCTTTGATGATGCAGATTCAGGTGTCCCTTCACAGATACATGGCTAGAGTTCCCGACCACTCTCAGTCAGCTTTGGTGAGTCTTCATAGTTTGAGGACTAGACTTTACTCTAGCTCATATTTTTCCTTTCTTTTCAGATTGTCGAGTTAGTTAGGGTATTGACCCATCAACTCTTTATGCTAGTCTTAGAGGCTTTTCAGACATAGATGTTATCGGATGATCTTTGGGTTGTATTCCCTATTTGACTCTTTATCTATGATTATACTTCCTATTTTGGATTTCCTTATGATGCTTTCGTTATGTTTTGTTTTATGTTGCTTGAGAATGCTATGACCAAGGGTTAGCTTGGGATCCTTGTGGTCCCGAGTCCCGTGTTACATCTAGGGGTAACCTTGGGGCATGAAAAACTTAGTATCAAAGCCTCAAGTTCAAGAGTCCTAGGATGTCTGAAAGCTGCATTGAGTAGAGTCTTTTTCATGTGTGTGAAGTACGCCA
Source organism: Jaltomata sinuosa (assembly GCA_003996215.1). NCBI lineage: Eukaryota > Viridiplantae > Streptophyta > Magnoliopsida > Solanales > Solanaceae > Jaltomata > Jaltomata sinuosa. Next base: position 298,596 of record QJPP01007609.1, on the reverse strand, counting down.
CACATATGAGAGGGAAGCTATGAGATATCTTAAAAAACTTCACTTCTTTCATGATCATGTCATACGATAGAGCTTAACTCTTATGTTCCTCTAATCCTTATCTTATACGTTTCAGACTATGCCTCATTGATGTGCGATGCCTTCTCGAGCCACTTGAAATATTGTTCCTCCCATTCCAGTTCCTGATGTCACAAATGAGGAGTTCAGGAATGCCATCCATTTCCTAGCCCAGACTTTGTCCACTCAGGCCAATTAGCCGGCTCCTACCCCAGTCCACCCTCAAGGTGGGTAGCAGACTAAGTTCGTGACTTCATCGAATGAACCCACCTGAATTTTGGGGTTCAAAAGTGAGTGAGGACCCACTCAACTTTATTGATAAAGTGAAGAAGATCTTTGAAGTTATGCAAGTGGTTGGGGTTGATTATGTTGAGCTTGCATCCTATCAACTCAAGGATGTGGCTCATATTTGGTTCACGCAATGGAATGAGACTAGGGTGAGGGATGCGATCCCCACAACTTGGGAGTGTTTTGAGAGGGACTTCCTTGATAAGTTCTTTCCCCGAGAGTTGAGGCAAGCGAAGGTGGAGGAATTTGTGAACTTGAGACAGGGTTCGATGTAGGTTCAAGAGTATAGTCTGAAGTTCACTCAGTTATCTAGATACGCTCCCTCCATGGTAGCAGATCCGCATGATCAAATGAGCAAGTTCATATATAGGGTTTCTGATGTGGTGAAGAAAAAGTGTAGGTCTGCCTTGTTGTTGAGTAACATGAACATTTCGTGACTCATGACTCATGCCCATCAGATTGAAGGTGACAAGCTTAGTGAGATGGCAAGGGAGAACAAAAGGATTAGATTCAAGGGATCAGGTTTTGGTCATCACAGGTCCGGAGGTGGACATCGCTCTTCTTTCCAGAAGAAGTTATCAGGATCCATTCATTCGTCTGCTAGTGCTCCTACTCAGGCTCAGAAGCCTCGTCATGATCAGAGTGGTAGAGGATATAGTTCCTATTCCCAGTCTCAGGGTAGTGTTGCTAAGGGATCTTCATATCCAGCTTCTGCCAAGTGTGGGAAGAGTTATTATGGTGAGTGTTTGGCTGGTTCAAGTAATTGCTATGGATGTGGTCAGGCTGGACATCGTATCCGAGATTGCCCTTCAGCTAAGAAGGGGTAGGGAGGTGGTAAAATCAGTCTACCCCAGCAATTTCAGGAGATCGACCAGCCCAGCAGGGCAAAGCTTTTAGTTCTGGTGGTCAGTGCCAGAACTGCCTTTATTCTATGTCCTCTCGTCAGGATCAGAAGGGTTCCCCAGATGTTGTTACAGGTATGTTGAAAGTCTTCTCTTTCGATGTGTATGCTTTGTTGGACCCCGGTGCCTCCTTATCATTTGTGACCCCTTATGTAGCATGCAAGTTTGAAGTATGCCCTGAATTACTTTTAGAACCCTTTTGTGTTTCTATGCCTATTGGTGAGTCAGTCTTAGCCAAACGAATCTACAAAAAATTTCCTATCTCAGTCCTTCATAGAGTCACTTCAGCGGATCTAGTAGAGTTGGAGATGGCTGATTTTAATGTCATTCTTGGTATGGACTGGTTGTATGCATGTTATGCTTCTGTTGATTGTCGTACTCGGGTTGTCAGTTTCAAGTTCCCTAATGAACCCATTTTAAAATGGCAAGGTAGTCCCCCTTCCTCGAAAGGTCATTTCATATCTTATCTTAAGAGTAAGAAGATGATTTCAAAGAGGTATGTTTATCACATAGTGCGGGTTATGGACACGGAGTCCTAAACCCCATTAATTTAGTCTGTTCTTGTTGTGAATGAATTCCCTAAAGTGTTTCCAAATGATTTGGCCGGAGTCCCTCCCGAGTGGGAGATAGACTTTGGAATAGATCTTCTCCCATAGACGAATCCTATCTCTATTCCTCCCTATAGAATGGCTCCCGCGGAACTCAAAGAGTTGAAAGATCAGTTGAAGGATCTTCTTGATAAAGGTTTCGTCAGGCCTAGCATTTCCCCATGGGGTGCCCCAGTTTTATATGTTCGGAAGAAGGATGGTTCGCTTAGAAAGTGTATTGATTACCGTCAGTTGAATAAGGTCACAATCAAGAATAAGTATCCCATTCCCAGGATTAATGACTTGTTCGATCAGCTTCAGGGTGCTAGTTTTTTCTCCAAAATTGACCTTAGATTCAGTTATCATCAGCTTCGTGTTAGAGAGTGTGATATTCCGAAGACAGCCTTCAGGACTCGGTATGGTCATTATGAATTTGTTGTGATGTCTTTTGGTCTAACGAATGCTCCTGCAGCTTTTATAGATTTGATGAACCGTGTGTTCAAATAGTGTTTGGATATATTTGTGATTAATTTCATTGATGATATCCTCATATACTCTCGGAGTGAGGATGATCATGCAGATCACTTGAGAGTTTTATTGCAAACTCTCAAGGATAGACAGTTGTTTGCTAAGTTTAGCAAGTGTGAGTTTTGGATGCAGTATGTTGCTTTTCTGGGTCATATTGTGACTAAAGATGGTATTCGAGTTGATTCGCAGAAGATAGAGGCAGTAAAGAATTGGCCTCAACCTACTTTCCCATCTGATATTAGGAGCTTTTTGGGCTTGGCTGGTTACTACAGGAGGTTTGTGAAGGGGTTTTCTTCTATTGCTGCCCCTTTGACCCGATTGACTCAGAAGAAGGTAAAATTTTAGTGGTCCGACTTATGTGAGAAGAACTTCCAGGAACTGAAGACTAGATTGACCACCGCTCTAGTGTTAGCTCTACCCGAGGGCTTAGATAATTTTGTTGTGTATTGTGATGCTTATAGGATTGGTTTGGGTTGTGTTTTGATGCAACGTGGTAAGGTGATTGCTTATGCTTCTAGACAGCTTAAAACCTATGAGAAGAACTATCCTACTCATGATCTTGAGTTTGCAACCGTGGTCTTTGCTTTGAAGATTTGGAGACATTATTTTTAAGGTATGCATGTAGATGTATTCACCGATCATAAAAGTCTTCAGTATGTATTCACTCAAAAGGAATTGAACTTGCGACAAAGGAGATGGCTTGAGCTTCTTAAGGATTATAATATGAGTATGCTTTACCATTCAGGTAAGGCCAATGTTGTGGAAAATGCTTTGAGTAGATTGTCCATGGGAAGTGTAGCTTCTATTGAAGAGGGAAAGAAGGAATTGGTTAAAGAGGTTCATAGGCTTGCTCGGTTGGGAGTTCTCTTTATGGACTCGATCGAAGGTGGTGTGATTGTGCAAAATAGTTTCAAATCTTCCTTAGTGGATGAGGTGAAGGCAAATCAAGACAATGATCCAGTTTTACTTCATCTTAAGGGTGCAGTTCATCAGCAGCGGGTTGAGGTTTTCTCCCAAAGAGGAGATGGTGTGCTTCGCTATCAGGGTCGTTTATGTGTACCAGATATTGATGGGTTGAGACAGCAGATTCTGACTGAGGCTCACAATTCTAGATATTCCATCCATCCGGGTGCTACTAAGATGTACCGTGATCTACGGGAAGTCTTTTAGTGGAACGGTATGAAGAAGGACATAGCCGAGTTTATGGCTAAGTGTCCCAATTGTCAACAAGTCAAAGTGGAACATCAAAGGCCAGGTGGCATGATTCAAAATATTGACCTTCCCACTTGGAAATGGGAAGCAATCAATATGGACTTTATTACTAGGTTGCCTCGTACTCGAAGGCAACATGATTCCATTTGGGTGATTGTCGACCGGATGATCAAGTCATCTCATTTCCTGGCTCTTAAGACTACTGATTCAGTAGACGACTATGCCAGACTCTACATCCGGGAGATAGTTCGATTGCATGGTGTTCCCTTGTCTATTATTTCAGATAGAGGTCCTCAGTTTACATCTCAGTTTTGGAGATCGTTTCAGAAAGGCCTTGGTACCCAGGTGAAGCTTAGCACAACTTTCCATCCTCAGATAGACGGTCAGGCAGAGTGCACTATTCAGACTTTGGAAGATATATTGAGAGCGTGTGTGATTGATTTTAAAGGTAATTAGGATGATCACTTACCTCTTATCGAGTTTGCCTACAACAACAGCTTTCACTCTAGCATCAAAATGGCTCCATATGAGGCACTTTATAGACGGAGATGTAGATCTCCTATTGGTTAGTTTGAGGTTGGTGAGGCAGCCTTGATTGGTCCAGATTCTGTTTATGAGGCTATGGAGAAGGTTTAGCTTATTACGGAAAGGTTGAAGGCCGCTTAGAGTCGACAAAAATCTTATGCGGATATGAGGAGGAGGGAGTTGAAATTTGAAGTTAATGATTGGGTTTTCCTTACGGTGTCACCCATGAAGGGTGTGATGAGGTTTGGCAAGAAAGGAAAGCTTACTCCCCATTTTGTAGGTCCTTATTGGATTTTGAGGAAAGCTGGTAGCGTTGCTTACAAGTTGGAGTTGCCAACAGAATTGGAAGCGGTTCACCTAATTTTTCATGTTTCCTTGTTGAAGAAGTGGGTTGGTGATCCGAGCTTGATTGTCCCTTTAGAGGATGTGGGTGTGAAGGATAGTCTCACCTATGAGGAGGTTCCCGTGGAGATCCTTGATCGTCAGATTTGGAGGTTGAGGAACAAAGAAGTTGCTTTGATGAAAGACCTTTGGAGGAATTAGCTTGTAGAGGGTGCTACTTGGGAAGCGGAAGAGGCCATGAAGGCCAAATATCCTCATCTCTTTCCTTCCGATTTAATTTTAGCTTGAGGTACTAGTTTCCTCCTTAGTATGTCCCTCTGATTCTATTCCATCAGTTTCTCTCATGATTCTAGCATGCATCCATGTTTTACGAAGTTAGTTTATCATGTTTTCAAGTTGAAAAGTTCAGGTTTTATGTTTACTCTTTGACTTCCATATTTTGATGTTTGGATGGGCTATTTTCTCCTTAGTTTTCCTTGTTTAATATTCATTCGAGGATGAATGATACCAAGGGTGAGATATTGTAACACTCCGAAAATATATCCAGCTATCTAAGTTAAAAATCTCAGAAAAATCTCAAGTTTCCAGAGACGACGAGTCAGTCGACAGTTCATGGTTTGAAACCACGGTCCATCGTGTGCATTCGTTATCCAAGTTCCAGAAGACCTCTTAAACTGTCCCAGAAATGACGAGTCTAAGGACGGTCCGTCCTTCTGGACAATGGGCCATCATCCCAGTTGTAATCCCTGAAAGTTCAAAAAGTCCATGTCCTTCAAGGCAAACCACGAGTTGACAGGACGGTCCGTCGTTTAGAAGTATGGACCATGGTGTGACTCATGGAATGCAATTCCAGTAGCTCCAATAAGTATCAGTGGGAAACCAAGACTCCAAACGATGATCTATCGTTCATTCTATGGGTCCGTCCTATTGACCCGTAGAAATGCTTCTGCAGCCTGTTGGTTTGGCCAGAAACCACGGATGGAAACCACGAACCGTGGTTTATTCTACGGTCCATGAAATCTACCCGTGGTCACTGAAAGTCAACTTTTTAACAGCTTTTCTAAATTATTTTCCAGGGGTATTTTGGTCATTTCCCACATTTTTAACTCTTAAGTGAGGTCGTTTTGGCTATTTCAAGTAGGGTTTTCACCTTATTAGCCTAAGTTCCTTCCCATTACTTCACTCTTCTCCCAAAAAGGAAAGGAATTCCCCAAGCTCAAGGTTTCAAGCTTCAAGATCAAGCCTCCTAAATCTTTACAATTCAAGTGGGTTATCTTCACCCAAGGTATGTGGGTATTCAACAATGGGTTCCTTTCACCCTTGTGCCCAAACTCCCCAATATTGAATTATAAACTTATGAAATTAGGGTTTTGATCTAAATTTGGGGAAAACTTATGAAATCTATTTCTATGTTTAATCTCATGGTTTCTTATTGATTTTTCATGATTTGTTCATGATTCCTTCATTGGTTTTAAAAGCCCAAGTATGAGAATTGATTTCTAGCATGAAACTATAAAATTGCATGTTTTCAAGAGAAACTTGGCATGATTAGATATCATGGCCTTTACGTATTTATGAAATTTCATGCCTAATTCTTTAAGTATGAATTTGGAAAGAAAAGCAGGTTTTGAATTATGGCTATGCCTAGCTTGATGAACTATGATATGAAAATTTGTATGATGCCTGATATGTTTTCATGCTTTATGAATAATATTTGGCATGAGATGGTGCCACTATGAAATGATGAGCTATATGTGCATGTTTTGGGAGTAATATTTAGTACCGAGCGATGAGGGTTCGATTACCCAAAATCCAGAAACTACGTTGCCAGCGTAGGTTATGACATGATATGTGCCTTATAGGCTTATTAGAGTGGATCCACGTCTATACGAATGGTGTCATGTGTCCTAACGGGCATTAGGGAAGCTTTTCCAACTAGGGTTATATAGTTGGGTATGGTGACTCATTCCTTGGCAACGTTCAAGTCAGCTTTGCTAACTAGGGTTATATAGTTAGATTTCATGTAAGCTCACATGGTCTCATGTCAGTTATAAGAAACTCCCTTATGTATGTTTTCAAGTTTTCTAAGTCTTACGAAGTCTCTTATGAAATCTTATTTTGAAGTTTGGCTTATAACCTATGCTTTGCCCTTCTATGGCAACATGTACTTATGATACCTTATAATGCATGAACTTCTTTTAAGTATGTTTTTCAGCATGTTTCTACCTTACTTATGCATTGCTCACATACTTAGTACATTTCATAGTACTAACGCATATTGCGCTGCATTCTTTGATGATGCAGATTCAAGTGTCCCTTCACAAATACGTGGCTAGAGTTCCCGGCCACTCTCAGTCAGCTTTGGTGAGTCCTCATAGTTTGAGGACTAGACTTTACTCTAGCTCTTATTTTCCCTTTCTTTTCAGATTGTCGAGTTAGTTGGGGTATTGTTCCATTAACTCTTTATGCTAGTCTTAGAGGCTTTTCAGACATAGATGTTATCGGATGATCTTTGGGTTGTATTCCCTATTCGACTCTCTATCTATGATTATACTTCCTGTTTTGGATTTCCTTATGATGCTTCCGCTATGTTTTCCTTTATGTTGCTCGAGAATGCTATGACCAAGGGTTAGCTTGGGATCTTTGTGGTCCCGAGTCCCATGTTACGTCTAGGGGATAACCTCAGGGCGTGACAATACTAAAGAGGAAACTATTACCTCAAGCTGAAACTGGATCGGAAGGAAAGAGGCGAGGGTACTTGGCTTTCATGACTGCTTCTACTTCCCAAGTAGCTCCCTCAACTGAGTTTTAAAAACCTGAAGTACTATCATGGTAACTGATTTCTGATTGAAATATAAGTCGAGATGGATTCATGAGACACATATGCATACTAAGAGTATGGGAACGACTGATGGGATAAGAAATTGAATACCTAACCTGACGACTGGTTCAGATTAAGAGTCAGTACTTAGCTGGAACTCATAGAGGAAAAATGCATCTTTAAAAATCATAGTTAACTAAAAGGGACGTCATACTGAGAGAAGAACTATACGAGAAAACCATTTCCTTTGAACTGAACTTACCACCAAGGGCTGAACTGAGCGTAGGGCCTACTGGCCTTTGAAATAATAACCGACCAGTTTGAACTGATTTGATAAGAGCAGTCTAGTATACTGGAAGCTAAAGCTATTAGACATAAGATATGAGCATTCTGGGTAGGGAGTAAGAACAAGGCTACTCCCTCCTTATCAATACGGTTGACAACCTTTCAGCTGAGGAAAAACCTTTCTAACCACACTAACTCCTCTAACTACCACACTGACCATAAGCAACTACAGTTCTTACCAGCGCACATAAAGATACTGAGGTCAGAGTCTAACTACCTACTTCTCCATGTTCAATCCTACGTCGACTAAACCTTTTGCATCTAGAGTTACCTCCTAAGAATAGTATTCCTTCTTATCACAAAATCCAACTAACCTTGAGCTTCTAGTCAAAGTGTCACTAGTTGCGCAAAGCAAAGGTCCACGTGTATTCCATCACGATATTCAAGCTTATAACTATGGTCACCTAATGGTTTTGTAGCTTACCCTATTCAAGACTTCTCCCCTCTTCCCTAGCATAATTAAGAGTCGCAACTTCAAGAACTCCTACAGAGGGACATACTAAAATTCCTTATCTAACTATTTCGCATGAATAAATCTTACCTCACAATTCACCCACACCTAGAAGCCAAAGTGGAACAGGTACACTAACAAGGAAAAGAAATTTGCTACCTCCCAGCTAGGCTACTACAAGGCCTTCTACCCTAATGCTTATAACAACATAAACCAGATTCACTGAGTGAAAAAAGTGGGAGCGTGAGCGTCATGAATGGAGGATTACAGATTGATCTTGACTTACACTTAGCGTGATCAAGCCACTCAAGGTGAGGGAATTGAGCATAATAGGCATGAGTACTTCACATACAGGGCACGTAAGACATGAATAATGGGGATAACCACCCCTCATCATCAAGGCCAAAGGTCAAAGAGCTTTAGAGCAAGGAAATCATAAGCGCGAACCATTTCAAGAATCAGGTCTGAGCATATACATGACGTAACATGATTTGATTTGCCATTAAGGCATGCCTGAGGACTGAACCGAGTAAATAGTACTGAGCATACTGAGAGACATGAGTTCACATAGATGACAAACCTCAGGGCATAAAGCTGGGATTTATAGAATCGCAGCGTAAGAGCAATCACTTTTCATTCTAGAAGCTGAATATGAGCGTGAATCTGAAATGACACACAAGGCATGCAAAAGGTATCATAATGGCAGAAGTATACTTAGGACGCTAGGATGGAAATAAGTTTTTGCCTCCCCTCTTAACTTTGTTCTAACACCCAAAAGCATCACTACCTGAGCCTCCAAAATCTGACCGATTCTACATCCCACCATCTCCCCCTTAGATTCATGCTACCCTTCTAAGTCTATGGACCTCTCACCAACCTCTCAAAGGAACTATGATCATTTTACCCTAACAGAACATACACTACTCCAGAATCTAGCACGGATACCCATTTCCTTTTATATTCTAAGACTCTCATTCACCTAAAAGTCTAGGCATCAACCCTTTTATCCCCACTTTGTTCTAGGTTAAGACAACTCACAACCAAACAGGAATAGGGGTCCGGGGACTATGGATGCATAAAGGAAGAAAATTTAATGACATACCTGATTCAACTTCTGGAGGAATACTCTGACCTGGCTGGCTAGGCAATGAAGGGAATCGGTTTTGGAGATGAACACCACAGTTGCTCCACTTAGCTGAGGGGCAATTCCTAATCCTATGGCCTAACATACCACACCTAAAACACCCATCCTTTCCCGCAAGGAACTCACCTAGATGAAACTTACCATAACTACTACAACGAAGGTACCTCAAGGTCTTTGGAGCCCTATTATGACAAGACTGAGAATCGAGTGCAGGTGTGTTGGCTGAAGATGGGGTTGGTCTAGATGACTTCTGTAGAAAAGATGATTGGTTCCATGTTCTGGTCTTCTTGTTCTTCCTCTTCCTGTTCTTTAGTTTCTCCTTCTTATTTAAATGAGCTGTCATGGCTTGAGCCAACATACAGATGGCTTCACAAAATTTTGCATTCGTAACCTCATGGTCTGGAGCGGTCGGATTAGCATTCCTCGTGGGTTTCTTTGCGGAGATATTATCTGAAATGCGTAAGGAATGGATTAGAAGAGTAACTAGATTCAAACTCTATCGCATGATAGTGAACATAAAAGAAATGAAGTTTTTCCTAAAACAACTCATAGCCTCTTTCTCATAAGTGTGGTGCGCTTCACACCCATAAAAGAGACTCTACATGATGCGGCTTTCAGACATCCTAGGACTCTTGAACCTGATGCTCTGATACAAAGTTTGTCACGCCCCGAGCCTACCCTCTGGGTGTAACACGGGACCCAAGATCACATGTGATCTCAAAATAACCCCCTGGCATTAGCATGACTTAAAAATTGAGAAAAACATAAGAACAGAAGCTTAACTGAAGTAATGAGCAACTTAATATGTTATATAAATAAAGTCTAGGATTGAAGATCTTAATACAGCTGAATATCTGCCTCTATGTCTGAAAGCCTCTACTACTGGCGAGTTAGTGGGATAGACCCCCAGCTAACTCTAAATACTGAATAAGAGATCTAAATGCTAAAATGAAACTAAGCTCCAAGTCCTCGAAGGAGGAGGACTCACCAAGCTGACTGGGTGTGCTGCTGATCTACAAGCCACGGACTGGAGAGCGGGCTACATAATCTACATCATAATAGGATGCAACATCAAAAAGTATGCGGTCAGTACTATGAAATGTACTGAGCATGCGAGATATGCATAAATATAGTAAAATATGATTAAAACATACTTGAAATAATATTTGAAACTGAGTTCATGCATAAAAGAGGTATCATAAGTAAGTCTCATAGTTTAAAGCTTAAAGCATGAAATAGAAAAGCATAAGTCTTAAATCTTCATACAAGAGTTTCTCTTAACCGACATAAACCATGATATGCTACATGGAGTCCAGTGTCATACACCTACACCAAAAAAGGTTGTCCTAATCGGCCAAAGTTAGAACCTTATCATATCAGGATCCTGTCATAAGCAACAGAGGGCACACCTACGGTGGCATGTAGTTCTGGGACTAAGGGTAATCTCACCCTGTCCAACTCGGTGCTAAATACTACTCCCAAAACATATACATATAGCTCACATATACTTGTGACATATCTAATGCCAATTCTATTTGAAAAGCATAAGGGTATATCTAATACCATGCAATTCACATAGCTTAGGTAGACATATCTAGATGCCAAACCTTTCATAAATAATAAGGACATATCTAATGTCATGCAATTCATACTTTAAAATCCTTAAAACTTAGCATAGCCATAATTCAAAACATATTTTGCTTTTTAAATTCATAACTTGAAGAATTAGACATGCAATTTCATGATAATAGAGGTCATGTTATCTAAATATGTCAATTTTGCTTGAAAACATGCAAATCAATAAAATCATGCTAGAATTCATCATCAACATATGGGCTTTTGAAATTATGTAAGGAATCTTAATTAAAACATGGGCAATGAATGGGAAATCATGAATTGATACTTTAAAACAAAACCCATAACTTTCCCCCAAATTTGGGTAAGAACCCTAATTTCATAAATTCATAAATCAAAGTAAAAACATGGGATTTTGGGCATAAGGGTGAAATGAATCCCTTATTGAATACCCACATACCTGATTTAAAGTTTTCCTTAATCAAGGTGAAGAGAAATAGAGACTTGAACTTGGAGTTTGAAAAAATTCTTTCTTCTTTTGGTAGATGAATGAGGGATAATGAAAGGCTTAGGTTAAATGGGGTAGAAACTCTACTAAAAGTGGTCAAAACGACCTCACTTAGGAGTTAAAAGGGTGGGTAGTTACAAAAATACCCCTAGGATTAAATTAGAAAAAGTTGTAAAAAAACTCGGCTTCAGGGATCACGGGTTGGTCCACGAGCCGTAGACTGAACCACGACTCGTGGTTTCCACCCGTGGTTCCTGGCCCAACAATCCAACTGCAGAAGAGATTTCACGAGATAACAAGACGGCTCGTAGTGGTTCCTGGGAAAAAGGCAGACCTCAGACTTGGTTCCACGAGATGACATTACGGTTCGTAGAACAAACTATGATCTGTAGAACAAACTACGATCCGTAGAAGTCACTCGTGGTTCCTGGGAAAATATGTATCCCTCGGGTTTGATTTCCACGAGTGGACAGAACAGACCGTAGAATGAACTACGGTCCGTAGAACCCACTCGTGGTTCTCAGGCCATAGGCTAATCCTGCAGAAGACAAACCACGACTCCATTCTACGACCCGCGGTTCAAACCTCGGTTTGTGGTTTGGACCCAAAATTCCTGAAAAGCTCAAAATTTTCAGAGTCTCTAAGTTTAAAAGCTGATTCGAATTTCTGGGTGTTACATATTTGGAGGGACCACTTGGCAGTTAGAGAGGAAAATATATCACATTGTAGCACAGCTCAAGGAGCATTATTGATCTGAGTACTCTTTTCCTGCAATTTCTTTCTTTTTCCTTCTTCAATCTGCTTCCAATTCAACTAGAATTGTAACACCTATCATCAAGATCTTAAATGGAATACTACTTTTAACCTAAAAAAAATCTGTCCAACTGTAGTGGCAGAAACTCTTGGATTCATACATCTCCTGTGTGTAACTGTTTGTTAAAGAAATTCGTTTCATATTTTCATCAAAAAAAGTGAGAATGGGGGAGGGACGAGAGGAGAGAGGCATCAAGAGAAGGAGAGAGAGAGAGAGAGAGAGAGAGGGGAGGGGGAAGAAAGAGGAGAGAGACAAGCAAGATTGGATGGATGCTAGATAAAATAAAGTGTAATAATTATAAAATATAATTTTTTAAAAGTATAGCTATGTATAATAAATACATAACATATATTTATTGTACTATGTAAAATTCTCTACAAAAAATAGCATGGTCTGGCCCACATAAATTCCTTATTGAGTATAGGGACTAGTGCGAACAACCTTTTCTCACCTCCAAGTTGACCCCTAAAAGAGGCTCGGTCCAACATCGATAGTGTCCATCCTTAGTGTGTCGAGTTTGGACCAATCCAGTCCAGTTGACAAATTTAGCATGGAATAAAGTTATTTCATTTGATTTTTTAATGCAGATACGCTTGCCAAGAAAAATGACGAAAAAATAAAATTAAAAAAATATTGATAAACTTTTTGTTGATAGGAGAAAAGTTTTGAGCTAGAAAAATTTTAAAATTAAAATATTTGGAATGCTTAAGATTAAATAGTAGTAGTATATCAGTACTTTTTCACACTACCGTGTCAGATAAATTTATTTTTTAAAATAGTAAATTTATACACTTTGCGCGGTGAAGAAAAAATTTAGTTGCATGTTATAAAATAAATTTCTATAACACTCAAATATTAAATTGTGTGAAAATTTAATTATTTTAATTACTTTTTCTTATATAATCTATTTATAAGTAAGTCTAATTCTCTTTTTTTTTAAAAATAATAAAAAACAGGTAAATCGAGAAAAGAATTTCAAGAAAATAAATTCTTTTTGTGAGTTTATGTATTAAAAACATAATTCCTCAGCTTCACAATGCAATAGGCGCTACGTACTGCACAAAATGATTTCTAACAACAAACAGGCAAAGAGAAGTAACAACAAATAAAAAATTATTGAGAATTTTTTTTTTTAACTTACATCTGTTAGAGCACCATTATTTTTGTTATGGAATTGAAGAATTAGAGAGAATGGATGAAAATTCTTAGTATTAATTCTTGCATTGGTTCAAATAAAAGAATATACCAGTATTTATAACCAATTATAGAGAATAAACAAGGAGAATATATTATTTTTCATATAAATATTAAATTAAAAGAAAACTAAATATATACAATTAATGTAAAAACCTAGAGTTAGAAGTGAAGTAAATATTTTAGGATATTCTTATATTAAAAAAGGAAGTGGATATTCTACTATTAATGTAGATCCCCCCCCCCCCCCCAAATCAATTTATATAGTGGAAATATGAGCAACATTATGTCTCAAGCAACAAACAGTTGAAAATAGATAGTTTTAGAGAGGGAAGAGTACATCACTTTTAACTTTCCATAATGAAATGATAATATAAATTAAAAATAAAATAGAGAAAATAACCTTGTGCAATTTTTGACAAAATACAAGAAAATCAAAAGTTGATCAAATAATATTTAAGCCCAAAATTAAATAACCAACCCATACGATTACCTAATTAATTAAAATCAATATTTGAATGTCAATAATAATCATGAATGAAATCCCGAGTGAATTAGGAGAAATTATCGAATTGAGCATTCATTTTGGGCGCGACACCTTTGGTGGCGCGGCGGGTGGCGCGCCCAATCGATCTACTAATACAATACGCCTTCAGCATAATTTGGACCCACAACACCTTTAAATACTTCAAAATTTCTCTAAGAGTGTGTTTGGTATGGAGGAAAATATTTTCTGGAAAATATTTTTCAATTTTCTTGTATTTGGTTGGTCAAAAAAAATTGGAAAATATTTAAGAAAATATTTTCCTTCAAAATAAGGAAAATGACTTCTCTAATGAAAGTAGGGAAAACAAGTCCTCACCTTCATAACACCACAATCCCACCCACTCCACCCTCCTACTCCCACCCCTACCTCCACCCTCCACCTCTACCTCACATAATTTCTTAATTTTTTTTTTCTATTTCACCCCACCCCCCATGATAACGTACAAAGAGGGAAGAACAAGAAGGAAAGAAAACAAAAGAAGGATATGTGAGTTAATATTCAAACTCTTGAATTTATGGGCAACAAGGGACTTGATACCCTCACCTCCCAATTGAATTCAATAATTCAAACACAAACCCTAGTTTGAGAAAAATCAAAGGAACTCAAGAAACCACAAATGAGCAACCTTCGATTAACCAAACCAAGAAGTTCACCAACAATTCCAAGATCCACACTACTAAAATTACCAACTAATGCTAGGCTTCACCTAGAAACTACAAGCTAAATACCTAGAAACTACAAGCTTCAAAGCTCAATATTCAATATTCATCAAAAACTAGTCTTCAAAATAAAGAAAAGCTACTACTTATACTAAGGAAATAAGAAGACATTGACTTTTTTACAATATTGCCTTTAATGAAGCAAGGGCCTTGTTTGGTTGTCTTCTTTATGGATTCTTGAATTTAAAGCCTAGCCACTTGCACAAATAGCCTCTTTTCTTCATCCACATCACTCCCACGGACTCATAAGCTTCCCTTTGCATGAACATCGTATGTGTTATCTGTGCCATCCATGCTCGTGTCAACCATGCTATCCATGCTAGTATCATCCTCTCCTTCTTGAAAATGATTCGTCCTCGAATCCAAACCTTAAAACATATGAGAAGGACAACAACCAAAACATCCTCAAAGCATGAGGGTTAGTACAAGGGTTAGCAATAATATCATCATGCCAAGGAGGCACAAATTTGAGGTACAACCAAATATCCTTTGCTTCCAATAAAAGCAACTCATCATACAAGGTGCAAAGGTTTTGATTATGATAAACATCAAGAGACAAGGCAAATACAAAGGTCTTTGTGGCATCAAGAATTCCAAAAGATGGTATCATATTTAACTTTGGAGCCATAAGACACAATTGTTTCATTGTCTCGCAAGAAGGCCACACCAAAAGTGGTGCAATCACCCATAAGGATTCATTGGGGTGAAAGAAGTAAAAGACCCACATATCGTGGTCACAAAGATAATTAGACAAATTAAAGGAACCTCTACCTCTATAGAAAACAAATTTAATACAAACATAGACATCATCATATGCAAAGAGGTAGTAAAGAAAGGTGTCAAGATTGTCAATCCTCTTCAAGGTGCCCTCACATGCAAGATCACAATTTGGTTCATGAATCTTATCAAGCACATCAACACATGTTGGGACACATGAAGAAGACAAGATACTTTGTAGGAAAAAGTCACCTTCCTTCCTCAAGTTGCTATCCCCAATTTGACCCACACCACCATTAAGACCAAAAGAGATTAGAATTCGAGCCATCGCATGAATTAACTAACTCATCTTCATATTTAACAAACAAAGGTGGGGTGTCATACAAAGGATCACAATTATCATCAATTTCATAAGGATAATCACTAGTTGGGTTTTTCAAACCATCAAACAAATCAATGTTAGCTTTATCGCAAGGATCATCCCTTTTGAAAAGTGATAGGCCGATGTCTTCAAGTGGGTAGATAGTACAATCTTCACCCACATCTTGCTTGTCATCTTGACCAAGCTTCACCTCACAAGTAAGAGGTCCACAGTCCCTCAAGAAGGAAGTTCCTTCCTCAAGAAAGGTGTCATCATCCCATAGTGGATTACAAAATAACTTGTAGCCTCCAAGAGTAGCTACACTTTCAACATTATAAGAGCTACCACTATGCACACTTTTAATAGTCATGTCATCCTCAAATAAGATATTATCCTTAACAACATATTCCATTACATGAGTTCTTTGAGAGGCACAAGTAATGGAATCACTAATCAAGGAATCATTATCTAGAAGCAAGGAACCTACATGACTATTCACATGATCAACTACATCAACATCATCACTAAATTGAGGTTCATTTAGCACATCACAAAATTCCTCATTTAATGGACAAGTATCACAAGAAAGTTGATCACCACAATTTGCAACACACAAGAAAGATATATTAAGCTCACCACATGGTAAAGGCTTATTAAGATCATACAAAGATAAACTATCACTCACACTCAATTGGCTATTAGCCACACAATGATCCATCAAGTTTAATAAAGTGCAAGAGTTAGCTTTGTTACCTTGTAGCTCATAGGAAGAATTGCCTTCACCTTGGTTATCAATATTTGAGTACAATTGCTCTCTTTGGAAGCTTTCAACCACTTTATGATGCTCCACATTTTGAGGTTCCACAATAGGTTCCTCTACCCCTTCAACATCATCACAAGAGCTATAAGCTCCATTCATCACATATTCATCTCCGGAGTAGTAGTTCTCTCCATCATAATGTTCATGAACACATGATCCTTCATATCCCTCATTGGCTCCATCATAGCCTTCATAGGCCTCAACATTAGAATCATAGCCTCCATCAATACAAATAGAGCTTTCCATTTCATCATCACAAGTATCCGAAACTATGGATGACCTGCTACCTTATATCTCCTTTTGTACCTACAAAACTCAACAAACAATATTAGTAGAAAAAGCCTCACATCACTCGTATGCAAACTCTCAGCTCACCTCCTAAAATGTCGTCTCAAAATTGGTAGTGAACTAGCTTTGCTTGATCAATTCAAGATCACCTATCCTTTGTAGTGGAGTGAATTTTTGTGACTCTTGAAAGACGGACGACTCGATTGAAGGTAAAAGGACTTGAATCAAGAAATTTATCAACGAATTAAGATGAGAAAAGTTGAAGAAAAAAAGCACGAAAGAAAACGAACTCAAAAAAAACTAAGTAACAAAAGTAGAAAAGTTACTTGTGTTGCTTAATTTGAAGAATCAAAGAGATGATTTGATGATTAAAACTAGTTAACAAGTAATTAAAGATGTTAATTAGTTGTTAATTAGTAGAGAAATAGAAGAAAAATGAGTGTAGAAGAAGAAATTTGAAGTTTGGACACTTAGAAAATTTTTGAGGTCTTAAGAGTTCCAACACTTAGAAAAATTTTGGGGTCCCAAAATTTGAAGCATTCTGTCCAAGTTTGCAAGTGTGCATTTCAGCCCCCAAAACTTTTTCTAAGGGGCAGATTTGGTCCTTTGAATTTTTTTTTTTTTTTTAAATTCCACTTGTGGACCCAACAAACATCTTTGACTACTTTGACTTGGAAAAGTTGGATCAAATGTACCTTTTGGCTTCTTTTTCTTCAAGATGTTCTTGATGAATATCAAAAACACCTAGAACACCAAGAACACACACTAAACACCAACACCTTCAAATCAACTCGAAATTGGCTCAAACTTTAGGATTAGCTTCCCCTCGACTTAGGGAACAAACCCCAATAGTTTTTAAGCTCCAATTTCTCCCCAATCCAAAGACCCACTTTTCAAGTTTGCAAGTTTTCAAAGCTTCAAAGTCCTTCAATGGCAACTTCACTTCTACAACTCCAAATTGAATATAATTTGAAATCTAGACTCAAACAACACTAGGGAACAAGAATCTAGTGTCAAAAACAAGAAATCAAACAAGAAAAAATTTCGGTTTTTTTTTTGGACGATTTTTTTTTTTTTTTTGAAGATATCAAATTCCCAAGACTTAGATTTGTGGAAACAAACCTAAACCGAGCTCTGATACCAAATGATAACGGACAAAGAGGGAAGAACAAGAAGGAAAGAAAACAAA
Organism: Jaltomata sinuosa; assembly: GCA_003996215.1. NCBI lineage: Eukaryota > Viridiplantae > Streptophyta > Magnoliopsida > Solanales > Solanaceae > Jaltomata > Jaltomata sinuosa. The sequence continues at coordinate 280,662 of QJPP01007609.1, read as the reverse complement.
AGAAGGATATGTGAGTTAATATTCAAACTCTTGAATTTATGGGCAACAAGGGACTTGATACCCTCACCTCCCAATTGAATTCAATAATTCAAACACAAACCCTAGTTTGAGAAAAATCAAAGGAACTCAAGAAACCACAAATGAGCAACCTTCGATTAACCAAACCAAGAAGTTCACCAACAATTCCAAGATCCACACTACTAAAATTACCAACTAATGCTAGGCTTCACCTAGAAACTACAAGCTAAATACCTAGAAACTACAAGCTTCAAAGCTCAATATTCAATATTCATCAAAAACTAGTCTTCAAAATAAAGAAAAGCTACTACTTATACTAAGGAAATAAGAAGACATTGACTTTTTACAATATTGCCCTTAATGAAGCAAGGGCCTTGTTTGGTTGTCTTCTTTATGGATTCTTGAATTTAAAGCCTAGCCACTTGCACAAATAGCCTCTTTTCTTCATCCACATCACTCCCACGGACTCATAAGCTTCCCTTTGCATGAACATCATATGTGTTATCTGTGTCATCCATGCTCGTGTCAACCATGCTATCCATGCTAGTATCACCCCACCCACCCCACCCCACATCATTTTTTTTCAATTCTTTCTTTAAAAAACGAAATTAACTTTTTTTTAAAAATTAATTATTTTTGTATCCCACCTCACTCATCCACCCACCCCACTTTAACAGCCCCTCCCCTCCCCACACCCCACCACCAATACCACCTCCACCCACCCAAACTCAATTTTTTTAAATTTGTTTTCATAAAAATATATTTTTTTTTAAAAAAGTAATATTTTTTTACCCCATCCCACTCAACCTCCACCCTACGCCCCCAGCCCCTTCCCCCACCCCACCCAGCCCCCCCTCCTCCCCCATCTTCACCCCCCCCAAAATTTATTTTTTAATTTTTTTTAAAAAAATACTTTTTTTAAAAAAATAATATTTTTTGTACCCCAACCCCCACCCTACCCCCTCACCCCACTCAATTTTCTTTTTTTTTTTTAAAAAAAAAAGTAATATTTTTGGTGCTACGCCCCTCTTCCCCCTCCAAAATTCAATTTTTTTTTTTTAAAGTTTACTTATTTTTTTAAAAAAAGTAATATTTTTGGTCCCCCCACACCACAACCCCCTCCCCCCCAAAAAAAAATTTTAATTTTCAAATTTAATTTTTTAAAAAGAGTTTTTTTTAAAAAAAAAAAGTAATTTTTTAGTTACCTCACCCCCCACCCCACCCCCCAAAATTAATTATGACGATAATATTTAACAATTTACTTTCTATTTCATGTGAAAATAGTGTCGAAATAATCTCTTATGAGCACTTATAAATTGAGTAAAAGAAAAAGATATTTTTAAATCTTATTTATACTGTTGAAATAATAAAAAACGAACATTAATAAGACATAAAACTAAAAACAAGTTTAAAAAAATATTACAAAATCAAATGTTGGAAAGATAGTTTGGTTTTCCTTTTGACAATTTCCGCGTTGAAAAAATGTAGATTTTCCACAAAAATGCGGAGTCTTTTGAACCTTTTGAGCTTGTTGATCCACTTGCACAAACTAAGTAGGCGTTTGGCCATGAGAAGTTTTCACTATTTTTTGAATAATTATTTTACTTTTTTTTGAAAATAGTGTTTGGCCATAAAAATTTCAAATACAACTCCGGAGTTGTATTTGAAAAAGTGCTTTTTTCCATCTCACTTTTTCACTTTTTTTATTATATTTTTTAAAAAAAAATTCTAAATTTTTTATTTTTATAAACTAACCCCATTTAAATTATATTTCATTTTCAAAACATATTTTATGTTTTTTTAAAAATGTATTTAAAATTTAGATAATTATTAAAAAAGTTATGACCAAACAGAAGTCCAACTCCAATTTCAACTTTGAAAATTCAAAAAAGGTGAATTTTATTTTGATTCTCATGGTCAAACAGGGCTTAACTTGTGATTTTCTTGGTAAAATAGTGTGGAGTTTTACAAAAGCAAGTGGCCCTTATATAAGCATTGGAGCAAAGGGGCAGAAGGCAGTGGCATTCTATTCTATGGAGCAGCAAGTTTCAGAGGCATATGACCTAATGCCTTGTCATCTACAATGGCGTCGACTAGAGTACAATGGCTGGTTATTTTGGAGTGAAAGACTTGAGGATGACGAACGACTTCCCCTATCATGTGTGAGTTGTGAATATATCAAACTGTATTTTCCCATTTTTTTTGGCTAGTAGTATATTCTGAATCTTCTCTTGTTGATCCAGCTGATGCTCTTGTTATTCCCAGCTCTAGAATACGGTTGAGGAACCACTACTATTATTTTAAGATAATATGGAGTTCAGCTGTTTGTCTAATTCAATTCTGGGCACCCATCAAGGTCGACGGTTCGACTTTCCTGTCGACTGCGGATCAACAATTTGTTTTGAGTAAGGAAGTTGATAAGAGGTTGTGTTCATACAGGAGGCTCTGTCTCGATACTTTGATTCCTATTGACAACTACAATGAACATCCTCTTGCCCCCCTGCACGAGTTTTCAGAAGATGCTTGCCGGAATGTAACCCCGACGTCCCAACTTACTCTGCTGCAGAGTTTCCACTGCTTGAAAGTGCAATTCAGTTGGGCATCCAATCTTACTATGCAATTCCCTGCTCAGATTCCTTGATCAGCGGTGCTTTGGTGTATTTGAGAGATTGTATCTACACAACCATATCTCCGTCTTCCAGAGGTATTTGCTCACCTGGTGTTGAATAGCAGCTAGCAGTTTTTGGATTTACCTTAAATATATATTCTGGCTAGGATATGTCTTGATCATGATATTTTTCTTGGCAGATGCCAGGCATATGCTTGAATTTAGACAAAAACTGCCACCCATTCTTATTGCTTGTGCTACTGCATCTCTAAATTGTTGAATTTCAACCAAAGGACATTAGTTATTCACTTTTGCTTATATTCCGTATTTACTGTTTGAAAATATCAAATAATCCTTGTTTAATTTTCCATCATAGGGGTTGAATTTGAAATCATTGGGCTTTTATAGCATTTGTAACTTCAGGGGCATACCTTTTGCACTTTCTGAGGTACGGTGTGATTGCCTTTTTGATTTTGGCGAAACTGAACCAAAAAAAAAAGAGATCAGAGACTGTTCTCATTTTTATTTCCATTGCTCTACTATTTCTGTCCCACTAATTTCATACCTTATCTTATCATTTTTATAGCTGCGGAATAGAGCTGGAATTGACCAAATAAAGATTGGGTTAGATGAGATCCTTAAAATACATAGTTTACCCTTTGCTCAAATTTGGATTCCTTATTCTCCGTATGGCGCCTTAAAAGTCCTGGTTAATGCTGGTGCCTCAAGCTATGACCGTTCGAGTTCAATGTATCATGAGTTTGAATATGCTTCTGAGGTCTGTTTTATTGAGAGCGGTAAGGCATTGGTGGGGAGAGCATTTTCATCCCAAGGTTCATGTTTTTGCAAAGATGTTACACTATTAAGCTTGCAAGAGTACCCTTTGATGCCTACTGCACGAAAAGCTAGATTGACTCAGAGTTTTGCAATTTGTTTGCGAAGTAAATGCGCCAACAATATTGTTTGCGTAGTTGAGTACTTTCTGCCACCCTACGAAATGGTTGTTAGAGATTCAAAGACTTTCGTAAACATGCTTTTATCCACAATGAAAGAACAACTTCCAGGTGTCATGGTTGCTTCTGGACAAGAACCAGGGCAGAGGATGCTCGTTGAAGTTGTTAAAGTTTCCCTGAGTGATGAACTTGACTCCTTTGAAATTGGCCAACCTCTGCCGAGTGTTCAATCACTTCAGGATGGAGGAGAAACAACAGAAATTGATTTGTTTTTGCAACACTACTCAAATTTACAGAATGGGGAGAACAATGATGCTACCCCACTACTTGTTCCTTCTTGTTCATCACACAAGTGTGACTCACTCAACTGTGAAGGGACAGTGGAAGTTGATCCGTTACTTCCTCATCCAATAGAGGAAGCTGTGACAAACAGAGGGACGGTTAATGTGGATGTAGCAAATGATGACCACATTGAAATTTTAGAGGATACAAGTGAAATGGTGCAACTTGATTCACACTTTGAGCAACCAAATTTAGAAATTAATTATGGGGGCAATGCAAGGAGTAATGACGAAGTGGAGCATAGTGAAGTTAATAGAGAAAGTAACTTTGTCAGTGGAGCAATGACTAACAACAAGAAAATCCATTCCCAGAAGAACAATGCAATACAAAGGATAGAAAAAGATCATGGGATTACTCGCAAGATTCTGGAGCAGCATTATGGCATGACTCTTGACGATGCTGCCAAAAAGCTACATGGTAAGTTCACTAACTTTAGCGCATTTGAGGTTCGTAATACTTTTTGTGTTATTATATATATGTACACTCATATGCCTTCAACCGAAATGATTTGTGCATAGGTTCAATGAAATCCCTTTTCTGGACTTTATTTATTGCAGTTAGTCGACCAACACTGAATCGAATATGTAGAGAATATAATATCTCTAGATGGCCACACATTAGAGTAGAAAGGTTAATTACCATGTTAGCCAAGGTGTATCTTTTCAAGGTGCTGAACCATATGTGGGCGATCAACAATGTCCTACTCCTTCCCAAGAAAAAGGCAGAGATTATTCGGGTCACAAAGTATCTCCTGCACCGGGAAAACCTTGTGATAGTGTGATGACTGCAAAGGTTACATATAGAGGTGATATCATAAAGTTTCAACTCTCCCTTTCATCAACCAGGGTAGAACTAGAGAGGGAAGTGGAAAAGAGGCTTAACATATCACTTCAAAGGTTTTCAATCAAGTATCAAGATGAAGATGACGAATGGATTTTGATAACTAGTGATTCAGATTTGAAGGATGGTATGCATTCACTAAGATTGTTGGGAAGGACTACTATGAGATTACTTGTTACCCCAAAAGCTGACACATGAAGGATTTTCCGCAAGTTTTGTTATGGTTCATCTTCATTATTGCAGAACGTTAGTGATGTTTATCTTTTGGTGACACTGTGTTTGTCTCTTTCCTGCGGTGTTGTGACATGTCTCAGTGAACCAAGGTGATTTTTGTCATCATGGATAAACAATTTTATAATCAGGCGACTATATGTATGGTAGAGATAAACAATTTTGTTTAGCTTGTTTAGAGAGATAGAATCATTGGAGTTCTGATTTTATGTGTTGAATTGCACTATATGTATGGTAGAGACCGAATCTTCAAATTCTTTGCCTTGTGGGTTATGTTTAGTGGTCGGCCTGGTGAAAACTAGCAGGTTTGGACTGAAAATGCGTTGAACAGAAAAGGCTATTGCGCTCATACTTTTTATGTGAGAATCTTTTTTTCCAGGAAATATAGTATTACCCCAATAGAAAAAGTCAACACTATTACTGTTATTAAGAAGCATGTCTGAAACAACTAAAATATATCGGAAGGCTTAGGTAAAGCTAATGAATATAAACTCTTCACATCACAAAATGCTTCCAGGGGTTGATGTCATTGACAAAGCTAATGAATTTCAGTCCAAGAACCGTATCTCTACTATTAATAAACTTACATCAAAATTTGAGGGTCAACACTGCCAATTAAGAAATTTAATACTATGTCTTAGGTAGGAATTGTTGCGCGAACCCTCAAGGTTGAACATTAGACGTATTTTGGACATATAATCGATCAAACACTTGAAATGTAAGCCTTACAAAACAAAGCCCCGTATATGTTGCGCGAACCCTCAAGGTTGAGCATTAGACGTATTTTGGACATATAATCGATCAAACACTTGAAATGTAAGCCTTACAAAACAAAGCCCCGTATATGAGCCTCAAACCTCAAGGCATTTTGGAAGTGACCCGTCGTGGGGCGAATCTCAAGAAAAGCTTTTTAAAATATTGCTTTTGATTCTAAGTTGCATCTTTGAAAAAATTAAATTACTACTTGACATTATAGGATAACTTAACCATAATATACCCCGTCGATATAGAGAAATTAAATTTATGGTAGAAACATCCATATTATACTCCCTCCATTCAAAATTACTTGTCACTTATTTCTATTTTTACTTGTCATTTTTGACATATCAAGAAAAGCAATTATTATTTTCCATGTTTTATCCTTAGCATTAATTACTTATTGCTCAAATAATTTTTCAAGACTTAATACTAAACATTAATTAATAGGGGTAATGTGATAAAATCACTATGTCAATCATTGTTTTCTTAATGAGTATGCAAAGTCAAAAAGTGACAAGTAAAAATGAACGGAGGGAGTATTAAGGACCCGTTTGGTCATAGATTTCCCAAGTAAAATTTGGGGGAAAAATTGGCAAATAGTGTTTGCCCATATAATGTCATTATTTGACAATTTTTTTTGGCAAATAACCTAAATTACCAAATACTAGAAAAAACTAGTATTTGGGTCAAATCTCATTATTTGGGAGCTTTTATAAATGTAAATTTTACACCAAACTTTTATCTTTTATAAAAACACTCTCTATTCCAACCAAAAGAATGGCAAAAAAATGCAGATGTCTATTGAAAATTTAAGTGTAAAATGCAAATAAAGCCCCGGACTCTATTGTCTATATATTTGCTTAAAGGTATATTTGCTTAAAGGATTACTAGAAGTTATACAATAGAATTGTACATAAAGTCCATGTAGGAATGCTTTCTCAAAGTATAAGAAAGGCAATTGATTTCAGATGAAAGGAACAATAGTCGTGTTTCACTACTTGTTATTTGTTGCAACGAAGATCCAATTGACTTGTTGCGAAAGTCATGAATCTTGTTACGTCGACGTTTCTATCTTGCTATGTAATACAAACTTATGGTTAATTTTGATAGTTTTTAAAACTTAGGGTTATAAATCATATTTCTTAAAAAATTGAAATATGCTTCTCAAATACTATGACCAAACACATGGTGAAATTTCACCCAAATAATATTTGTCAAAAATATTTGGGATCTATGGCCAAACGCTAGCTAAGTATAACATGTCATTTTCGTGCTATGCTGGCTGCCGCTTAATTGTAGGTAGTCCTTTTAAGGAATTCAATCAGTTGGTAAATGGGATACTTCCCTTGTTTTAATCACCCATAACCAAGAGTGACTTTTCATCAGAAAAATGTACTAGTGAACAAAGTTCAGCTATACTTTTACAAAGAATATAAATGTTCCGTTTAGATTTATAAATTCTTGATTCCATTGTCTGAAACTCGTCTACTGAGAATTCCACATTAATTGAGCATATTATGCTGTTTCTAAATAATTTTTTGTAAAAAAATCGTGTATGGGTTGTACCAAAGAGCTGAACCACTGCTTGTTCAATCACAAATTGTAGTTGAACAATGTTTTCTGCTGTTAACATTCATCACAATAGAGAAAACACTGTCAGTGTTGTGCAACAACAGATCCAGCAAGTTCTAGGAATATTGGGGATCAAATATCCAACCTTCAATGACTCATGGGTAATGTTCAAATCCCACTGCCATTTCTACCATCCAGAACGGAGAGATATAACTGATGGCTGCAAACATTGTACCTCCTGCATAGCATGATTATGTATAGACAGGGCAAAAAAATAAAATTGCCAATCAACAAGACATATGGAACAAGATGGTTGAGTAAAATAGTCCCAAAACGATCCGCATTTGATTTTATCAAAGATTTGTAAGCTCTGCAATGAAATAAGGTCCGCAAAAACAAAACAGTAAAAACCCTTAGACAAGGGACACCCGAGTGTGGGGTTTTTAAGCTTTAACCCACTCTAGAATTTTAAATTATTACAAAAAGGAAAAAGGAAGAATAGCAATTGTCTCCCCAACTGAATCCAAAAAGATTTTCATCACCATCTAATTCTAAAAGGATGTTAATAGGCTGACTTAGGCACCGCCGGATCCATATTTCTTTCCCAAAACAAGAACCTGAAGCTTGTCGTATCCGGCCAACACACCAGCACCAGCAACAGCTCGGAGGATGTTAGCACCAGCACCCTTGAACAGAGATTTGGGACCCTCATTCTTAACAATCTGGGTGAATGCATCGAGCGAGCTCTTGTACTTAACCGCCTCACCAGATGTCATCATCATTCTTCTTCTTACTGTATCAATTGGGTAAGAAGCAAGACCAGCACCATTGGTGATGAGCCAACCAAGTCCAAAGCTAGCAAAGAAACTATCCTGTATACAGCACCATAACAAGGGTCAGACACTAGTTTTTTATACTACAAAGTTAATTAATCCTCCATATACATATAAACTTTACAAAATGAAACTCAATCAATTGCAATTATCTACTTTCTAGCAAACAACTCAAGGAACATGAAAGAATCAGCTTAAATTGACAACCTTTAACCAAAAATACTGAATTCTTATCACTCCCCACAATAAGTTCTAAACATCATCTCCAATATGAAAACATTCATGCATGCATATATACAGCCAACGAAACAGTAAGACCAACAACATTATGGTATGACACAGCAGACAGACTATATCCAGAATAGTATAAAGGACTTGAACTAGCATAGCAAAGACAAGAACATATAAAAACACTAACCTGCAGGTTTCCAGTCAGGAGGACAGGCTTCAAGGAGTCGTACATTCCAAAGTACAAACCACGGTAAACAATGATACCAACACATGAAATGTTGAATCCACGGTATAGACCAGCAATTCCATCAGATTTGAGTGTCTTCCTGTAGACATCAACCAAACCATTGAACTGCCTCTCACCTCCCTTCTTTGAAGCTTTGGCATCATTAGCAAGACGGGTACGAGCATAGTCCAAGGAGTAGACAAAGAACAAAGAGGAAGCACCAGCAGCACCACCTGATGCAAGGTTGCCGGCAAACCACTTCCAGTAGCCATCACGGTCCTTCTTGAAGTTGAAGAGTCTCTTGAAGTAGTCCTTGAATGCAAAGTTCAGGGCCTGTGGAACAGAGAGTATCAGTCAGTCAATAGAACAACAAATGTGCATGTATCTTTGATGCATAAATTTCAGTCCTCAAAATGAAGACAAATGGTATACCTGAGTGGGGAAATAACGGATAACATTAGCAGTGTTTCCTCTCCACAAAGACCCAAAACCTTCTTCCTTAATTGTCCTCCCAAAACACTCGCCAATTCCCTTGTATGGTTCTGAGAGCCTACCAGCCTTGAGCATCTCATCTTGATTTTGGATCAAAAGTTTCACACGCTCAATAGGGGCGGCAGCAGTCTTTGATACAGCAGCAGACACTCCACCCATGAGGAAGTCAGTGGCAAAAGCTGCAAATCCTTTCTCTTGAGGAGCCTGCACAAACACAGGTGAAGCGTTTGAGGTGATCAATGATAGATCCTGAGTGGCTTGGCCTCTCTGCAGTCCAGCATTGGAGTAGTTGCCATAAGAAAAATGCCTCTGGTAAAGAACAGGCTGAACACTCCCATAACGAGCATGGACATCTTGGGATATACTTGAGCTCAAGTGCAGCTGGTTAGCTGCCTTCTGGAAAACAGTTGGGTGCTGGTTCATATCTGCCATTGCAAGGTTGAACAGAGTCCTGCACAGATAGAGCATGAATCAGATCTCTACATTTAAACTCGCCATGAACAACATCAGTCCATAAATCCAGCCAAGAACAAAAAATTGCTGCCATAAGCACTATCTTATCATTCATCTGCTGATCTGCACGCTCAACAATTTAGACCATCCATCCAATCACAATATGTACCCCAACACAAACTTACAACTTTACTGAATCAATTAAACATGTTACTCTTAACATTTACCCACCATTGAAATGGCAATTCCTTTGCTGCCTTAAAAATGTCAACAGCTACCACTTTTCTGATCTCTACTTGGCAATATAAGTGGGCAAAACTTTTAACTCAAAATTTTAAGTTTAAAGTCGTATGGTAAATCTGGTTGAAGAAACATCTCAAAATATTTTTGGCTAGAAAATGTGCATTCAAAGCTCAACCCACCAACTTAACACAAAAAGCATAAATTTCACAATTAGCAGAGATTCAAATAATAAACAAAAAGCTTTATCAGGAAATTGCAACAAAAAGGTGCACTTAGTGCAGAGATCAATCATCACCAGTAATTCACTTGCAATGCATCAATTCCAATTTCATTAGCTGGTTTAGATTTACAAAGAGACAGCCGTATCAATTTCAGAATAACGCTCCATATCTTGTGCACAAAGTACTAAGATAATAGCATGCCGGCACCAATTGAGTCCTAAATTCATATAATCTAAGAAAAAAATATGTATATATATATAATATTTCCCCCTGATCCAGCCTCGATGCTAAATTCAACATGGATTAACTCACAATTCATTAATAAATTTAAGCAACAAAATTAGTTTCTCCATCCCAATTTATGAGATGGTATTTACTATTTAGTCTTGTCACATATTCTCGAGAAGGCTTTTAGTCTGTCACATTCTTATACTAATAAAAAGCAATATAATTCTTATATTATCAATTAGATGATACATAGCTCACAAATATATATAGTTAGTTTTAGATCACATGTTTCAAAAGTTTTTCTTTCTTAAACTCGATGACTAGTCAACCACAATCACATAAACTGAGAAAGAGGGAGTATATAAAGTACTACAACCAGCAATTTCACAATACATTTTTATAAACTAGTAAAAATCACTATAAGTTTGACTATGGAGCAGCACAATGAAAGAACACAAAATGAACATAGCAATACTATAAGTTGTTGACCAGATCTGCAGATTCAACAATCAACACAATCATCTACAACTAAAAAAGCATTGAAAAACACAAATAATATCAGAAAGAAAAGCAGATCCATTAAACTAAATCACAGTTCTAGCAAAAACAAAAGCAGATCTCCGTAACACCTTAAAAACTACTCATAAACAAACCGAATAACCGCTCTATTTTACAGATCTAATCAGGAAAAAGCTAAAAACAGTGAAATGAATACATATGGAAAGCGGAGATCAGAAATCTGAAGAAAAAATGAAAGGATCTATATGTATAGCCAATAGAGAAAGAGAGAGAGATTACCTGCGTTCGACTCGCCTCGAGAATAGTGATGGGAGAGGAGAAGAACGAGGAGAGGATGGTAATGAGAGAGCAAATGAGGAGTTGAAACGGCGAATACAGCACTGCTATATATATATAGAGAGAGAGAGAGAGTGGGCTGGGTGGGTGGCTGCCTCTCTCTGACCTATTTGCCAATATTTTTGTAGGACTTGACTTTTATTTAATCCCTACTTCGCGGGCGCATCATTCTATTTTACGACTCCTTTTTTTTTTTTTTTAAGCCTTATCATTCTTGAAATTTATTGATTCAATTAATTTGTAAATTTATTTATTTTAATTAAAGTTATAGTATTTGAAATTAATTCTATGTTTAATCATTAAATATATTATACTTGAATTTAAACATTAAAAAGCAAAGATTATTTATGTGTTTTTTGTATCTCAATCACAATTATTTGTTTTAATTAAAATTACTAATTACTATATACTTCAAATGAATGAATAGTAACCAATGTCTAAAAGATATTAGGAAAATATTAATTTACATGATATTGTATAAAAATTGATTATTATTTTTTGAGAAATTATAATCTAAGAGATGGTAGTAATAGTAATTTGTGATGGTGGTGACCACGATTATGATTGTAAGGTGGCGGTCGGTGTTCGTGTAGGTAGGAGGCGAGCAATGATGGTTGTTGTTGGTGAATATGCAGTGAAAATTGAAGGTGATGACTATACCATGATAATTGATGATGATAGCTAAAGAGTAATTACAAGGTGAATATTGATGAAGAAAGTGATTAGTGATGTTAAATAATTGTGGAGATAGTTGGCGGTTATAGTTACGCGATAAAGGCTTGTGTGAAAATTATACATGGAGTGAAAAATTGTAAGAACTTAGAAGTGATGTTACTTGAGGATATTTACGTTCAAAATAAACATGACTACGAGCAATGAGATCCAAATGCTAAAATGTATGTATTATCAACGGAAGTTCTATATCAACTTTAGTTAGTAGAACACTATATTCAAAGCACTCAACTAGGAAAATAAATTACATATGTGATTATAAATTTCAAAACATGCTTCTCAAGGGTAAACATTCTATTAGGTCTTCAGCCCGATGTGATAATAATTTGTGGCAGCCACTCAATGTAGTTATCCCATTTTAAAATTCTAAATACTCTTTTTTTTCTAAAAGTGTTCACCACGATTTATCTCTTTCTTAAATATTTTCTTCGTTTCAATTTATTTGACTTACTTTTCTTCTTAGTTCATTTAAAAAAGAATTTCTTTTTTTTTTGGCAATTTTTTTTTATTAAGCAAACAAATTGAAACGGAGAAAATATTATTTTCACCTCGTGTTATAAACGTCGAATTAACCCCCTTGAATCTATGAATTTCAACCGTTGGACTAGAGGGGACGTGAATCTTCAGTCAATGATAAGGCGTTTGGTAAATGGGAAAAGGAGTGGAAATTGTCTTCCGCGTGAAAACAACGGAAAGGAAAGTTGGTATATTTCCCTTTTCAATGGGAGGTTACAAGTTTGACAAGTATAATAATCAAATTAAATTTGGAGATTGCCTTTTAAGATGGATTTTAGGACGTTGGCCCTGCCTCATGCACCTTTCATATTTCAATGGAGTTATTTTCTCCTTATTCAACATTTGTCCTTTCACATTTCCATTTTATTTTTTTTCATTTTCTTTCTTGATGTATATATATACACTTCGCCTTTTCACGTAACTAAATTGGAGCTGATTTGGTCTGGATGAAAAAGAAATTAGAGTTATTCATTTGAATTTATTATTATATTGAGTTCGATAAAGAGTCATTAAAATAACAATTTAAAATATAATAATGAATAATTATTTAAAAATTATCACATCGATTTCCCACCACTCCTAAATGATACTGTTTGGAAAAGTGTGAGACAGAAATCAGCAGCTAAAACCAACAACAGGCCTAACCATCAATCAGTGCCCACAGGAAACGATTTTAGCCCACTATCTAGTGCCCACACAAATCAGGAAGAAGGTGCGAGTAGCAAAGATAGTGATGGGGGAATGAATCAATACCACTTGACTTACCTCCTAAGCAACATGGAACGTTAGAGGTGTGAATAAAGTGTATAAGCAAAAAGAGTTTAGAGTTTTTCTTGTAGAAAATAATGTTAGTCTTATAGCAGTCTTGGAAAACAGGGTTAAAGAAATGAAGGCACAACAGATCATTGATAAGGTGACAAATCACTGGCTTGCAAACTATTCCCAAAGTCCCAAAGGGAGGATATGGATTTTGTGGGACCGAAACAAAGTAGACTATACATGTATCTCTATGACTGATCAGCTCATTCATGGCCATATCAAAAGCTGTACATTGCCTGTGGAGTTCTGGTTCACTGCTGTGTATGGCTGGCATACAGTGGAAACTAGGAAAGCTTATGGACTCAACTACACACTATTGCTGCAAATACTACTGGCCCTTGGCTTTCACTGGATGATTTCAATGCTATCTTACAACCCGAGGATAGAGTCAATGGAACTGCAGTACATGCAACAGAGATTAGAGATTTTAAAGAGTACTTGGAGGCTGCTGGACTATGAGAGTTGAAGACAGTGGGTCGAGATTACACATGGACTAATGGCCATGTGTTTAGCAGAATCGATAAAGCTTTGGCTAATACTAGCTGGATGAACACTATAAATCAATTGGAGGTGGAGGTGCGAAATCCAAGATGCTCAGGCCACTCCCTTTTGGTTATTGATTTTACTAAACCAACCATTACCAAGTCCAGACCTTTCAAATTCATGAACCACCTTGGCAATCATCCCCTTTTCATGGAAATGTTCAAAGAGGGTAGGATATCTCTATTCGGGGTCCACAAATGAAGCAAGTCTGGGCAAAGCTGAAGAGTGTAAAAGGAGAAATGAAGATCCTACAAATCAAAGAATTCAACAATGTTGAGCAGAGAATTTTACACGCTAGGCAATTGTTGGCAAGTTTACAGGAGAAGTTGCAAGATATTAAGCATGAGAGCAAACTATTTGATGAAGAAAGGGAAATCAAGAAAGAGTTGAAAAAATGGATCCTGGTACAGGAAAGTATCTACCAACAGAAGTCCAGAATAAAGTGGTTACAACTTGGAGATACCAATTCTGCCTTCTTTTTTGCAAACATGAAAAATAGGGTGGCGCAAGGCACAATCAAGAAACTCCAACTTCCGCATGGGACTTGGACAAATAGTATAGAGGAAGTACAAGCTGAAATAATAAGATTTTTAAAAAGACTATTGGGGACATCCACCAGTAAACTACCAACTATAGATCCTCAAGTGTGCTCCAAAGGGAAAGTACTGACAAGGGGCCAACAACTGCAGCTCGTCCAGCCAGTAACCAATGATGATGTGCTCAATGCTCTGAAAGGGATAGATGATTCAAAGGCACCTGGCATTGATGGATTCAATGCATATTTCTTCAAGAAGTCTTGGACTGTAGTGGGACCAATGATAACAGATGCAGTTCCTCAATCATTTGAGACAGGTTCTATCTATAAACTTATTAACTGCACTCTAGTCACTCTGATTCCCAAAGTAAAAACTCCCTCTACGGTGAAAGAATTCTGACCCATTTCCTGTTGGTCAGTAGTGTATAAAATTATTTCTAAGATCATGATTGGTAGCTGGAGAAAGTGATGGATTTTTTGATTGACAAGAGTCAATCAACCTTTTTGCCTAGGAGAATGATTAGTGATAACATAATAATGAGTCATGAATTGGTTAAAGGCTATGGTAGAAAAGGGATCTCCCCTAGGTGTATGCTAAAGGTGGACATACAGAAGGCTTACGATTCTCTTGAATGGGTTTTTGTTGAACAAATATTGTATTCTCTAAACTTCCCTAGGAAATTCATTGGTTGGGTGATGGAATGCCTTAGCACTGTTTCTTATTCTATTTGTATTAATGGGTGGCCATCTGAACCATTTCTAGCGAAGAGAGGTCTGCGACAAGGGGACCCTATGTCCACTTTTCTTTTTGTTCTTGCAATGGAGTACCTCTCTAGGCTACTGAAACAATTAATGGAACATCCTGAGTTTAATTTCCATCCCAGGTGTGCAAAGGTGAAAGTGATACAACTTGGTTTTGCAGATGATCTCCTCTTTTTTTGTAAAGGCGAGACCAAATCAGTACAACTTCTTTATAATTGCTTCAAAGAATTCTCACTAGCATCAGGACTAATAGCTAATTTGGATAAAAGCTCAGTGTATTTTGGGGGGGGGGGGGTGAAAGAGGCTACCCAAGCTACTATTTTGAACATCTTAGGCTTTACGAAAGAGGGAATGCCCTTTTGATACTTAGGGGTTCCTTTGAGTACCAAACGTTTGTCTATCATGCAATGCCAACCATTGATAAACAGAATGCTAGGGAGGATAACATGTTGGACCACAAAATTCCCTTTTTATGCCGAAAGGGAAATTCTGATCAAGACAGTCCAAATTTTTGTGTTGCCTGCAAAGGTTATTGAACTCATCGAGTCCACCTGTAGACAATTCTTATGGACTAGCGGAGTTGAGCTGACTAAAAAAGCCCTTCTAGCTTGGGATAAAGTGTGCATGCCCAAGACTATTGGTGGCATGAATGTTTTGGACATTACAATATGGAATAGAGTTTCAATTATTAAACTACTATGGAATCTATGCTGCAAAAAGGACAGTATTTGGGTGAAGTGGGTCCACAGTTACTACATAAATGATAACCCAGTATGGAGTTGTACACCAAAACAAGCTTCTTGGGTGGTACAAAAGATATTGAACACAAAGATATTCTTGCAGGAAGCTGGAATTAGAGAAGCAGATCTCATAGCCATGCAAAGTTCCTCTATTAAAAAATTGTATGTGGCAATGAGAGGTACTTATCCGAAAGTCCAATGGAGCAGACTCATATGTAACAATTTGGGATCACCAAAATGGATCTTCATACTTAGACTTGCAATAGTAAAGAGATTACATACCAGAGATAGATTAGTGAAATGGGGTATTACTGATGATCCACATTGTGTACTGTGTGAAACAGGTGATGAGACTACTGATCATCTATTTTTTGCTTGTCCTTATAACAATGAAGTTTGGACTAGTTTATTACATTGGCAGGGCGTGTCAAGAAATACATTGAACTGGCAGAAAGAGTTACAATGGGCCTGTCTACATGCCAAGGGCATAAGAGCTTCAACAAATTTATTTTGAATGTGTCTGGCAGCAGTTGTATATGGGGTGTGGATAGAGAGAAACCAGAGGATATTCCAAGCGAAGGCCACCACACCGTAAATGATTTCCAGGAAGATTGTCCAGCAGGTATTTATTCGGGGTTCTCAGGTTCCACGACTGGCAAGAAGATTGAAAGTGCTGAATTTCTACCCTTAGTTTTCCATTTTTTAGATTAAGTAGTCTAAGTTGTTTTACATGTACAAGAGGTTAGTTATGCTCACTGCTTGGCTGCTATGCCGTAGCAGGTTTTGACATTGTACAACTTATTGCTATTTGGTAATACAAAGCCCCTTTTAATTGCCAAAATTTTTTTATCACATCATGTACTCTTCGAATTAGTTTGAGCTATGAAATGGGTAAATACTTATCCACACCGGGTGGTTACATCAAATCAATGCAACTTATCATGGTTAAGTGATTTAATGAAGTAATTATATACCTCAATTAACCATGGTTAAGTGATAGTTGTATATATTCAAACACATGTCATGCATCCATTGATTTGGTGTAAACACCCAGTGTGGGTAAGTTTTTACCATATTCCAACTATTGTGTTTAGTAAAAAATGTTGATTTTTCTATTAATTGACAATGAGTTCCTAAAATTATTTATAAAAATTATAAACTTAGTTTGTGATTGGTATGAAGGAAAATATTTTGCGGAAAATACTTTACAATTTTCTTATGGTTACTTGGCTTACATATTTTGGAAAATGTTTTTCAAATAGACTTATTTTCCTCAAATTTAAGAAAAATGACTTCCCTTCATAAAGTAAGAAAAATATTTTTTAAAAATCTCTTTCAACCTCACCACCCGACTCCCGACACCGATCCAAGTCTGGGTCTTGACTCCTGACATCGACCTAGGACTAGGGACCCGACTCTCGATCCTGACCCCGACCTCAACTCCAGACTCGGGTGCCGACTTTTGACACCGACCCTGATCTGTATCTTGACTCACGACCTTGACTCGGGTTAGGGTCGAGGTTGGGATCAAGAGTCGAATCCCAGATCAAAGTCGAGAGTCAGGTCTCGCGTCAAGGTCAAGATCGTGAGTCGGGTCAACAATCAAGATTAGATCTCGATCTTGAATCGACTCCCAGTCCAGGCTTGGGGTTAGGTTAGGTCTCGCATTATATACGAGATCAAGGTCTGGGCTGAGTCAAATCTTGGGTCCCGTGTCTCGAGTTGGGTCTCAAATTGAGGTCAGGGACGAGAGTAGGTTAGGGTCAAGAGTTGGATCTCGAGTCGAATCTCAGATCAGTGTACAAAGTCGAGTCCATTTCTAGTCTGGGTCGGGTCTCAGGTTGGGGTCGAGAGTCGGGTTTGGGGGTCAAGGGTCAAGAGTCGGGGTCCAGAGTCAGGTTTGAGGGTCGGGTGTTGGGTTGAGAGTTGGGTTTGGGGGTTGGGTATCGGGGTCGAGAGTCGAGACCCGATTCGAGGTCAAAAGTCGAGTTCTGGGTCAAGGTCAGATCATAGGTCATGAGTCTTAGGTCAGTGTTGAGAGTCGGGTCTCGGGTTGGGGTCAAAAATTAGACTAGGTCGAGATCGGGAGTCGAGGTACAAAATGGGGTCCCGTGTCGAGTTTAGAGTCAGGGTCTCGGGTCGAGATTGGGTTTGTTGTCAAAGTATTTGCCTAGATTATACCTAAATGCTCTTGGGATAATATTTTCTTCTTACTAAGCAAACACCAGAAGATAAATAAGAAACCACTTATTTTCCAAAAAAAAATAATCAATCAAAGTCAGTGATTTTCACCCGAAATATGTTCAAATGACCACCAAAATAGGACATTTACAAGCTTGATCTACAGTTCAAGAAATAAAGCCTTCACATCTTTACTTGCATTCTTGTTCCGATGAAGTACAATCGACATACGAAAACCTGAAATGCTTGAAGTAAGAGAACTCTATGACCAAACATAACGAAAGGTTCCAACAAAAGATTAAGAACACAAATCATACAAGGAAAAAAAGTTCCCAAAATTGTGAACTCAAAGTTCATACATAACGTGAAGATCCAACAAATGATTGAGAACATAAGTTATGCATGGCAAAGAAGTTCCCAAAATAGAAAACTCAATTTTCATACATAACGCGAAGTTCCAACAAATGATTGAGAACAGAAGTTATACATAGTAAAGAAGTTTCCAAAATAAAAGGACTCAACATTTATACATAACGCGAAGTTTTAACTGAAGATTGAGAACAAAGGTTATACATGATAAAGAGGTTCTAAAATCTGAGAGTCCCAAGAGACTCTAAGAACTCAAAGTTTCAAAAAAATAATAATAAAAGAGTCCCAAGAGACTCCAAGAACTCAAATTTTCAAAATTAAATGTGCCTAAAGTGAATAAGAGATGTCATAAAATCACTAGCATAGAATCACAGGTCCCCCATAAATAAAATAAATTTAGATGAACATTTCTAACCTAAGTCAAATAAGCAAAATCTGGATGAACAATCCTCGCTTATTTCAAAATAATCAAAATCCGAATGAATATTCTCGGATTATATTAATGAAACACCGACCGATCATTTTTTCTGATCTATTAATGAGAAGTCAGACGTATTAAAATTTCTGAACTTCCTCCTAGCAAATTGACTAAAACAAGATCAAAGGGAATACATTTCGGATACAAAAATATTCAATCGCGCGGGCATATATATACTAAAGTATGAAAATAAGTATTTGCTACCAATGATCTATTCATATCCAAAAGTAATACACTCAAAAGATAATCTGCCCCGAGATAGTCAGAACTCAAAATTAAAAGCCAACTTCCCCAAATACAGGAGCAAAAGTGCTTGAAACAGATCAAAGCATTTCATAAAGTTTCAACAAAAGCAAAAAGTACATTACAAAATAAATCAAAGTAAGAGAATAACTTGATCATATTTAAAATGAATCGTATATCGAGGAGGTTAAAGAAAAATATACAATCCTTGTAAAGGACCAAATACAAACGATAAAAAAACTATTAGTACATATTACAACACCCCGAAGAAAAAAAACACACAAAACACTCCTAGAATATAAAGTATAAAATCTTCTATCGAAACCCCTGAGTATGACATCAGTCGATGAACCTTGTTATACCAATAAGAACCACTCTTTCTAAAACGCTACAGAGCGATGCTCTCACTCTTTGCATAAGAAACGATCCGAACTTCACATAACGACGAAAACACGCAAATACCATTGCGGTTCGCAAACTTGAGAAGAAAATACAAAGCCTTTTAAGGTACCCTAAATGGCATAAATGAAGAATTTGAGATGCATCATATCTATCTTGAAAAGGCTGCATTTAAACCCACAAAAGGGATGCAGATTGGGAAGATAAAATAAGCCTATTTATGCCTCAGAGAGCGATAGTCACTCCATGCATAAAGGAAATTGTGAGGTTTTAAACCCATAAATTAATATAACTGGGAGAAAGCTCAGATACTTCCTTGTTTATCCATCCATCTACGTCTCTACCGAGGCTATAGAAGTAGAGAAAATATCAAGAAGCAAGCCCTAGACTTAGAGCTAATAAAGAGAAAGATATGGTTAAGAATCATCACCAATACAATCCTCAGCCTCACATACGACTTCTACCTTGATCTCGTCGGTGACCCTTGACAGTCAGCAAAGACTACAAAAGAGGCAGAGACAAGGACGAGGCAGAAGCCAGAGGAAAAATAAAGCATGAGCGAAGAGCTCGGCCATAAAATAAAAGGTAGACAGAAGTCCAAGAGCAAAACTCCTTTCTTTTCTCTAAAGAACATGTTGAAGGATATATTTTGTGGAGGACAAGTATGGACGAACCGAGGGTATTTATAGCAATTCTTAAAAAAAGGAATGACCCCCAAAGGATCTCAAAAGGCAAAATGATATATGACAAAATGGAAAGAAGATATCCCAATAAAAGATCTTCTGATCCATTGACAAGACATCGAAAAGGAAAGAAAATATGAAGAAGAAAGACGAAAGATCTTCGGTGGCACTTTGGGAACCTCAAGTCCTCAACCATTCCAAGATTAAATTATACAAAGACACGTGGCTCAGAAAAGATTTGAACGAATGACTTGTATCAATGGCATTAAATGCGGATGGCTCTTCAATTTCTTTATCTAAAAGATTCTGTTCGGAGTAAAATCAGGGATTTGATATGCCGAGAAGATTGGAAAAAACAAATCAATTATATTTATCGGATAAAATATAAAGTCCAAAAAATATGAAAACTATCTCTATAGGACAAAAATAGCCTATACACATGGATAAAATAGATCATGACACGTGAAAAAATAATTGGCATGACTCAATAATTTGCTGGATAGGATTCAATGATACATCATACCTTGACTGACTGAGGCAATAACACATATCGGGTATGTGTTACACCACTCAGGTTGACACACCATGTCAGGAGAGCATCTTAGCTCGAAAAATCAATAAGCATGTAATAGTCATTATGTAACCGACCCATGAACAACACTGGGCGTTATCTTATCTTTATTTATGTCATTAATTAGGTCATTTATTAGGTATTTTAATGCATAATAATCAGCCATTGAGGGCAGACTCCTATCTAAATCCATGTAATCATCACCCAAACACACAATTTAGTATCTAAATCAAAAAAAAATATTACTTTCTTATCCGTTAAGCTCTTTTTATTACTATTTGCTTAGCTCGATCCTAACCTTACTCGATAAGTCTCCAATGGCTATGATCCACTTACACTGATCACCCATCTCTAGTTAGCTAAGGCTATCTCGATCTTTAATTTACAATTGCTTAATTATCTGCTCTTTACTTTATAATAATATATCTTATTTTGCTATGCAAGACTGAATCAGGACCTCTTATTCCTTAAAATTTACTGACAAATTCAACTATACCTTTTTTTTAGAGTAAATAGTAAAGCGTATGTGACCCTTACTCAAGCCTAATCCCCCATTATTAGCTTCCCCATTTAAGTCGTTAACCTCTGATGATATTGCAAGATAACTTGCTATTAATTCTACTCTCCTATCACAATCTCCATTAATTGCTAGTTATTATCTATTTGGTGCTGACTTCTTCTCTTTCCATCATATGATTTTCTTTGTTGTGACCTGTTGTAACTGATCTCTGTGTTTCACTATTTTCCCAGTTTACCCTTTTTCTGAAGTTTCTTCATCAACTAGCATGACTTCAGTTATGCTATTGCTCTTCTGCTCATCACTTTTCTCTCTGTCTCATGATCCCCTAACTGTTTGGCTGTAATATCTTTCTTGTGTCATCATTCTGCTCTTTTATTTCTAGACCTAAAATGATTTCTCCTTCTTCAACACTATTATCTTGGTGGTCCTTTTTTGCTTTTGCTCTATCTCCCCATGTTCAGATAGAATGAGTGAGCTCCTAATTCACCAATTACTTTATTTGATTTTTAATTTCTTTGTGTAGTTCTCTTTTGTCAGCATCTTTGTTTTCCTTGCCTTTTATTCCTTGTTGCTCCTGATTGTCGACTTGAGGTTCCTAAATATTATTTAAAGCATTATCCTTGTTGAGAGTTTGAACCTCTGATTTATCATCACACTCTGAGCCTAGACCCTGAATGTGGCCGGCACCCAATGTCATTGCTGGCCCAAGAAAATCCATGCCTAGCATGTCATGACACGAGCATTTAACTAGTATATGCGGAAGGCATAAGTAAAACATGAAAGATATCTTTAAAAGAAAACAAACTTTGTTAATTAATAAGAAAACTTAAGTTTCATAATCGAGATGACACGAAGGTCAAAAATTGAAAATATTATAAGTCTAACAACTAAACTATCTCTAAAGCCTCTAAATAAAAGAGAACAATGTCTAACGGGACAAGGTCCCCCCATACCTTAAATAAACTAAAATCATACTAATCAGATCTAGACTAAGCCCCAAGAAAGTAAGGAGGGCTCACCAATAGCTGAAAGTGATGGACATAGCGATGCACCTGGTCACGAGCATGTGCACCTGAATATGCATCATGAAATAATGCAACATCGAGTGGCATAAGTACATTGCATGTATGGTATGTAAAATGGTAAAAAAAAGCATAACACACATATATGTAGAGCAGGTATGTCACGACCCAATTACTGAGCCATGTGGGCACCTACTCTAATCCACCTAGATAGGAGAACCCTCACCACCCGATCAAACAGGTAATGTGGAAAATAAAGTAAAAACATAAAATAACCCTTTTTAATACAAGAAAAATCATTTACAATATTCGAAGCAGTAAACCATTTACAATTTGAAAACAACCCTCTCTAGGATCTAGTCTAAGCCGATACAAGAGCTACTACAAGAGTAATACAAAAAAAAATGAAAGAGACCACAACTCCCACCATAGAAGCAAGAAGTAGGAGCTACTGGAGATCGCCATCATCGTGTACCTATGAAACATCACCGATCCTGCAACCAGACTATACCCAAAAAAGGTATAGCAAGAGTAGAATTAGTACAAACACACATACTGGTAGGCGTCATCGGTCAATCATAATCCATTGCATACCATCATATAAGAAGTCAAGAGAAAATATGTGATAAAATATAGTAATCCATTCTTCCAACATCCACCTCTCAGAGACTCTACACCTTGACACCTAGGACTTCCCAAGTCACACTTAACCCTTAGACTTCCCAAGTCACCTTAACCCTTAGACTTCCCAAGTCACCTTAACCCTTAGACTTCCCAAGTCACACTTAACTCTTAGACTTCCCAAGTCTTCTTAACTCTTAGACTTCCCAAGTCACCTTAACACGTAGACTTCCCAAGTCACACCTTGACACTAGGACTTTCTGCCTGTTCAGGCACTCACAGAATACTATCCTTGTCCCACTAACCCAGTCAAACCTGACTCCCTAGGAACCTTAGGCCCTCCAAGTTCACCCATCTTGAACCCATCAAGCATTACGCCTCACAACCCCTAGTCCTGGGATCAACTAGCCCAGACATTACCACTAACTGGTCTGTCACTCTTTCCAAAATAGGAAATGCAAGGGTACGACCTTAATCCAATATTACCAGACAATGTGAAACAACCAAGACTATGTGACTATCAATTAGACCCCCGATCAACAATCGGACTCTACAACTATATAAGTCATGCCCGACTATGCGAGTATTCAGACCACCTATAAATGTGTCACAGCTTGCAAGTTATCCGGATCTCCCAAGGATCCCTAGGACATCATCTATGCCATTTAACATATGACCCTGGTTTACAGAAAAAACCACTTTATCACTTAAGCAGACCAACCCGACCCTCAAGACCAATGTATATGTCAAGTAATAGTAAATCTCGGCCCTCTCAAGAACTCAACATGCAAAGAGCAATAAGTAAACATGTACTAAGTAAAGCAGTACAAAATATAACAACAACCAGTGATACAACTCCGGACTCTCAGTCTACCTTCTGACTTATCAACCACGGGGAATAGGTTCAACAATCATTTAACAACAAATAATAAACATGACATTTGCCCTTTTTTATTATCCGGGCCAATCAAGGATCCCTAAAAGTGTTAACATGTGATGTCCGGTCCATCCCAGGACCATCCCCACATTTAAGTGTAACAAACCGGCTGCTCAAAGACCAATATAATCAATCACAGATTCAACAATCAACTCGGTCCACTCATGGAACCATCGAGAAACACAATCAATAATGCATAAATAAACCCGTACCAGGCATGGTACTCGAGCCAATCAATATAGAACCCATACCAGGCATGGTACCCGAGCAACCTATTAGTATCCTGTACCAGGCGTGGTACCTGAGCCAACTAAATATATCCCGTACCAGGCGTGGTACCCGAGCCAACCAATGTATCCCGCACCAGTCGTGTTACCCGAGCCAACCAAATATCATTTACAATTCAATCAAGTTAATTTTTAATAAACAAAATACACTTGTAAAATAACAAGCAACACAACACGTCCATTTCACCTAATTAACACCCAGATAATTAGACATTCACAATTCTATCCCCTAGGCATGCATCTCATACACTACTAAGCGATAGTACCTGAACACATATTGCATATTAGGAAAATCATAACCATCACCTAAGTATTCAACATGCTATCCCGGTCTACACTAAGACCTACCCCATACTTAAGTTCAACTACCCGGCCTCTCAAGGACCGATAGCCAATAGTCACAGTTTTAACAATTAAACCTGGTCCACTCATGGGATCATCAACAAATACAAATAATAATGTATAATTAGACCCACCCGAAGACTAATCCCCGGCTTACCCCTTTAGACACATATTCACAATTACATCAATTTTGGACCCTTCTCTTAAGACAAATACAACATGGGAAAGACATCTCCCAACATTGGTACTTTAACCATTCTAGTTTACTCTACTTCTTTTATATCAGAATCATCCCCGAAACTCCCTTTAAACTAGTCGTTTAATTAACCATATCATTTTCAATTTCCCAAACCTTACCAACAATCTAGTTTTCTGAACCTAACTTTGACATGTATAAACAACTCGGAATGAAGCACATCACCCTGATATTATCAATCCCTAATCAGTAAACCAACCAAACCATACAATATTCCTCCAGACTCCGTGCCCAAAGGCCTAAACATGATTTCTCCTTTCCTTCTATATCAACAATATGAAATAGAAACAGGTCTAAGTCTACTCAATGAAAGAACCTAGCCTACCTGAACGCCAAGCAACTACACCCGTCATATTCTGGCTCTGTAAAGGCATTCCTTGATGGATGACAAGCCCGAAATCCATGGTTTCACACCCTTTTCACTAGAATCTCTCCTCCCCATAGCTCCCAAGCTTTGGAGAAGCCTAGGAGGGTTTTTGGAGTAACACTCGTCTGTTTTTAACTAAAGAAGAGAGAATGGGATTATAAAACCCATTTTTGGGATTTCTGGTTCCGTCATGCTGCTATAGCGGACTGCCAACCACTATCGTGGTACCTCTATAGCGACCTAAATCCCGCTACAGGGGACTCAACTTTTTAGCATGGATAATCTTTAGTAAAACAGTCATAAATCTTTACTCGAAAAGTGGATTAATGAACGGTCGGTGGCATTGGAAAGAGAACTCAGAGATCTTTAATTTGGTGGGTATTGGGACCCCTAACTCCTTATATTCTAGGAGGAATGTTTATTTGAAGTTGACCCTAGTTTGAACTTAGCCCGAAACTAAATCGGTTAGGAAACTTTCAACTTAACTTTGTGCTAGGAGTATTGTATGACCTTAGTACATATCAAATGTACTCTCATACTAAAGAATTAATCCTAACTCTTGTTACAAATGAGAGGCACCTACCTTAACCACAAATATTTTCAGTAACGATGGAACAGGTCATTACAGGTACAACCAATAAAGAGATATTGAAGATATGAAAGAAATATAAGCTTGAATCATAACCATTTTTGAGTTAAGTATTTTAACCACTTTTAGTTCACTATGGGAGCAAGAGGTGCACTGACACAAACCACCATGTGAGGGCATGTAGTCTGATTTTGGCCTGATCAGTTAAGCCATGACATACCTTACTGAGCATGGGACATACATAAAATATTTGCTAACAAAGATCCATAATAAGCCCTTTTTGGGACACATAAAGGGGTCACCCAAATCAATGGATCGATCCATAATCTACATCGACCAACATAGTTTCAGGCATTTGTCATTTAGACCTATGCCTTCTCGGTCATCCATCTAACTCCCTTAAGCTCATGTGGTTACTATTTCAGTTTTTTTACTCATGTTCATAAGTTAACCATTTTAGGCTCATAATCAAGAATTAGGTACTTTAGGCTCATAGTCATACGTTATATAATTCATTAGTATCATAGAAGATTATGAAAGAGAATATCAGAGTTCATTATGCCATGTTTCCTTAGTTAAGGATGTCCATAACTTTATGGGGAAAAAGCGTTTGGAATGTTCATATCATTTAAACATAGTTTATGATTAAGGAGTTCATATAATCATATCAAAAGGCATAGTCATTAGAGTTAGCCTCATAAGCTCATAATTCATAAGTAAGAAAAAATTATGTCATAAGTCATAAAATAAGAAATTTCATAAAGAGTTCACAATTTGGGCTTCATAAGGATCATGGAGTTATGATTTCGTTATTTCATTGAATAATCATCAACCTTGATACATAGCATAAAGATTTCATAACTTTGATCAACAAGCATGAATGCTTAAGGCAAGTCAATAGATACATAGATTAGGCTATTTATGAAGGGTAGGGTACATTAGGAGTGATTTCATGACACTGACATAAATAATCGAAGAGATTTCAAGACATGTAGACTTTACTCTAATCCTAACCACTTCATGGCTTTCATCAACTAGGGAGAAGAAATTCATGGAAATAAAGTGAGTAGGATATCCTTATATACCTTGAGAGGAGGCAGAACTTGGAAGAAGAACTTGAGGAAAAAGCTTGCTTGAATTTCTAGCGTAGTTTCTTAAAACCCCTTGTGGTTTAAGTTGGGGAAAAGGAAGAGGAATGAATAGCGTATACTAAGTGTTTTCATCAGTAAAAGGGGGTTGTAAACATGCACAAGGATACCCGAGTTAGAGGACAAAACTACCCTCAAAGTGAGCTAGTGCCCTGAGCCACACCTAAAATGGCTTGAGGCATCCCCCAGGGCGTTGCTTGGAGCGCCGCCTTAGGCCATTTGGGAAGTGGATCCAAAGGCCATGCTCACCCTTCTCCCTTTTTGCTATGGTGATGCCTATGGTGCTGCTCAAGGCATTGTTGTAGTGCATTTTGCCACCTCTAGTTGATTTTCCTCCCTCTTTCTCCCTATAGTATGCACATGTGATCCTGGTCTAGTTTCTAACTTATTTTTAGACCCAATAAATCCAATTCTGAAGCTCTAACACATAGGGCCGGGCGTATTTCGGCTCAAACCAAAAAAACTGACCAAACCAAATTTTTTAAAATTTCAGTTTCAGTTTTTCGATTAATTCGGTCAATTTAGGTTTAAATTTTTAAAATTCAGTTTGGTTTTTGGTCTTTTTTTAAAAAAAATCGGTTAACCGAAAAAATAAATTTATCCTATCATATTATGGATTGGCATGTGGGTAATATTTATATACTCCCTATTACTCAGCCCACACCATCACTGGTCCATGCGTGACCCGGCCCAACCCAAATCTCTAAACCTAATACAATATACATTATACACTCACAACTTCGTATTGCACATCAGCCTCTCTCTCTCATAATCCCAGCCCTAATCACCACATCCTCTCTCTCTCTCTCTCAGACAAATCTTACACTCCCTCTCTCACAAATCAGCAATCGCCGATTACAACCACAAGTCCACCTCTAATCATCTGGTAAGTTTTTTTTCTTCTTTTTTTTTTGCTTTTTCGTACAAAACATGGAAAATCAAAACAAAACTTTTTTCAATAAAATTACTACTACCACAAGTCACAACTTGTTTGTTCTTTCTCCTCCAACAACA
Organism: Jaltomata sinuosa; assembly: GCA_003996215.1. Taxonomy (NCBI): domain Eukaryota; kingdom Viridiplantae; phylum Streptophyta; class Magnoliopsida; order Solanales; family Solanaceae; genus Jaltomata; species Jaltomata sinuosa. The sequence goes on along the minus strand of QJPP01007609.1, from coordinate 252,883 downwards.
TGGAACCCACCTCTATTTTTTCATTAGTTGCTGCCCTTGTGGTGGTGGGCGGATTTAATAAAATTGGGGGTTTCTTTGCTCTCTCACTTCAAGATTTTGGTTTTGTTCTTAAGGTTTGATCATGCCGCCTAAATATCATTTACCTGTTTGGGATCACTATGAAATGGTGGAGGAAATTGAAGGAGTGCGCATAATAAAATGTATTCATTATAATCGAATTTATCGTTGTTATTTAAAGGGAAATGAAACTACAACTCTACAAAGACATGTAGAGAAGTATCTTGATCAACAACAAAGAAGGCCAATAATGTTATAAAAGTGATTTGTTATAATTTTATCTAGTTTTTTGAAGTTTAGACTGAAATTTAAGTCACCTGTTTGTTTGTGTTTGTTTATGCTGTTGTCTGGGTTGCTGCTATGCTGCTGATGCCTAATCTTGATTAATATTAATGTGTTAGTGTTAATTTTTGTTTAAGCCATGTGAATTTTTTATTTCAGTTTTATAGGCCTAATACAATTTGTATAATGTATATTGTATTAGTTTTATAGGCCCAAATCACTAGTATTATACAAATGATACCTAAACCAAAAAACCAAACCAAAATAAACTGAACCAAAATTTCAAATACTGAACCGAATTGAATTTATTTTGGTTCGATTTTGGTTTGTATTTTTACCAAACCGAAAACCGAAAAACCAAACTGAAATTTCATAAATCGAACTGAACCGACCAAATATCCAGCACTACTAACACATGTATGGATGGTTACAAAATGCAACTCAAAATATGAGATGTTATAATATCTCCCCCTTGGGATCATTCGTCCTCGAATGAGGGTAATCGATATAAGGAAATACTTCTAAATCGAGATGAGCTACGTAACATGAGAAGTTTCATAACAAGCCATGAAAAACATATAGGAATGAGTCATAAAGTACACGAGACTTAACATAGACATGACATAAGACATGAGTTTCATGGGATATGAACATAACAACGTAAGACATGAATATAAGGAAATCAGGCATAGATTAGAAATGTTACCTTCCATACCTCCACTTTGATGAGTGAATAGGTAAGGATATCTAGTCCTCATATCTTTCTTGTCTTTCTATGTAGCCTCCTTAACTTTGTAGTTCCTCCATAACACCTTTATCGAAGCAGTCTCTTTGGTTCTCAACTTGTGAACCTGACGATCTAAAATATCGATGGGGACTTTCTTATAAGTTAAAGAGTCTTTCACCCCAACACTCTCCATAGGAAAAACATGTGAGGGATCTACCACACAATTTTTTAGCATGGAAACATGAAACATAGGATGAATGGAGGCTAAATATGCAGGCAACTCCAACTCATAGGTCACTTTCCCAATTCTCCTCAAGACCTGATAAGGGCTGATATATCGGGGACTAAGTTTCCCCTTATTTCCAAGTCACATGATACCCTTCATAGGAGAAACCTTCAAAAATACCCAATCATCAATACTAAACTCAAAATTTCTTCGTCTCACATCAGAATAAGACCTTTTGCGACTCTCCACAGTCTTAAACCTTTCTTGAATAATATTAACTTTCTCCATAGCTTAGTAGACCAAGTCTTGCCTAAATAACTCAGCTTCACCCAATTCGAACCAACCTATAGGTGACCTACATCTTTGCCTGTATAGGGCCTCAAATATTACCATCTAAATACTGGAGTGATAGTTTTTTTTGTACGTGAACTCAATAAGAGGAAGGTGGTTATCCCAACTACCCATGAAATCTAGGACACAAGCTCTCAACATGTCCTAAAGTGTCTGAATGGTATGTTCTTTTTGACCATCGGTCTGAGGTTGTAATGCGGTACTAAGATTCACCTTCGTACCCAAGCCTTTCTGAAAAGACTTCCAAAAGTGAGTGGTGAACTGAGTGCGTCTATCTGAGATGATGAACATGGGGTCCCATGCAATCTGACTATTTCCCAGATCTATATTTTAGCATAATCCTTTGCAGAATCTGTTGTCTTAACAGGCAACAAGTGAGCTAAATTTTTTATTTGGTCTACAAATACCCAAATTGAGTCATATTGACAATGTCATCGTAACAAACTTTCTATGAAATCCATACTTATCATCTCCCACTTTCGCTCGGAGAGATATATACATTGAGCCAACCCACCGGGTCTTTGGTGCTCAACCCTAACATGTTGCCAATTCGGACACTTAGCTATAAAATCGACAATGTTCTTCTTGATATTGTTCCACCAATATACTTCTTTCAAGTCATGGTACATCTTTGTGGAACCAGGGTGAATAGAATACCTGGAATGGTGTGCTTCTGCCATGATCCTCTCTCTAAGCCCATCAACATCCAAAACACACAATATGCCTTGTTATCTCAAGATACCATCCCCCCTTGTTCGAAGGCCATAACCTTATGCTTGTGGATTTCATCCTTTAGGTAGAACAAGATGGGTCACTGCCTTGATTTTCCTTAACTTTCGACACTAAAAATGATTCAAAAACATTCTAAACAACCACATCACCATCATCAGAGTCTAAGAGGCAAACTCCTAAATTTGCAAGTCGATGAATATATATTGTGAGTTCTTTTTTCCCCTCAACGTGAGCAAGACTTACCATGGATAATATGTTAAGTGCATCGGCGACCACATTCGCTCCGTATGAATTTACAATGGAAAAACTCCTGTTTGTTGTAAGATTACTGAAGGAGGCCTTACCGAGGTGATAGAAGAGGCTCATATCATAATTCTTGAGTAATTCAAGCCACCTTATTTGCCTGAGATACAGCTCTTTCTGGCTGAAGACTCTAATGGTCAGTGAAGACATCAACATAAACACCATAGAGATAGTGACACTAGATCTTCAAAGCAAACACTACAACTGCCAACTCAAGATTATGAGTAGGATAGTTATTCTCATGGTTCTTAAGTTGCTTGGAGGCGTAAGCTATGACTTTACCATACTTCATAAAAGAACCAATTCCAACTCTCGAAGCATCACAATACACAACAAAACCATCATTCCCTTCTAGTAGAGTTAATACTGAGGCAGAGGTCAACCTTATTTTCAAATCCTGAAAACTCTTCTCACATGCTTCAGACCACTGAAACTTAGCTTTCTTCTATGTTAACTTTATCAAAAGAGAAACAATACATGAAAAACCTTCTATAAACCTTCTATAGTAACCAGCTAAGCCCAAGAAACTTTTTATATCGGTCAGGGTCGTGGGTCTGGGATAATTCTTAACTGCATCAATATTTTGGGAATCAACCTTGATACCCTCACCAGAAATAATATGGCCAAAAAACTCCACAGATTTCAACCAAAACACACACTTACAAAATTTGACATACAATTCACGGTCCTTAAGTGTCTACAACATAATTTGGAGGTGATTAATATGATATTCCTCACTATGAAAGTAGATCTGAATGTCATCAATGAAGACAATCACGAACATGTCAAGATACTGCCTGAAAAATCCATTCATAAGATCAATAAAAGTTATGGATGCATTAGTCAAACCAAAGAACATGACTAGGAATTTGAAATGACCATACCAAGTTTTAAAGTCTATCTTTGGAATGTCACATTCCCTAACTTTCAACTGATGATAACTGAATTTGAGGTCTATTTTAGAGAAATAGTTAGCTCCATGAAGCTGATCAAAAAAATCATCGATTTATGGGAGTGGGTACTTATTCTTTATGGTGACCTTGTTCAACTGACGGTAGTCTATGGATATTCAGAGATAATTGTATTTTTTATGCATAAATAGAACTGAAGCACCCCAAGGAGAGAAACTTGCCCTAATGAATCTCTTATCAAGAATATCCTTCAATTGTTCTTTCAACCTTTTCAACTCTTCTGGAGTCATTCTATATGTCAGATTAGATATGGGTTGGGTGTCAGGAAGAACATCAATTCCAAAGTCTATCTCCATATCGAGAGGTACTTTAGGAAGATCATCAGGGAAGACTTACTCATTAACAATCATAACTGACTAAAGGTATGAGACTTCAACATTAGAATCCCTGACCCAAACTAAATGATAGATGCACCCCTTGGAAACCAACTTTCTGGCTTTAAGTTATGAAATGAACTTGCCCTTTGGTAAAACTAGACTACCCTCCCATACTAGGGCTGGTTCATTAGGAAGCTGAAATTTTACACTCCTTGTCCTACACTCAAATAAAGCAGAACATGAGTATAACCAATCCATGTCCATAATGACATCAAAGTCAATCATATCTAACTCAACTAAGTCAACCCTGGTGTCTCTATGATGGATGGTTACTGTACAATTTCTATTGACTTTTCTAGCTACAATCAACTTACCAACAAGAGTAGAAACAACAAAAGGCTCAGGAAGTTATTCGGCACTCATTCCAAACTTTATAGCAATATAAGAAGTCACAAAGGATAAAGTAGCTCCAGTATCAAGCAAAGCAAAAACATTATGAGAGAATACTTTTAACATACCAGTGATGACCTCTGGAAACTCTTCTAATTCTTGATGAATGGATAGGAAATACAAGCAGTTCTGACCCCCCTGTTCCTGAAGTAGTACTTCGATATGATAGAGCAGCCAAAGTAGTAGACTAGGCTCTATTGTCCCCATTGACTCAGTTTGTCGATGGACACTCCTTATGTAAATAGCCCTACTGGCCATACCCAAAGAAAATATCCCTGCCATAATGACACTCTCATGGATGATTCTTACCATAATTATTGCAAGTGGGGTATTCTATGAACCCTTCTGCAATACTACCCTGGGACTATGAGCCCTGTGCTCTGAAACTCTGGTTAGTCTAAAACTTCTGGTCATTCCTAGGCCTCGGTACAAGTACACTAGCCGAAGATAGAGTAGGTTTTGATGATCTCTTAGGAAAGAATGACCTATTACCATTTTTCTGGTGACTTACCCTATTGCCAGCTTATTTGGCTCTATTATTCTGGTGCTCTTCCCTCTCTTTCTATTTTGCCTCCTTAGTCTGATGAGGATAAACCATCAACTTGTATATGTCCATATCATTATGCAACAATGCCCCGGCACACTCTTTCTCCATGTGCTTTGCAACCCCGGATACAAGCTTTCTCATCCTTGCCCTTATAGTGGACACCATTTTTAAGGCATATTGGGACAATTGTGTGAACTTGAGACTGTACTCCATCACACTCATGGTACTCTATTTAAGATTTAAGAACTCATCAACATTAGGTTCCCTCAACTTCAAAGGCAAAAAGTGGTCAATGTAGGCTTCCATGAAGTCATCCCAAACTATGAGAGCTACATCCTCTCCTCTGATCAACTCTCACTGCTCATACCAAGTGTTTGCAACATTCTTTAAATAATAGGAGGCAAGATCAACCCCTTTCACTAACATGCATTACCCTTAGGATTTTCTAAACCTCATCAATGAAGTTATGGGGGTCCTCTTCAACCTTGGACCCTGTGAAAACTAGTGAATTTATCCTGAGTAACTCACGAATTCTGGAAGTGTCTGAAGAGTCATGAGAACTAGAGCTGGCAGGGACTGCTCTCTAACGGCATGACTGGGCTGCAATAAGCTGAGTGAGCATCTGGATAGCTCCGCTAAACTTAACATTTGAAGTACGGGTGGCTGAGGAGTAGATATCACATGACCCCTTACTAGAGTTGATGCCACAGGTGGAGACCATGTGCTAACATTCTGTCCAGAAGAGCAGCCTCTTTTTTGGTTTGCATTTTATGAGGCAGGGGCATTTCGTTGGCGTTTTTCCCAGTAGGCACCTCAGCACTGGTGGTGGCTCTTTGGCTAGTAGTTCTCTTTGGAGGCATGATCAGAAATACGTAACGTACAATGCACGAGTTAGAATAATTTTATAAAGTTAAACTCTATCGCACAAACTAAAGTATGAAAGAAGGGAATTACTTTATAATGTCATGTAGCTTCCCTATTATAAGTGTGATGCACTTCACACCCATAAAAAGACTCTACTAGACACAACTTCATAGACATCCTAGGACACTTGAACATACTGCTCTAGTACCAAGTTTATCACGCCCTGAGCCTAAACCTTGGATGTGGTCGGCACTTGATGCCATTTCTGTCCCGAGTAAACCCGTGATTGGCATGTGACATGAGCATTTAACTAGTATATATGGAATACATAAGTAAAACATGAAAGATATGTTTAAAAGAAAACAAACTTTATTAATTAATAAGAAAACTTAAGTTCCATAGTTGAGATGACGCGAAGGTAAAACACTTAAATAACATAAGCCTGACAACTAAATTGTCTATGAAGCCTCTAAATAGAAGAGAACAATGTCTACTGGGACAACGATCCGACATACCTTAAATAAAATGAAATCATACTAATCAAATCTAGACTAAGCCCCAGGAAGTAAGGAGGTCTCAACAATAGTTAAAAGTGATGGACCTAGCGAAGTGTTTGGTCACGAGCCTGTGCACTTAAATATGCATCATGAAATAATGCAACACCAAGTGGCATAAGTACAATTAATGTATGATATGTAATATGTCAAGAAGAATCATAACACACGCATATATAAAATAGGTACAAACAATAGAGATATTCAAGACATGAAAGAAACATAAGCTTGAATCATAACTATTTTGGGGTTAAGTATTTTAACCACTTTTAGTTCATTATGGAAGCAAGTGGTGCACCGACATAAACCACCATGTGAGTACATGGAGTATGATCTTGGCTCGATCAGCAAAGACATTCCATACCTTGTCGGATGTGGGACAAAGTTTGCTAGCAAGGATCTATAATAAGCCCATTTTTAAGACACATAAAGGGGTCGCCCGAATCAACAAAATGATCTATAACCTACATTAGAAAATATAGTTTCAGACATTTTTCATTTAGACCTATGCCTTCTCGGTCATCCAACTAATTTTCTTAAGATCAAGTAATTACTTTTTTAGTTTTTTCGACTCATGTTCATAAGTTAGCCACCTTAGGCTCATAATCAATGATTAGCTACTTTAAGCTATAAGTGATGCAATATGAAAATTAAAGGAAAATCTTACTAAGAAAGCAAGTAAAATGGATAGGAGATTAGACACAAGAAAAAAAATCAAAAGCAACCAAAGACTATATTAAAGTCTAAAACCTCATTTGATTAATCCAAAGCAAGCACCTAAACTACGATGAAGACCTCAAGGGAAATTGATTCACCTTGCAACCTCCATTTCTAAACAAAGATTAACAAAAGCTTTACCAAGCTCAAAACTCTCAAAGAGAAGACAAGTTCAATATTCGAATTATTTAATGTTTAGGCACAACTTTAAACAAATGGGTAAATGATGTCTCTTCTTTGCTTCCGTGAAATCCTGAAGTTTAGTTTTCGGTTCAAATATATATCGAAGTTCAATTTTTTAGTTTAATACTTCAAGATGTTGTGTTCACGAATTATATTTTCAGTTCAAAACTTAAAGAAAATGTATATTGAAGTTCAATTTTTTAGTTCAATACTTCAAGATATTGTGTCCTGAAATTAAGTTTTTAATTCAAAACTTCATAACATTATGTCTTTAGGTTCAATTTTTTTCAATCTAAAACTTTAGGACATTAAATTAATAAGTCATGTTTTAAATTCAAACTTCTAGATTTTCAACTTTAATATTTTGAAGTTCAGTTTTTTCAATTTAAACTTTAGAAATAAACTAAGGCAACTATTTATAGTCTAGGTTCATTATTACAAAAATACCCTTAGTGAACAATAAGGGCCTTTTTAGTCTTCTTAGTCTCCCAATAAGCTCAACTTGGACTTGATCCACTTTTTATGGTGATTTTTATCATGTGGACTCCTTGGAAAGGCACCAATGTAAGCTCTATCAAATCTCTCTTTACAAACAACCCTTCAAAGTTTAAAGTTTTTGAGCTTGACTTCGAGTAAATGGCCTTGAGGTGACTTGGGTCGCATCACTCTGCCCTTCTTGAAAAGAATTTGTTCTCAAATTGGAGCCATCTTCATCACTAACATAAAAAAAGAGAGATCACACACGTTTAAAGTGTTATGGACCAGATATTCCGAAGGTAGGTCAATCTTGTAAGTATTATCATTGATTCTATCAAGGACTTGAAAGGACCATCTCCTCGAGGCATCAATTTTCCCTTCCTTTTGTTTGGAAACCTTTTATTTTATAAATGAATCCACACAGAATCTCTCGGTTCAAACATAACTCTTTTTCTTCGTGATTTCAATTTTAATGTGCTTTGGCAGGTTAGCCTTCAATTCTACTTGGACTTTGATTCTCGCATAACTGGGCCTTGTTTGTTGATAGTTGCCACAACTAATTGCAAAGGTTTGCCTACTGTAGAGGCAAGGGTGAACAATGATTCTTTGACAAAGAAAGTGGGTAACAAATTGGGAAATGATATCTAAGCCTTTGCTTGTGTAGTCTCCTCATCAGTTCTAGACTTTATATCATATATCAAGGGACACATTGGATAATTATAACCATATTTAGCTTTTAAATAGTACGTATTTTTGACATGATATTAACAAAATCATCCAGCAGTATAGATCTAATTAAAACATGTCGATTACGAAAATAACCAATCTTGCAAGCACCTTTAACTCCACATTATTGAGGAATTACACCCTCAATTCTTCCAATGATGGCCTCTCATAAGCAAATTTACCTACTATTGTGTATTGTAGATTTTCAATAACATTCATCTCGAAAACTTTCTCTTCTGTCCACCTTATGACGGGCTCTCTGTACAATCTTTATAGGTAGAATCTGATCATAGTTATCCTCATTCGACGGTTTCAAAGTGAAGGCATAGTTTTGTAATAGGTTTAGGGTTTGGGTTGTTGTTTGGTGTAGGCTGAACGATTTTTGTGGTCTTTGATTTGGATTGTGGGAGCGATGGGAATTGGGGTGTAGAAGCAAGGTTGGGTGTCTTTCAACCACCGGATGTGGTTGACCAGGGGTCGGAGCTGCCATTTTCAAAATCAAACTAGGATTTTCATGGTAGGGTTAGAGAGAGAAGAGAAGGTAGGTATGTGAGAAAGTATCTCAGTTGTTTCATCTAGGGATATTCACGGTTTGGTAAAAGAATCAAACCAAATTACAAATCGAAATAAATCGATTAAAAAATTGACATTAGGTTTGGTTTGGTTCGATTTGGTTTTAAATTTTAGAAATCGACAATATTTGGTTTAGTTTTGATTTTACTAAAAAAATTAAAAAATAATCAAACCGAATCGATAAATTGTATATATAAATCTTATAATTATTTGAATATATGATATTAGTTTTTCATAACTAATTATATACATTTTATTAGTGGTATTCACGGTATAGGTAAAATCAATCCAAATTGAAAAATCGAACCAAACTGATTAAATAAATAAATTTTTATTTGGTTTGATTTGGTTTTATATTTTTAAAAATAGATAATATTTGATTTGGTTTTGATTTTTTTCAAAATAACTGAACGGAACCGATAAATTATATACATATATTTATAATTATATACACATAATATATTATTTTTTATAAATAATTTTAAGTATCTAATCATATATATGTTAGTCTAACTGAATTGAATAATCGAACTAAACTGAACCAAAATCGATAACAATCAAATCAATAAATATATAATTTATTTGGTCTGATTTGATTTTAATAATTTAAAAACCAATTAAATTAGTTTAAGTTTTACCAATAACCAACCCAAATCGATCCATGAACACCCCTACATTTTATACCTTTTAATCATTAATTTGATTTTAATCTACTTCTTTCACATGCACTACACCACCTTTAAATTGCATTTCTTAAAGAATATGTCCAAATTCAACACACTAAGTCTAATTGTCTATATGTGGTGTGATGTATTATCAATTTTTAATTTTCTTTGCTAAAACACCCATCTACTCTTCAATGGCACACCCCTTTAATTTTTTAAGGATATTAGGCGTTGTGCGTATCGACCCGTACAGTGCTGTAGCTAACGCGTTAAGTATCCCATCTGGACAGTACGTTTGCAAGGATTGACCATTCTATCTAAAGCTGTATATTTCTTCTATGGATGTTAAACATATGTAATGGAATAACCTCTGTAGTTATGCAACTCAAACATGCTAAAGCTTCAGAATAATGTCAAAAAATAAAAAAAGATTCATATACATTCATCTTGTGATAGTAGAGAGAATTTTTTTGATTCCTAATGTTCATTTGAAAAGTTGTCTCATGTCTCCAAACCTTTTTTACTATTACCAATTTATCATTAGCTATTTATAAAGCAAAAAATTTGAATCAAACCAAATCGAACCGGTGATTTTTATTTTATTTTATTTGGTTTTAAGAATTTAAAAATGTAATGACCCTTCCGGTCATTCCCGCATTTACGCTTTTCTTGTACTATTAGAGCTTGCCTGTAGCGGTCCCAAGTCATTTATAGCTTGCTGGGACCGATGGTTCGGTGCCTTGGCCGTTCATTTGGTTGATATGATCGTTCCCCTATTTTAGAGTTGAGCCTTAGGAGTTGAGTTATCAAAATCGTGCGATAGTGATTTGCGATCGTATGACCTCAACAAGCCTTGTGGAAAGGTCAATCCTGATTTGTGGTGTCGTAGCATTTCCGAGAATGGGTGTTTTCATTTGAGAATTTTATTAACATCGCGCGTATTTGAAAATATTTGATTTGAAAGTTGAATTTGGTAAAAAGTTTTGTTTCTCTAAAAATGTTTTAAATGTTTATGAAAAATACTTTTATTATGATATATTTGGGTATGCATTTATTTTATAAGAGTTTTATAAATTATTAATATTTTAACAGAGATAGTAACTTAGTTATGTTGAAAGTTATTATTATAATATAGTAGATTTTATTTGAAATGATTTTCTATTTATTATGATCTATTCAAAAAGTTATATTTATTTTATCACGAATCTATGTAATACCCGAGTACATACATAACCGGATGAAATATTTTTGGAATGTGCACCTCCACTCCACGTGGAATTCAAGAAAGTAAACAACAAGATTTTTTAATACATGAAATGGTACCACTTGTCAGTTAGTAATTTAATAATTAAATATAATAACTTGATTATCTATTTCATTTCGGCAGTATGTGATATTTTATATGTACACTAGATACCGTTCCATACTTTGCACGGATCCAATGTTAATACTCAAAAATTTTAAGATATGTGTAATTTAAATATGCATACATTATTTTATATTAGATCAATAAATTTTTTAGTTATGCATATATTATTTTATTTAGATCAATGAAACTCATATAAGAATATTTTAAGTTGTTAACTATTGTGATTTATAATATTTTTAATGTAATTTTTTATTTTGATTTATAATGTTTTAATATAATTTTTAAATATATAATAAGTTATTATTTATTGTGATTTATAATAACGAAGTACAAAAATTTCTAAACTTATTGTTTTGCGAGGCCTATATATTGTAACTCAACTTTGAAACAAGCAGCTAAAGCTTACCAAAAAAAATTAAAGTTGCCATAGAGGCTCAAACTATGGACCTCCTACACATATTCCCAAGCTTTTACCAGCAGGCCATTAAGCAAACTATGATAGAAGCTTCCAAGAAAATTAAAATAAAATATATCCCTGAAGCTCCTAAACAAAAAAAAAAAGGCAGCCCACGGGGGCTTGAACTGAGGGCGTGATACACGAAAACTGTACTTTTTACCACTGAGACAGAAGCAGACATGCCATTCACATGCCTGCTTACTGCCTCTTCTTATATAGGAGGATGTGTACTAACTAACTATTGATTTCATTCATTGTCTCATTAGAAAATTCCTTAAGATTGTGGAAAGTTGATCCAATTGCACACATCAACTGACTTCATTCATTTTCCTAAGACAAAAAGGAGTAAATCTTGCACTACTTCATTATGCACACCTATACTTTGCATGCTAAAGAGAAATTTCATGGAGAAGATTAGTTAACGCAATAATTGGATTTTGAAAGAAAACTCAATTATCTACGTCAAGTTATTCAAGCCCGAATTCGAGTCTGATTTCATTTCAGAGCTTCTCAGAGCGGGTCGGGATAGGACATAGTCGTTCTAGCAGCTTGTCATCGGACGACAGATACGTTATGGTCTAACTCCACTAGACTTCGCATATATAGGATAAAATTGTTTTAATGGGCATCCTTGGATTGGATTTATTAGCTTGGTACCACAAACCTTGACCGCTTCTTCATGTTCAATTCATTTCTTTTCTCCGATGTTTGTAGTATTTGTTATAGATGATATTATCACCCTTGTGGTCCTGTGTGGCCTTGTATTGACTCTGGAACATAGATAGCGAGTTATTGGGAATGTCCGTGAGTCCCGGACATCGTTATTACTGTTATAGAGTTGGTTATCTGTGTTGTAGAATGATTGGAGTCTGTGCAGGGCCGATAGGTTGATTGTGGGCCGTGGGCCACTGTTATGATTGTGTACACCATTTATCATGCTTATAGAGGGGTTCTGCATAATTTTACTACGGTTTTGGCTTCGGGCCTTCTATTGAATGATTTCTAAAACTTACATGGCCGTGGGGCTCGTTTTTGGTAAAAATGATTGCAAAGAGGTTTAGTACCATTTTAACGGATCTTCTTTGGGTAAGAGAAAATAAAAAAGATGTTTTATCGCTATTTCTACTAATACTAGGCTCGGTGGGGCTGAGGGATAGACTTATTTTACTACAACTTTTGTGATAATACTAGGCTCAGAGGGGCCGTGCACTAGAACCATTTGATTTACTGATTTAGACCCGGATACTCTCCGAGCAACTTTACTTGGGAATTTGCGAGATTGCGGGGCATCTAGTATGTTGGTCGGGGGACTCCATGGACCTCGCCGTTTTAGAGCAGGGGCTACATGCTGAGAGTGCCGAAGGGAGGGTATACAGTGTAGTAGGGGTATACAGGTGTGACCTTCTGTGGATCCTGTCTTCTGGGCCTTATAGGACGCCGGAAGCGGGTAGCATACGTTACTATTATTACACCTAGTTCATCACATTATCATATTGTTTGAGGTTCCATCCTTGTTTGCTGTTTACTGAGTGTACGCTCCAGTAGTATGGGATGCCAGAGGATTTTTCTTCACTTGCTTTCCTCGGGTGTATGGGTGCCCGTGGGGACTGTAGCTAGGCTTATTGTTATTAACTCGTACTATTGTCCCTATTATGGTTACTCGATATTGGATTTGATAAGGTTGTACTTTGGCTTCCAGTTGGTATATCTTGATTGAGCTTAATATGCTTATTCGGATGATAGTATTCTGTATCCGAGCATGACTTCCGTTATTCGCCTGCTCCTTCTCTTTTCATTGAGGTTACCGGTATACCGCCTATTTTTTAGACCCTTCTTTATATACTTGTTATTGCAAGGACCCCTGGTATGTATTTCTTTCTTTCACATGTGATTGGTATTCTAGTAGCTAGCCATGTGTGTTATCTTGGTTGTATTCCTTCCGTGCTAGCTTCTGTGTGCTCCTTCATTGTTTTCAGTGACTACTTGTTTCTATTCTGCTTATTGCTGGTCTTTTATCTTATATGTGCCCAGTCGGCCTATGATACCTACTGGGTACCGGTTGCTTCGCAATTGGTGCTCATACTACACTCTGCCTCTTCTGGTGCAGATCCTAGTGTGGGCCATCGCTGCTAGATCGTTGTGATTCATGCTCGGAGATCTTTTGGGGACTACTTCAGACTGAGGGTGAGCTCTTGGCGACCGGAGCTTAGTTTTAGTTTATCTTTTGCTTTATGTACTCTATTACCATTCGAAGACGTCTGTATATATTATTTTGGATCATTTGTACTCCTTATATGTAGTTCTGTCTCTATACTATAATACCAGGATTTGGGGTTTGGTTTAGCTTCTATATTTGTATATATATTCCTGTTGTCCCTTTTCTTTACTTATTTTCCCTTGCTTTCGCATATTTATACTGTTCTCCCGCTTAATTGGTTGATAGTAGCCCATTACTAACTATTTCGGGCTACAAAGATTGGTTCGCCTACTGGGGGGAGGGGGGGAGTCGTAGGTACCATCATGACCGAAAAATTAGGCCGTGACAAAAAATTGACTAAATTGATTTAATTTTTATTTTAATCAAAAATCGATCCAAACTGAACCATAAATATTCAATAGAATAACTCATTTATTATGTGTATCTGGTCAATAGGAACGTCTCACTTATTTTTATTATCTATACTAGATGGATAGTGCCCGTGCGAAGCACGTGCATGTTGTTGTATTGAGACATAAACAAAGAAAGCATAATTAAAGTAAATATTTACATAATATATATATTAATATGTGAGATGAATTTTGTGAAACATGATACAATGAATTTTCTAAAAAATGGCAAAATACAGACATTAAAATTATAGTAGCACATGCGAAATTAGTTGATAAAAGTAGGTTGTCCCACAGTGAAGGTACTTTGTTATCTGAAAAAGAATTTAAATTTTTTAGTCATGTTTGTTGATTTTCATGGTAAGCACAATAAGGGAAGAGATGTGGAGTTGAGAAAAGACTATCTTTCTTCATATTAGTTTATCATATAAATTGAGTGAATATATGAATGGAAGAGCAAGACATACTTTGTTTCAGTAGAAGAAAGAAAAGAAGAGTTGCAGGGAATTCAAATATAATAAATTAAGGAATTAGAAAAATTAATCCCTTTCGTATGAATTTTGTCTTATCATTCCAGGACCAGTACACATCCTTGACAAAAGTGAAGCTAGTGACAATAATAACATCATACCCAGTATTCTCTCAAAATAATAACGTATGAATTTTAAAAAAAATGAGAGCAAATTCTTGATTTTTACCAATAGAAAGTGCAAAATTACAAAGAAAGATTGCAGGAAAACTCATCACATCAATGAGCATACTGGAGGGAAGACCAGGAAAAAAAAGAACTATGTTCGTCAAAAAGTGAGAAATACACTTTGGTATGAACATCTATGTTTAGCAGCAGCCGCGTAACTTAAATTGCAGTACACATCATTTAATAGCATACGTATAACTTAAAGTACAATACACGTTGTTTAGAGGGAATGACATAGAATTACCAACTACCCCATAAAGCAAGATATATTGACGAAGTTGTCCTTCATCGTACCTCCGTCTGATCAAAGAATGTGAATGGCCAAGATCTTTGATCGATCGCCCGTGCTGAGCACGGGTCCAAAAACTACATTTAGTGTCAGTCGATATTTTATTTGGACATTAATCTAACAAGCTAATTTTTATTTTCACATTTTTTATATTTACTTTCTTATTACTTTACTATATTTTTCTCTTGCAAATTTACCTTAAGGTTTTTCTTTTTAATAAAATAATCCTATTTTAATTTTATTTTATGTTTAAATCATATTTCATGTGTTTTTTAGGAGAAGTATATTCAAACAATCAAATATTATTTTGAAAACTATATTCAAACATAATTTCATCTTCAACTCTAATTTCAAAATTCTAAATAATTATGATGTGAATATCTATTTTAATATTACTCTTCTAGAACTAATTTAATTATTATGATATAACTATCTATTTTGAGATATTTAATAATTTCTAATTAATGATGATATAATTAAGAGAGATAATTTCAAATATGTACAATAAAGTAAGTAGTTTACAATAAATATATCCAAGTTTTCTTTACAAGAAAATGGCCCAAAAATGAACTAGCCACAAAAAAAAAATTACAAAAAAAATAGCCGCATGTATATGTAATGTATCGATAGTGTAATGTAATGTATCAAAATTGTATAAATAGTGTATAAACGTGTATCAATATTGTATAAAAGTTATGTAATGTATCAAAATTGTATAAATAATGTATAAACATGTATCAATATTGTATATATAGTGCATAAATGTGTATCGATATTGTATAAATAGTGTACAAAGCTTTCAACCATCAATACAACCTCTCCAGATAAGTTCTTTCAATCCCGACCAACTCAAAATCTCCTCTAAACTGTTCCAAATTTTAGATATGAGCTCCCCTCGATGTTTTGAGTCTTTTGATATATAATTTGCTCAAACAATTCACGTTTGTGGTACGTCAATTTTTTTAAAAAAATATAAAGAAAAAATGGAGAAGAAACATACGAAGAAGAAGCAACAAAAGAAGAAAAACCAGATGCAGAAGAAAGAAGCAGAAGAAGAAGAAAGAAGAAGAAGAAAGAAGAAGCTGAAGCAGAAGGAATAAGAAGATGACGACGACGAAGAAGAAGACGAAAGAAGAAGATGTCATTTTTTGGTAAAAATTATAGCCGAGTGGCTATTTTATTTAATTTTCCCTAATTAAAATCAGTACTAATGTCCAATAATTTTTTACAAACTTAAACTAAAGCAAAGAGTACTATCAAGCAAAGAAAGTAGTAATTGATATAATGGGCCCCACATTAAAGAGTGTGTACAACACATTCTTGCAACTGGATAGCAACGTGTAGAGGAATGAGTCGGGTAGGACTCACATCTCCAAAAAGTTAATTGAATTGTGATGATGCATGATGAGATAAAGGAAGGGAGAATTTGGTCAAACCACTATAATATTTAACTTGCAGGCCTCAAATAAGATTCCTTGGCCAATAACATTGGCCCAAGTTCCTGTATATTTACCAAAATGCCCTTGAAGTGCTCAACAACTGAAATATAAGAAATAAATAAGGTCCGTCCAATCAAAGAATTTATGACCAAGATCTTTTTGATCGTCCAAATGATCCACACTTATTAATAAGAACGGGATGAGCGGTGCCCATGCCTATGCCCGACACTATTTTTTCTATTCGTATCACTTCACAAGATTGCTAAAAAGAAATGCAATATGGAAACACTAAAATAGGAAGCGTCATTGTCAAGTTAAATTAATGTTTACAACATATTAACACTTTCATGATGTTTTTCCGAATTGAGAACAAAGTCCTACAAATATGTTCAAAATATTATAAAATATCACTTAAAATATGGACTAACTGATGACTTGTATGCAACAATCCTAACTTCCAAAGACCCTTTCGAACCTATGAAGAACATGTTCTTTTTCCTCAGAGGTCATCTTTTACCCTGCCTAGTCGAGAGACCTATATACAAGGTAGACAAATATTTCGTGCTTTCAATGGATCCCACTAAATGGGCACATGCTACATGGTATACTTCAATGACTTCAAATGGGACAGATCTGTAGAATAAACTCAAACACTATAAAATGGAGTAAATATTTTTGATAAAATGGAGTGAATATTTGAGTCACAAAAAGGGAGAAGGAACACATGAATAATCTGAATCTACGCCATACAAAACCCACTTCCAATGTGGTACGTTATTTTACACTCAACAGAAAATAAAATTTTCTTTAAGTGGTAGAAAATTGAGTTGATATGTTTATAAAAAAAATTGAATTTACTCTTCTCCTGAGCACCACCAAGTATAACGATAAATGCATATTTTCACAAGATAAAGAATACCGTTAATGCTATATATTTAGCACCAAACACAATTGCTGTGAATCCTCTTTTTCAGATACGTACACTTCACTTGCACCTTATTCTCAAGGACAACTTGATAATATATCTAAAAATTGTAAGTACCAATGTAATGTGAATATTGCAAGATACACCTTTCAGTAAGATGCTTTTCAATGATAATTAAGTAATCTGCACATGAAAAAGAAACAAAAAGATAACTCCAAATAATGAAATAGGGAATTGTAATATGAGTCATATTATCTCATCCCTCTGTTTCTATGTTCTTTATTTCTCAATCCCATCTATCTAAGTCGTTGTATCAATTTTGAGAATCTAACAAATTGCATGAATCTCTTGAAACTCTTATTGGGTGTACATGTAACGACCAGGTCCGTCGTTACAGAAAAATCTTTCGTGCCAATTTTCAGAGTTAGAAAACTCTGGGTTTAAAAGTTTGAAATTCTGGACTAGGCTAGTCCTGGCCGGTTTAGAAGCGAGGTATGGTCTAGGAAAATTCGGATAAGGATTAGGTTGGATGTCTTGTTTTGAGCTAGTTTTCCTTGTAGCTAACACATAAAGTAGTCCGGGAGACTTTTCGGAATCGAATTCGGGTAAGTAGAACTCCCAGAATTGAGGTTGACGTGAAGGGGTTGTTTCGGGACGTCAGGAAAATAAGTGTGTTATAAAATAGACTAGTTTTGGATATTTTATGACTTCACTCTGCCACAGCGACCTTTGCTATATCAAAGATATTACCGCTACAGCGGAAGTCAAGTCGGTCAACCTCCGCCGTAGCGATTGGCTTTGCTATGGTGGTACTGCTATGGCGGAGCAGACCGCTATAGCGGAGCGTGATGGGATTTAATGCAAAAACTTTCCCAAAAACATTCAATTTTTACAAATTCATTTGGGAGAAGGGCTAGGGCGATTTCAGGCATTTTTCCTACATTCTTCATTGTTTTTCTTCCCTAAGGTAAGGTTTCTACTCTCCAAACTCCGTAATACTTTTCCTATGCGGTAGAATTGCTAGGAGTGGACTTGGAGAAAGGTTTGGAATGACTTAGGAAGGGTACAATCTGGGGAAAAAGAGGGATTCTATATGTAGAAGTTCTTGGGTGTTGCTAAATTTACTGTTTTTATGATCATGTGACCTTAATTTCTGAATTTTTATCCGTAAAAAATGGTAGAACTAGGAGTATTAATGGTGGAAAATCCCGGAAAGAGGGTGGGATGATCATGGTTGGCCTGGGCTTGGGATTTGGTGTAATTCGGGTAATGTACTGGCCTTGTGTATTAATTTAGTACTTGTATATTATTTTAGACCGAGAACAAGCAAGAACTTCAGCAAATGGGAAAGCTCCGGTTGAGTAGAGCTTGGATTATTTTGAGGTAGGTGATGGTTAATGATTCCTGTGAATGTTGTATGTTTGTGTACTCTTATCTAAGTGTTTATATGAGATTCGTTGCTTAGGGAATTGTTTGGGAATGTCTAAGGGTCCTGTTTTACAGTCCGGTGAATTGAACTGTGTGTTTGCTTGCTGGTCTACAAGTTTATTGTTCATTACTGTGACTGTGGATTTACTGACATTCGGTTGGCTAGGATACCACGCTTGGTATGGGATAACACTAATGATTGGCTCGGGTACCACACTTGGTATGGGATATACAAATGGTTGGCTAGGGTACCACGTCTGGTACGGGTTTACTTTACTGCATTTGTTGCATGGATATTGGTTGCATTGTGTCATTTGGTATTGGTTCTATGAGTGGACCGGGTTGTGTTATTGAACTGTGATAGTGCTTATGGTCCTTGAGTGGCCGGGAATATGGTTATATCTGATTGAGTTGGTCTTGGTGTAGACCGGGTTATTCGTTTAACACTTAGGTGTTGGTTAGAGGGGATCCTAGGGTAGGACCGGGCTATATAAAAAGGATTGTTTATTAGTTATATTTGATTTTTGATCATAGTCATAGAAAGGTGGATTACATGTGGGGACAAGTTAAGATGAGACTTGTAGTCTAGGGATGCCTCCTGTCTTGTTACATGTTTTCCTATACTTACACTTGATTTGTTGTACTGTTCATATACTATTTTATTCGGAACTGACTGATGATCTTACCAGTACACAGTTGTGGTGTACTGATACTGCACTTGCTTTTCTTTTTGTGAGTACATGCAATCTTCTAGCGGCTGACACGTGACCTCATTTGTAGTCCCAGCATTTCCAGACTTCAAGGGTGAGCTGCTTCGATCGAGCTACCTTGAATCTATCTTTAGAGTTGTAGCCCACTTGTTTCAGGCTTAGACTATTTCCTTATTTTGAGGTTGCATCCCCGTATTTTAGACATTTGGTAGATTGTTTTGGTACTGCGACTTTCAGATTCTAGGGGGTATTTTTTCGCAAGTTAAGTTAAAATGAAGTTGTTTCCTTATTATTGATTGCTAGTTTATTTTCTACATATTGGTTTTGAGCTGCTAGAACGGTTAAGTTTGGGGAAGTGATGGTTCGCTCACTCGGGGGTTGGGTGAGTGCCACTCACGGCGGTCTGTGTCGTGAAAAAGATGGTATCAGAGCCCTAGGTTTGTTGATCTCGTCGTACTAAAATAGGTCTAGTAGAGTCTTTTAGAATGGTGCGGAGACGTCCGTACTTTTCTTCGAGAGGCTATAGGACTTTAGGAAACTATCTCTTCTTTCTTCCATCGTGCTATAACTTTATTCCAATTGGTATCTAGTGATACAAATTGGTATCTGATTTTTTCACTCTTCTGTCCGTAGATGGTTAAAACAAGGAACAACGGAGCTAGACTGGTGATCCCAGCAACGGGCCCAACTGTCCGTGGTAGAGGCAGGGGAAGGGGTAGAGGACGCAGTAGAGCCACTCCCGCCAAGGGTGGAGCTCAGGCTGCTGCAGGAGCGTGAGAGCAACCTCTCCTCCACATCAGGAACAAATTGTCAAAGATGTGGAAGTGGTTGTGGAGGATGATGGGGCGCAGGCTGAGACAGAGGCGGCACCGGCTGGAGGTGTAGGCCTTTCTTCTATGACACAAGAAGCATTTCAGCAGGCTTGGAACATCTTGAGTGGTCTGGTTGGTGCTGGGGCCATACCCGCGATACTTGCAAATCAAGCTCTGGGCACTCAGCCAGCAGATCCTACGACTCCTAAGATGGATGCAGCTTCAAGCACAGGTGACTTCTTCAGGCCAATGCTAGGCCCAATGATGACAGGGAATGAACATGAGATGCTGACCAAGTTTCTTAAGCTGAAACCTCCTACGTTTTAGGGTACTAACGGGGAAGATGCTTATGAGTTCATACTGGATTGTTATGAGAGGCTGCACAAGCTGGGCATTGTGCAATAGTATGGGGTGGAGTTCGTCATATTCCAGCTGCAGGATGATGCCAAGCAGTGGTGGAGGTCTCATGTGGAGTGTCGGTCATCCATTTTACCTCCACTGACTTGGGAGCAGTTCCATTCTCTTTTCTTAGAGAAGTACGTACCCCGTACTTTGAAGGACCGAAAAAAGATGAGTTCTTGAATTTGGAGTAGGGTAGCATGTCAGTCTCTGCTTATGAGGCAAAGTTTCATGCCTTGTCTCATTTTGCTACGCAGTTGCTGGGTTCCGAGGAGGAGAGGGTTCAGTTGTTTATCAAGGGTCTGAATACTGAGCTTCAGGTGCTATCTGTGCACATGACTTCTTCAGGGAAGGGCTTTAATGATGTGGTGGATTATGTGAAAAAACTCGAGGGAGTCAGGCAGGTGGGGCAAGCTATAGTGTTAGCCAATTAGCCTCGAAATGAGGGAAATTATGGTGGTTGATACTCCAGGGGTCAGAATATGCAGGTATACTTAGCCCGTCCTATTCAGTCAGCTCTGCCAGCTACTACAGGTGGTCGTCCGGGAGCTAATCAACAGTTTTAAGCTCCAAGAAGCCAGGGAGCTTCTTATTCATCTGCTAGCAGGCTTGCACTTGATCGTGGTTGCTTTCATTGTGGTGATCTAGGCCACTTTAAGAGGGAGTGCCCTCACAAACAAGCCGGTAATCAGGTTCAGCAGCAGCCCAAGGCTGTGGTCCCGACAGGTAGAGGTGGTCATGCTAGAGGTCGTCCACAGGGTGGGCGAGGTAACTTTCAGGGAGGATGGGGAGACAGAGGGAACAACAACGAGGGTAGGGGTGTGGTGCAGCTGGCCTAGGAGGTTGCCCGGATTAATGACCGGGCTCATTGCTATGCATTTCCAGGAAGGACCGAGGCTGAGGCGTCAGATGCAATAATCACATGTACTATGCTTGTCTGTGATAAAATATCTTCGGTGTTATTTGACCCAGGTTCTACATATTCTTATGTGTCTGTGAGTTTTGCGTTGGGTCTGAACTTTGTATGTCATATCCTTAATTCCCCTATCCATATTTCCACCCTGGTTGGAGAGTGTATGGTTGTGACTCATGTTTATCGTGGCTGTTCAGTTGTGTTTGTGGGGTTGCACACTTGGGTAGACCTGGTAATTCTGGATATGGTTGATTTTGATATTATCTTGGGCATGACCTGGTTATCCCCTTATCATGCTGTATGAAATTGTAACACCAAGACGGTAGCTCTAGAGATTCCGAGTAAGGATAGACTAGAGTGGGAAGGTGTGTACAGGCCTAAGCCAGTTAAGATCATATCGTTTGTTCGGGCTAGAAATCTAGTGGGAAGAGGGTGTCTAGCCTTCTTGTCTCACTCCGAATGATAGTGTGGAGTCTCCATCTATTGAGTCAGTTCCAGTTGTTTTTGAATTTCGAGAGGTGTTTCCAGCGGATTTGCCTGGTATGCCTCCAGACAGGGATATAGACTTTTGTATTGATTTGGAGCCAGACACTCATCCCATTTCCATTCCTCCGTATCGTATAGCTCCGGCAGAGTTAAGAAAACTTAAGACTCAACTGCAGGAACTCCTAGACAAGGGATTTATCCTCCCAGTGCTTCACCTTGAGGTGCTCCGGTCTTGTTCGTACAGAAAAAAGATGGTAGTATGCAGATGTGCATAGATTATAAGCAGTTGAACAAGGTTACCATCCAAAATAAGTACCCTCTACCGCGTATTGATGATCTGTTTGACCAGCTACAGGGTGCATCAGTGTTTTCAAAAATTGACTTGAGGTCAGGGTATCATCAGTTAAAGATTAGGCTTGAGGACATTCCTAAGACTGCTTTTCGAACTCGGTATGGACATTACGAGTTCTTAGTGATGTAGTTTGGGTTGACCAATGCGCCAGCAACATTCATGAGTTTGATGAACGGGGTATTTAAATCATATCTGGATTCCTTCATTATTGTGTTTATCGATGATATTTTATCTACTCCAAGAGTAGGGAGGAGCATGCTAATCATCTTCGTATTGTGTTGGACATATTGAGACGCCAAAATTTTTATGTTAAGTTCACCAAGTGTGAGTTCTGGTTGACTTCGGTAGAATTCTTGGGGCATGTAGTGTCAGAGAAAGGGGTGATGGTAGATCCCTAGAAGATAGAGGCAATCAAGAGTTAGGCCTGGCCTAGCTCTGTGACTGAGGTGAGGAGTTTGTTGGGCTTGCAGGTTATTACCGAAGGTTTATCAAGGATTTTGCCTCCATTGCTACTCACTTGACAAGGCTGACACAGAAAGAGGTACCGTTTGTGTGTTCCGACAAGTGTGAGGAGAGCTTCCAAAAGCTTAAGACATTTCTGACCATGACTCCTATTTTGTCCTTGCCGGTTGAAGGTAAAGAATTTATTATTTACTGTTATGCTTCACATTCTGGTTTGGGTGCTGTGTTGATGCAGGATAGGAATGTGATAGCAGTTGCATGAGAGAAACTATCCTGCTCATGATTTAGAGCTGGCACCGGTGGTCTTTGCACTTAAGATTTGGAGACACTATCTCTATGGTGTCAAGTGTGAAGTGTTCACTGATCATCACAGTCTGTAACATGTCTTCACGCAGAAGGATTTGAACCTGAGGCATAGGAGGTGGATGGAATTGTTGAAGGATTACGAGGTGACTATTCAGTCCCATCCGAGTAAGGCTAATGTGATGACAGACGTATTGAGCTGGAAGACATCTAGCATGGGTAATTTGTCTTGTTTGGGGGTGTCCAAATGACCACTGGCAAGGGAAATTCAGGCATTAGAGTCCAAGTTCATGCACTTGGGTATCTCATAGCAAGGTGGGATCTTGGCCAGTGTAGAGGTCAAATCCACCTTCATAGAGGAGATAAAGGCCAAACAGTTTCAGGATCCGAAACTGAGTAAGCTCCGGAGTAAGGTAATATTTGGGGAATCCAGGGACGTCGCGCTAGACTCTGGTGGAGTACTAAATTTTAGAGAGAGGATTTGTGTTCCTTGGGTTGATGACATCATTCAGAAAATCTTGGCAGAAGCTCATAGTTCGCGGTGCTCAATTCATCCGGGTGTGACCAAAATATACAGGAACTTGAGACAACATTACTGGTGGCCTGGGATGAAAAGGGACATAGTGGATTTTGCGTCCAAGTGTCAGAACTGTTAACAGGTAAAATATGAGCATTAGATACCTACAGGACTACTTCAGAGAATGCCAATTCCATAGTGGAAGTGGGAGAGGATAGCCATGGATTTCGTGGTGGGTCTTCCCAAGACGTTAGGGAAGTATGACTCAATTTGGGTCATTGTTGACAGGCTGACCAAGTCCACGCATTTCATTCCGATCAGGATGGATTACAATTCACAGCAATTGACTAAGATCTACGTGAAGGAGATTGTGAGATTGCATGGGGTACCACTGTCCATCATTTCAGATAAGGGTACGCAGTTCACCTCTAAGTTTTGGGGTAAGTTGCATGAAGAATTGGGTACACAACTCACCTTTAGTACAACCTTCCATCCTTAGACTGATGGTCAGTCGGAGAGGACGATTCAGGTATTGGAGGACATGCTGAGAGCATGTGTGATGGACTTCGGAGGCCATTGGGACCAATTTCTACCATTGTGTGAGTTATCATACAACAATAGCTACCACTCCAGTATTGACATGGCACCGTTCGAGGCTCTGTATGGGAGGAGTTGTAGGTCACCGATTGGGTGGTTTGAGGAAGGCGATGTGAAACCTTTGGGCGTAGACTTGGTAAGGGAAGTGCAAGAAAAGGTAAGAGGTATTCAGGCCAAGTTACTAGCTGCCCACAGTAAGCAGAAGGAATATGCGGATCGCAAGGTCCGGGACATGGAATTTTAGGTTGGTGAACAAGTGTTGCTAAAAGTGTCACCAATGAAGGGAGTTATGCGGTTTGGTAAGAAGGCCAAGTTCAATCCTCGATTCATCAGTCCATTTAAGGTTCTCGAGATTGTGGGGCGAGTGGCTTACAAGTTAGCACTGCCGCCTAATTTATCGGGTGTCCATCCGGTATTCCATGTATCCATGCTTAAGTGATACCACGGGGATGAGGACTATATCATCAAGTGGGATGAGGTGCTTTTCGATAAGGATCTTCATTATGAAGAGGAACTAATTTTGATTCTTGCTCGAGATGTCCGAGAATTGAGGACAAAGGTGATTATTATGGTAAATGTTCAATGGAAGCATCATCCGGTTGAGGAAGCCACTTGGGAAACCGAGAGGGACATGCGGGACAAGTGCCTTCACTTGTTTGAGTATACATGTACTACTCTTTTCGCTCTTTATTTCTATATTTTAGGATTTGATCATTTGGGGATGAACGATGGGTAAATTATTATCTGTTGTAATGACTAGGTCTGTCATTACGGGAAAACCTTTTGTGCCAATTTTCAGAGTTAGAAAACTTCAGGTTTGGGAGTTTGAAATTCTAAGCTAGGCTAGTCTTGGCTGGTTTAGGAGCGAGGTATGGTCTAGGGAAATACGAGTAAGGATTAGGTTGGATGTCTTGTTTTGATCTAGTTTTTCTTGTAGCTAACACATAAAGGAGTCCGGAGGACTTTTCGAAATCGAATTCGGGTAAGTAGAACTCCCAGAATCAAGGTTGACGTGAAAGGGGTTATTTTGGGACACCGGAAAAATAAGTGTGTTGTAAAATGGACTAGTTTTGGAGAATTTACTACTTTCTATCCCGTGTCAACCGCCATAGCGGTTGACATTCTGCCATGGCGACCTACGCTATAGCGGACAAATACCGCTATAGTGGAAGTCAAGTCGGTCAACCTCCACCATAGCGGTTGACTCTGCTACATCGGTACTGCTATAGCGGAGCGTGATGGTATTTAATGCAGAAACTTCTCCAAAAACATTCAGTTTTCACAAATTCATTTGGGAGAAGGGCTAGGGCAATTTCAGGCATTTTCCCTCCATTCTTCATCGTTTTTGTTCCCTAAGGTAAGGTTTCTACTCCCCGAACTCCGTAATACTTTTCCTAGCGGTAGAATTGCTAGGAGTGGACTTGGAGAAAGGTTTGGAATGACTTAGAGAGGGTAGAATCTGGGGAAAAGGGGGGATTCTATGTGTAGAAGTTCTTGGGTGTTGCTAAATTTACTGTTTTATGATCATGTGACCTTAATTTCCTAATTGTTATCCGTAAAAAATGGTAGAACTAGGAGTATTAATGGTGGAAAAGCCCGGAAAGAGGGTGGAATTATCATGGTTGGCCTGGGGCTTGGGATTTGGTGTAATCCGGATAATGTACAGGCCTTGTGTATTAATTTAGTACTTGTATATTGTTTTAGACCGAGAACAAGCAAGAACTTTGGCAAACGGGAAAGCTCCGATTGAGTAGAGCTTGGATCATTTCGAGGTAGGTGATGATTAACGATTCCTGTGTATGTTGTATGTTTGTGTGCTCTTATCTAAGTGTTTGTATGAGATGCATTGCTTAGGGAATTATTTAGGAATGTCTAAGGGTCCTGTTTTACGGTCTGGTGAATTGAACTGTGTGTTTGCTTGTTGGTTCACAAGTTGATTGTTCATTATTGTGACTGTGGATTTTCTATTATTCGATTGGCTTGGGTACCACGCCTAGTACAGGATAACACTAACGGTTGACTCGGGTACCACGCCTGGTACGGGATACATTAACAGTTGGCTTGGGTACCACGCCTGGTACGGGTTTACTTTACTGCATTTGTTACATGGATATTGGTTGCATCGTGTCATTTGGTATTGGTTCCATGAGTGGAACGGGTTGTGTTATTGAATTGTGATAGTGCTTATGGTCCTTGAGTGGCCGGGAATATGGTTATATCTGATTGAGTTGGTCTTGGTGTAGACCGGGTTGTTCGTTTAACACTTAGGTGTTGGTTAGAGGGAATCCCAGGGTGGGACCGGGCTATATAAAAAGGATTGTTTATTGGTTATATTTGATTTTTAATCATAGTCATAGAAAGGTGGATTACATGTGGGGACAAGTTAGGATGAGACTTGTAGTCTAGGGATGCCTCCTGTCTTGTTGCATGTTTTCCTATGCTTACACTTGATTTGTTGTACTGTTCATACACTATTTTATTTGGAACTGGCTGATGATCCTACTAGTATACAGTGGTGGTGTACTGATACTGCACTTGCTTTTCTTTTTGTGAGTACATGCAATCTTTCAGAGGCTGACACACGACCTCATTTGTAGTCCCAGCATTTCCAGACTTCAAGGGTGAGCTGCTTTGATCGAGCTGCCTTGAATCTATCTTTAGAGTTGTAGCCCACTTGTTTCGGGCTTAGACTATTTCCTTATTTTGGGATTGCATCCCCATATTCTAGACATTTGGTAGATTGTTTTGGTACTGCGACTTTCAGATTCTAGGGAGGTATTTTTCCACAGGTTAAGTTAATGAAGTTGTTTTCTTATTATTGATTGCTAGTTTATTTTCTGCATATTGGTTTTGAGCTGCTAGAACGGTTAAGTTCGGGAAAGTGATGGTTCGCTCACCCGAGGGTTGGGTGAGTGTCACTCACGATGGTCTGGGTCGTGACAGTACATCAAGCTGTTGAGAATGCATGAGAAATCTCTAATAGGAAGAGTAATTACAAACCTAGGGATGCAATGAGAATGACTACCTCCTAATGGTGTGGTTTGCACCCCTGTCCAAAATTATTCTTGTCCTCAAGAAATCATAAATTCTCCTTTCAGTAACTTAACATAGTAGATCTGAGACAGAAAGAGGCACATATCTTTTGCATTAAAATAAAATTTAAATTTTTTTAGTGAATAGATTTAGCAACAAACCTTTTATTGTTTCAAGATGCCGTGCTTAATATATAACCATTAATATGGGATTCTAGAAACTCTTTTCGCTCTATAACGACATAGATAACATGAAACACACACAAAAATTCATAAACAAGCAGATGAATAAATATAACTCAATCAACTTGTACGAACTATGGCAACCTTACCCATATCATTCTTCCACACTTGAAGATTGCTTCAAGTGGTACCTGAAGTCGCGAGGCAACTTTGAGATAATAAATTATTCTAGATATTACAAATATCTCCATGTCGTCAATACACCTAATCATCCCATGTAATTAATATTATAAACTTGGTATGAATTGAAAACTTAGAATTAAGAAAAACAGCTTTACCTTTTAGCAAATTTCTGCTTTTCTTAGAGAGACGATTCCATAAGTCAGTAATTTTTGTGTGTGAAATACATAATTTTGAATCTGCAATTAAACATAAATTATGAAATGAACGATAAAATCAGTAACAAAAATGAACATATCTTGTGGTTCATGGAAACTGAAGAGAAAAGATGAGTTTTCTGAAGATAGAACCTTGAGAAGAAAATGAAACAGGGGATTCAAAGTTACAAGTACCTTGAATTTGGGGCCAACAATATCTATTGCTAATATTCGTGGACTTTCTTTGATTGGGCCTCTTGATGAAAAGAAAACAATTGCTTTAATATTTTAAAAGTTATCAGGAAACAAAAAATTCAATTCACATTAATGTTTGACGCCTATTATGTGAAAACATCAAATTCTCAAAATTCCAAATCATAAACTACCTAGTTATCCCCCACCAAAAATGTCTCAACAATCTCCGTAAATCTGTCAAAGCTTAACGAAAAATGATCTACTTTTAAGTTTGCGTATAATCTCATAACAAAAAGAACCAAAGTTACATTTAACTGAACTTTTTAAATATCGTAAGGCTAATAGACACTCTAATCATGTCTAAAAGAGCATAAAGAACTTTTGAAAGAGCTTACCTGTTGAAAGCTTTTGTCTTTATAATGCCATCCATCAACTTTTGAACTAACGTGGTTGATTTTGATTTCATTTTGTATTCTTTGATTGCATTAATTTTTACTTTCAAACTTTCAAAAATAGTATTTGCTCTTTGTTCAGTTCACATCTGCCAACTAAACAAATTGAACATAGAATAAGATATATGAAAAATAAAATATTGACAGAAAAGAAAGAGCAAAAAGTGTTATACAAATTGAACATATGAAGTTATTTTTAGAAGAATTACACACATGCTTGTCAATCATACATCAACCTTCCATGATTATTCTTCCTGCACTTTTTTCTCATCATTTACTATGCTAAAATTACCTATATATCTTCTTTTCACGTAATAAATATTTTAGCTTATTTTTCAGTTCCATGACAAGGGAAGTACTAATGTCTACCAAAAAGGTAGTATGTCAAATGTAAATAAATTCAATAGTCTTATTCAAAGGCAACGTAAAAAATAAGTCATTATGGTAAGAAATCATTAAAGAAAAAACAATCCTTTTTTCTCACAAGTCTTGAATTCCTTCTGCTATCCCATAATGGACTAAATTTTGCTCACACATTAACTCGTATGAATTGAACTGTGAGACTCCGTAATTTTTTCCGTATAATATATATAGCGTGGTGTGAGTGTACTGTCACGATCCAATTTCTCGGTCATGATGGCACCTACAACCCCCGGTAGGTGAACCAATCCCCGTAGCCCAGAAGAGTTAGTAATGGGCTACTATCTAACAAATAAGAGAACAAAACAAAGAGAACAGATAAAAGGACTATAAATATATACATATGCGGAAACTAAACCAAACCCCGAGACATGATATCATAGTATAGAGCCCAAACTACATACATGGGGTGCAAATAATCCAAAACAATATATACAGATGTCTCTAAATGGTAATAGAGTACATGAAGCAAAAGATAAACTAAAGCTAAGCTCCGATCGCCAAGAGCTCACCCTCAGCCTGAAGTAGTCCCCAACAAATCTCCAAGCACGAATCACAACGATCTAATGGCGATAGCCCACGCTAGGATCTGCACCCTAAGATACAGGGGGGTAGGGTGAGCACCAAATGCGAAGCATAAGGTACCCAGTAGGTATCATAGGCCGACTGGGCACATATAAGATAAAAGCGTAGTAACAGACAGAATAGAAGCAAGCAGTCACAGAAATCAACGAAAGGTACACAGGAACTAGCCCAGAGGAAAATCAACAGAACCTCATGTGAGGCCAGTAAGCAGAATATACACACCATAGGCATAGGTGAAAGTAAGAAATAACGCACCTGGGGTCCTTGCAATAACAGTGTATACATAATAAGTTTACGAAATGGACGGTATACCGGTAACCTCAAGTGTAAGAAGAGGGAAAGAGTAATGATAGGCATGCTCAGAGACATGAATCAAACTCAACTAATCATATCAATCTCAAATCCAGAAACTAACAGTCTAGCAGTAACCAATTTCATACTTAACCGTAACAGGGAACAATTCTGTAAGTAAATAGCAAAGTCTACCTACAGTCCCCCGGCCGCCCATACAACCGAGGAACACAAACAAGTGAAAACAAACCCTCCGGCATCCCATACTACCGGAGCGTACAATCAGCAAACAGCAAACAAGGGTGGAGCCTCAAACAATGAATGATATGATGCATGAAGATCTCAAGTGAAATGGTATCTCTGTATGTACCTCCTCCGGCGCCGATCCGGCCCAGCAGGTAGGTTCCATGGAAGGACACTGCCCGTATACCTCTACTCCACCGTATACCCCTCCTCCGGCACACGCAGCCCGTAGCCCCTGGCTCGGATGGCAAGGTCCATGGAGGTCCCAGACCCTACTAAACTCAGTTCAAAACATGTGTCCGGAATAAGTCGGGATCAAGATAGAGGCCCAGTCTGAATATGCATGCGCCAGACCACTGTCCAGGATAAAAGTAGTAGGAAAATATCTCAAAACCCTCAAGGGTGCCGAGCATAACGGGTCTAACAGTAGAAAGTATCTCAGGTGCTCGTCCGACGAGGCAAAATCATCTCAGTAACAGAAACTCACCTAGCCACTCCGCCTGCATCTAGCGTTAATCGTTAAAACTGATGATTAAAAACTAATTTACTTTCTTTTACCACAAGAATACTCACAGTAAATCAAACCCTTCCAAATTATTTTCCATAAAAAGGGCCCGGGCCATGCAAGGTTTAGAAAATGGTGCCAGTAGGCCCGAAGCCCAAACCGTAGTAAAACCTGTATAAAACCTCTTTTTATGCATGAAAATGGTATGATCAAACACAATAGCTGCCAGCAGCTCACAATCAACCTATCGACCCTGCACAGGCCCACAGCTACTCAGCAAGCATAACCAGCCTAGAAGGATAATTCTATGCCCGGGACTCGCGGACATTCCCAAAATCCCACCTTCTATGTTCCAGAGTCAACAAGGCCTCACAGGACCACAAGGGTAAATAAAATATATCGACAAATACTACAAGCAACGGAGGAACAAAAGTAGGCGGACATGAATAAAGCGGTCAAGGTCTGTGGTACCAACCTAATAAACCAACCCAAGGATGCCCATTAATACAATTTTATCCTATATATGCGGAGTCTAGGGAAAATAAACCGTAACCTACCTGTCGTCCGATGACAAGCTGCTAGAACAACGATGTCCATGCTCGAACCGCTCCGAGAAACTCCGAAATAAAATCAAACTCGAATTCGAGCTTGAATAGTTTGACGTGGATAATCGATTTTCTTTCGTGATCGACTAAATTGTAAAATAATCCCCCCAAAATTACTCCTCACGTAATAAGTTGGTAGAAGAGAAGCAACCATAGATATATATATAAAATGTAACAAGTCCATATATAAGAGAGAATATGAGGTTGTCAACTGACAGATGTATGCAATATGTAGATAACTTAGCTAGCTAGTTAACAACTTTTTAATAATTAATTGAAAAAAAAACCACTATGCTAAGCTTACATGAATCAATGCCATCACATATTTATAATATTGCTGTACACTCTACCTTACTTCCACGTGGAAGTGGAGTGTAGCCACAAGATTATTTTTATTCCGTTATGTATGTACTCGGGTATTGCATAAGTTCGTGGTAAAATAAATATAACTTTTTAAATATACCATAATTCATAGAAAATTATTTCAAACAAAACCTACTATATTATAATAATAAATTTTAATATAACTAAGTTTACTATCTCCGTTAAAATATTACAATGTATAAAAACCTAATAAAATAAATACATATACAATTATATCGTAACAAAATATTTTTCATAAACCTTTAAAATATTTTTAAAAAGGTAATAATAATGTAACTTTTTACCAAATTCAACTTTCAAATAAAATATTTTCAAATGCACGCGATATTAATAAAATTCTTAAATTTAAGTTCGCAACTCACCATCGCACGATTTTGATACTCAAGAACTCTCTCAGAATCCTCCCTTATGTTTTCTCACTGTTTCGGAACTGAAATGGCATTTTAAAATGTGAAGTTGAGGCTTAAATCGAGTTTGACCCGACCCGGTTCGCGACCCGGTTCGCAACCCATTTTCTGCCAGACAGTCCGTGGTAAAACAATCATAACTTTTTACTCCGAGATCATTTGGATGTGAGGTTTTGTGCGTAGGAAATTAGACTCGTAGACCTTCGATTTGGTATTTCGGGAGACTTCTAACTCTTTATATATTGAGAGAAAATCCCTGAGACATTTTACCCAAAGTTCAGAAAATTTAATAAAGAACTTACGATAACTTTTGCCGATTTGCTTGACTTCAAAACTTATAATGTGACCAAACAAATGGGCACGACACCAAAATACCAGTCCTGACGACCCTTAAGTGACTTGGGTCCACTACAACATGCTCTAACGGTTCAAGGAAAACGTATACGAGAAAATAACCGGAAGGGTCATTACATGTATGAGGTGTATATGACTTGGTGTAGCACATCGAAAGAATAAGGTTGAAAATGGTTAGTAATATCAAAGAATTAAACTAAATTTTTAGGTCAAGGGAAACCCTTAAATAAAACTTGAGTTAAAGAAATGCCTCGTGTAATACCTCGCCCGTTCGGAAGGTATAAATTAAACCGTAGCTTCAGGGTAAGACTAAGAGTATATAATATGCTAAGAATGATGTGTTATAAGGTATTATAATCTCTCAATGGTTGTATATTATGTTTGAAGTCAAGCAAGTTGCGAAATAAAAGTCGGCAAAAGTTATCGTAAGTTTCTTTAATAAATTTTCTGAACTTTGGGTCAAATATCTTGGAGATTTTCTCCCAATATATAAAGAGTTAGAGGGATCCCGATCTATCAAATCGAAGGTCTACGAGTCTAGTTTTCAACGCATAAAACCTCACATCAAACTGATATCGGAGTAAAGAGTTATGACTGCTTTACCGCGGACTGTCTGAGCTGAAAACCGGATTGCGAACCGGGTCGGGTCAAGATTGATTTAAAGCTTCAAATTCACGTTTTAACACTCCAAAACAGTTCTGAAATAGAGAGAAAATATAAGAGAGGGTTCCAAGAGAGTTCTTGAGTGATCAAGGTTCATTTTTAGTGATCTCTATCGCTAAATTTTGCCCCCGTGCCTAGAAACGCGATTTCTACGCATGGCAACCATTTCCCCCTTCGATTAGCCATGTTTAGAGCGAGTTTCAGAAGATAGAACTTGGTAGTTCTTGGTGGTTCTTCAAGCTTTACACTTGGTTTGCTAAGGTAAGGGCGAATTTAGATTTAAAAAATAGGACACGAGAACCCGTGATCTTTCTATAAAACTAGATATTCTATATGTATATATATTTTAAAATTAGTATAATATTACCTGCTGAAACCCATGCTCCAAGGAAACTAAATGATGCAATTGGTTAAAGGTTGAGTTATTTACCTTGAGGTCTAGGGTTCAATTCCCACTTCATGCATTTTTTTTTATTTTTTAAGTGGTGCACCCATATTCTAAAAATTCTAGAATCGTCTCTGGTCTCGGGACTCTTTTATGATTATT
Source organism: Jaltomata sinuosa (assembly GCA_003996215.1). Lineage (NCBI taxonomy): Eukaryota > Viridiplantae > Streptophyta > Magnoliopsida > Solanales > Solanaceae > Jaltomata > Jaltomata sinuosa. The sequence goes on along the minus strand of QJPP01007609.1, from coordinate 219,156 downwards.
TTTACGAAGTTCTACGAATGTTTCGTCAAGTTATGATCTTTTTAGGAAATCTGCCAATTTAAGCTTAATTATGGACTGTTTATAGGTGCGTATAAGCTGCATATATATAGTGTTTGTGAAGCTTAAGACGTAAGAAATAACTTCCGTGAAGGAACTACGGGAATTCAGATGTTCGTTGAAAAGGTATGTTAAGGCTAAGCATTGTCCTTCCTTTGAGCACGAATTTTAGAAAATTTCTAAATTGTCAAATATGATATTTTACTATTTTATTGCTAGAAAGACCTTCTACGAAAGGCATTGGAATTGCAGCTGAAGTAATTTCGTGATATTATTAGGTTGATATTCTACTCATTCGGTTATATAGGGTATTCGACATCTATATGTCATTTTGTCGGCTTTCTTAACTATATATCTATATGTAGGAGTTCTTATTCTTCTTTGGGGGTTGTGACTTAAAATGATTATAAAGGAATATTAAGAATTCACAACCAACCCTCCTTCCTTGCTATAGGCTATATCATGTATATGCTCAGATATAATATTTTGAACAACTCGTGATTATGATTTCCTTGCTCTAAGACTTATATACTTTCACCCAAACTAGTGATGGGTGGTTATAACATGTATCCTCAGAACAACCCTCTATTCAGGCCTTATGTGCTCAATATGTGAAGCATTCATGCCCTTTGCACTCGGTTCCCCAAGTCTTATCTTAAGTGGCTAAGTATCGCTATGTATAAGTCAAAATTCAGCAGTACCCCTTATCCTTGTTAATGATGCTCAGTTCAGATTCAATTTTCACAGCAAAGAGTAGGCCTATAGTTGCAGGTCAGGTATCAGACTAGCATAACTGTGGTAGGTGTAGCACTTGTGCCTCCGAGTTAGGTTTGAACATGGTGAAAGCAAGCAGTTAGGCTCGAACCTAACTACTTGATTGTGCCTCCGTGTTAGGTTTGAACATGGTGAAAGTAAGCATGTAGGTGTAGCACTTGTGCCTCCGAGTTAGGTTTGAACATGGTGAAAGAAAGCAGTTAGGCTCGAACCTTAGTAGTTATATGCTCTATTTCTACACTCATGATTCATGCTTAGCAACCTCTTCATGATATATACAAGACTCCTCATATCAGATCAGTTCAGACCTGCCAGAATCCATTTCTTGAGACAGAAGGCTTTTTATTCAGTTTAGTCTATGACAGTACGTTCAGTTTAGGAGAGAATAGATGAGATGCCTTGATTTAGTCACTCCATTCTCGCTTGACCTTCATTAGAGGACGAATGAACCCAAGGGGGAGATATTGTAACACCCCAGAAAATTCTAAGTTAAGATCTGAACCGTTCTTCATATGTTATTAGACCCAAACCCGATGAATCTTCTATGAATCTAAGTAATAAGATCATTCTTAAATTTTGGAGGTGTATTAGATATGATTTAAAGTCAAAAAGAACCTCTAGCTCAAAGCCAAGTTGAAAACCTTTCTATAGATTTAGTTTTCATGTAAGTTCTTACTAGGGTCAAATTCAAATGATTATTTCTCCTAGAATATAAAGAGTTAGGTATCCTAATACCTACCAAATTAAAGGTATTTGAGTCTTCTTTCCAACGCCACTAACCGCTCATTAATCTGAGTTTGGAGTAAAATATTATGGGCATTTTAGTGAAGCACTGTCAGCTGTAAAAAATCTGACGGGCGTGGGAAGGGCCGACATGCGTGGAAAATTTTATAACGCCCGTGGGAGCCACGATGGCCCGTGGTGGACAGTCGTGGGAAGCATCCATCAAGCTTATTTGACCCTTGTGAGGCCGACGGTTGGGTCCGATGGCCCATGGGCCACCCGACAGCCCGTGGGAAGCGTCTTCCGGTGACTTTTCTGCACTTTTTTTAGCATTTAAGTTGGGGATAGTTTGGTCCTTTCCTTACCTCAGGTCTTTCCCCACATATTTTAAATATCTAAAAGGGGTTATTTCTCATAAGAACATCTATCTATATCTAAAGAATTCTCTCAAGACTCTAAGACAAGACACCTAGGGTTCCAAACAAGCAAGAGCATAGAAGCTCAAACAAGAAAGTCTCTCAAGAGTTTTTCCATCAGATTTCTTCTCCAAGTCTCCACCTCCAACCTTAGGAATTCTTCTCCAAGCTTCATCCCCAAAGTTCTAGCTAGAAGTTCTTCAAGTTTCAGGTATGTGTATATTCAATAAGGGATTCCTTTCACCCTTATGCCCAAAACTTCAAGTTTTACTTTGATTTATGAAAATTATGAAATTAGGGTTGTTACTCAAGTTGTGACATTCTTATGAATTCAATTTAATAACATCAAGTTATGGTTTCTAATCCTTTACCCATGATTTATATGATATTCTTCAAGTATTTTCAAAAGCCCATGCATTGAGAATGATTTCTAGCATGAATTCACCCTTTTGCATGTTTTCAAGCAAAATTAGCATATTTCGATAACATGACCTCAAGTATTTATGAAATTGCATGCCTAGTTCTTCAAGCTATGAATTTTAGAAAAGGGTATATTTTGAACTATGGCCATGCTATGTTTTTATGATTATGAATTTATGAAGGCATGACATCAGATATGTCCATATGCATTTCCGAATAGGTTTGACATCAGATATGTCCTTATGCCCTTCGAACAGAATTTGACATCAGATATGTCTATGAGCTATAAATAGTTTTGGCATCAGATATGCCCTCTATAGTATGTTTTGGGAGTAGTATTTTGCACCGAGTTAGACGGGGTGAGAGTACCCTAAGTCCCAGAACTACGTACCCTCATTGGTTTATTTAGCCAATCACTTGGGCATTAGAACTAGTGATCATGGCAGTTATGCCTTTATACCCTGGCAAGGTATATTGGGTCCTCTCGATGGGTCATATACATCGAATTCCATGTAGCTCACATGGTATATGTCGGTTATAGAACCTCCCACAAAAAGGGTTTTAAGCTTTTAAATGTATTTAACTCTTTGCTTTCAGATTTCAAACTTACTATTATTACTTATGATTATAAAGATGTTTTCAGCTTATGATATTGCATTGAGTCATTACATTATAGATTTTACTATTATTACATATTTTTAGTTTCAAGTATATTTTAAGCATGTTTTATCACGGATTATGCATATCTCACATACTCAGTACATTCCATAGTACTGATCGTATACCTCTTTGTGCTGCATCTTATCATGATGTAGTTTCAATAGCTCACTCCCAGACTCGTGACTAGCACAGAAGTTACTTTGAAACTTCAACATCATCAAATATGGCTACTGAAACTGCTACTTCCGAATCCCTGTGATGAACTGAAACTGAGTCTGATTCCACTTCTTTCCTTTCCTTTAGCAAGTAATTCATCTATCTATTTTACTCTCTCTGTTGGTTAGCTAGTGTCATTGTCCTTCTGCTTCTTACAAATGACCTAGACATGTCAATGGACGAAGAAGAGCGAAAAGAGAAGAGAACTAAATCGTTAAATTGTTTAAGAGAGAATGAATAAGAAGCAAGGGATGAGATCAACAACACATCCAACAACTTAGTGAGTCCTCATCATTCGGGGAATTAGAGTTATATATATTGTTACTTTATCTCAATTTGCATTCATTTAGAGTTAGCTGGGGTCCTGTTCCAACAACTTATCAGTTAGTAGAGGCTTCACAGTCAATCAGTTAGTTAGTTGTATCAATTTTCAAATGACTTTGTATTTTAGTTTTATGAAAGTTAATTTTATTACAGTATTCTTCCAAAGCTCAATATACCTTTTAGCTTCCGCATTATCTTTTAGTCTATTTCTTAGTCGTATGCCAGGCCATGGGTTAGCTTGGAGTCACATATGACTCTAAACACCATGTTACATCAGGGGGTAGGCTTGGGGCATGATAGTGCGCCTTCATGGAGTCCTATTATCTATTATCTCTGATCGAGGGGCTCAGTTTATGGCACACTTCTAGAGATCCTTTCAGAAGGGTCTAGGCACTCAAGTAAATCTTAGCACCATTTTTCATCCACAGACTAATGGACAGGCTGAGCGTACTATTCAAACTCTCGAGGATATGCTGTGTGCCTACATGTTGGATTTTAAAGGAAGCTGGAACAATCATCTACCCCTTATTTGGTTTGCTTATAATAACAACTTTCAAGCTAGTATTCAGATGGCTCCTTATGAAGAACTATACGGGCGAAAGTATAGGTATCTGATTGGTTGGTTTGAGGTTGGGGAAGAAGAGTTTCTAGGTCCCAATCTAGTCCAGCAAGCCATAGCTAAGGTAAAGCTTATTAGAGATCGGTTGCAGACAACACAAAATCAATAGAAGTCTTATACAGATGTTCGAAGGCGAGACTTAGAGTTTGATGTAGAAGATTGGGTTTTTCTAAAAGTATCGCCTATGAAGGGCATCATGCGATTTGGAAAGAAAGGGAAGCTTAGTCCCAGGTATGTTGGGCCATATAAGATTATTCAGAGGATTGGCAGGGTAGCGTACGAGCTTGATTTGCCTTCAGGATTAAAAGCGGCCCATCCTGTCTTTCATGTATCTATGTTGCGGAAGTGCATTAGAGATCCTTCGTGTATTATGCCCATTAAGGATATTTGCATCATTGAAGACTTGTCTTATGCTGAGGTGCCAGTGGCTATTTTAGACTGGCAGGTAAGAAAACTTCAGACTAAAGAAGTGGCTTCCGTAAAAGTATTATGGCGGAATAACAACATTGAGAAAATGACTTGGGAAGCTGAGGAGGAAATGAGAAAGAATTACCCCCAGCTATTTATGACTTATGGTGAGTCGTATTTCAATAATTGACAATTATTCCTTTACAATAATTTATTGGATTTTAAATAACTTGAAAGTGTAATTTATATGTCTTATCGCGAGATAGCTATACGGAGCCTCGTAGTTGAAATTTTTCAGAATTCGATTTAAGATTTATGAACTTAACAAATATAGCCTCACAAATAATATATTAGCGGCAAAGAAATGCAACCAAGGAACATTTTTGACCCATTCACGGATGAATGTTCTTAAGGGGGGAGAATGTGAGACCCCGTAATTTTTTTCATATAATATATGTAGCGTGGCGTGACTATATGAGGTGTATATGACTTAGTGTAGCACAATGGGAGAATAAGGTTGCAAATGGGTGGTAATATCAAAGAATTAAACTAATTTTTTAGGTCAAGAGGAGCCCTTAAACAAAAGTTTGAGTTAAAGAAATGCCTCGTGTAACACCTCGCCCGTTCAGAAGGTATAAATTAACCCGTAGCTTCGGAATAAGACTAAGAGTATATAATATGCTAAGAAAGAAGTGTTACGAGGTATTATAATCACTCAATGATCGTATATTATGTTTGAAGTCAAGCAAGTTGCGAAATAAAAGTCTGCAAAAGTTATCGTAAGTTTCTTTAATAAATTTTCTGAACTTTGGGTCAAATGTCTTGGAGCTTTTCTCCCAATATATAAAGAGTTAGAGGGCCTCCAACCTACCAAATCGAAGGTCTACAAGTCTAGTTTCTAATGCACAAAACCTCAAATCAAACCAATGTCAGAGTAAAGAGTTATGATTGTTTTACCGCAAACTGTTTGAGCTGAAAACTGGGTCGCGAACTGGGTCGGGTCAAGATCGATTTAAAGCTTCAAATTCACGTTTTAACACTCCAAAATAGTTCTGAAACAGAGAAAAAACATAAAGGAAGGTTCTAAGAGAGTTCTTGAGTGATCAAGGTTCGTGTTTAGTGATCTCTATCGCTAAAGTTTGTCCCCGTGCCTAGAAACACTATCTCTACGCGTGACAATTATTTTCTCCTTTGATTTGCCACATTTGGAGCTAGTTTTAGAAGAGAGAACTTGGTAGTTTTTGGTGGTTCTTCAAGCTTTATACTCGATTTGCTAAGGTTACCATCTCGGGGATCTTTTATGATCGTTTTTATGAAGTTCTACAGATGTTTTGTCAAGTTATGATCCTTTTGGAAAAATCTGCCGATTTAAGCTTAATTATGGACTATTTATAGGTGTGTTTAAGCTGCATATATATAGTGTTTGTCAAGCTTAAGATGTAAAGAACAACTTTTGTGAAGGAACTACGGGCATTCGGACGTTCATTGGAAAGATATGTTAAGGCAAAACATTGTCCTTCCTTTGAGCACGAGTTTTAGAAAATTCCTAAATCGTCAAATGCGATATTTTACTATTCTATTGCAAGAAAGACCTTCCGTGAAAGGCATTGTGATTGCAGCTAAAGTATTTTTGTGATATTATTAGGTTTATATTCTACTCATTCGATTATATAGGGTATTCAGCATCTATATATCATTTTGTCAACTTTCTTAACTATATGTTGTCACGACCCAATTTCTCAGGTCATAATGGTACCTACAACCCCCAGTAGGTGAACCCATCCCCGTAGCTCGGAATGATTAGTAATGGCCTAATATCTAACCAATACGCACAATAAGATGAAATAAGCAGAAGCATAATATAAAGATAGAACAAAGCAGAAGCACTAATCTGAATATATACATAATGAAACTACACCAACCCCAAGACTCGGTGTCGATAGTATAAAAGCTTCTTATAGAATACAAGTGCTAGAAGTAACAAAATAGAATATACAACTGTCTCTGAAAGTACAAAGAGTAATAATGTCAAAAGATGAGATGTGGTCAAGCCCCGGTCGTCAGGCGCTCACCCTAGTCTCGAATATCCAAAAGCTGCAAAAGTCTCCACGTGATCAACGGTGAAAGCTTACACTAATATCTGCACCAAAAAGATGCAGAAGTGTAGTATGAGCACCAATTGCTAAGCACTGGGTACCCAGTAGGCATCATCGGCCGACTGAGCGCATATAAGATATAAAAATAGTAATATAGTAGATGGCAAGGAAGCAGTCACCGAAGCAATAGAGAAAACACATGGGAACTAGCACGGAGAATAATCAACCAAGAGTTATAAGCATACATGCTAGCACATAAGATATACATAACACAGAAACACAGATGAAGGAAAGATGAACGCACCTGGAATCCTTGGAACAACAGTATATATAAAGAGAATGTTTAAAGAGAAGGGCGGTATACCGGTAACCTCAAGTTAACAAGGGAAAGAAGGGAATAAATTCACATACTCAAGCTAGAAGCAATAAACTGAACGAAAACATACGACAACCCAACTTCAAGATAAGCATAGATATCAAAACAATCTCTCAAGTGCAACCCTAAGGTGGAATAACTACACCATAAAGAACCAAAAGCTACTACTCAGAATCATAATAAGGACTAACATCTGATAACTCACAACTGCTCAGAAGGCCACATAAACAGTGCCTTAACAATAAAGGATCCACTAGCCCCTCAATAACTAAAGAATCCAACAATCAGAGACTCAACAGGCTAGAACCCACTAAACCAACAAGTACCGAAGGCCACAACAAGCTCTAACAGATGAGAGGAGTAATATAATCTACCTACAGTCCTAACAGCCGCCCATACAACCGAGGAACGCAATCAAGTGAAAATAAACCCTCCAGCTGCCCATACAACCAGAGCATACACTGATCACACAACAAACAAGGGTGGAATCGAAATACAATATGCATGATGATGATGTGATGAATCTGGTATGATAAAAGTGTCCTACGTTACCCCCTCCAGTACCTCAAAGGCCCAATAGAGGCAGGATCCATGGAAGGCTCTTCCGAGTACCTCTACTACATCATACACCCCTCCTTCTGGCACACTCGTTGGCCCATAGCTTTTGGCCCAAGAATGATAGGGTTCATGGAGGTCTACTCGTAGACCACATACTAAAACTAGTGAATCTCAATACATAGCTCAATAATCAAAACCTCGTAGTATGTGCCCTGAATCGAACCAGGTCTAAAATAGTAGCCAAATCTTAGTAACCCTCATAAAGGGTGCCCGGAGCGTATCTGGGTCTAAATCAGTAATCAAGTCTCAAATCCCTAAACAGGGTGCTCGGTACGTATCCGGGTCTAAATCCGTAGAAAATCATGTCTAGCGCTACGGCCCAGCCGAGCCTAGTATCAGTATAAAAATCAGTGATAAAATCATCGCAATATCCCCTCTACTCCAAGAGGTTTCATAAATCAGTAACAAAACCCTTTCCATAATCATTTTACCAAAAATGGGCACTCGAGGCCATGCAAAGTTTAGAAAACCATTTATAGTAGGCCCGAAGCCAAATTCATAGTAAAACATGCAAAAAATCCTTTGCATGAATGATATGCTCGCAAACAATATAAATCAGCCCCACGGCTCACAAATATTCCTATCGCCCCTGCATAGGCACCATCAGTTCTACAACACAGATAGCCAGTCTAAAGCAACATCTAGATGTCCGGGACTCGCGGACATTCCCAAATATCCCACCATCTGTAGTCTAGAGGCATGTACGAAGGCCACATGGGGCCACAAGAGTAATATAGCAATACTACAAGAATACTACAATCAACGTATGAAATAAACGGACAGAAAAAATGGACAAGGTCTGGGGTACCAACCTATAACAACCCACCCAAGGATACTAATTAATGCAGTTATAGCCTATATACGTAGAGTCTAGGTAGGGAAAGCCATAAACTACAAGAATCAAAGAGGGAAGATTATAGGATTTTAACAGAAATGAACACGGGAACTTACCAATTCTAGAAGTCAAGAACACCCACGGATCAACAACATATATTCCTCCAAGTTATGGGAGTGAGCTGGTGAAGAAATGGAGTAATTTGGAGCAAAAATGGTGGAAATAACAATGTTGGAAGATGATGAGCAAAGCTGGAAAAAGGGAAGCCAACAACTATATAGGCTGGTCCACCGAGGCCTATGCATACACGACCATGACACTGCCTACACGGGCACACGTACACGGCCCAAGCGCCTCCTAGGAGATGGCCGAGAAAATAGGGAGACTAGCATGCCCTACGCGGATGTGACCGAGGTGCCGCGTAGGCGATGGCCAAAATTTAGGGCGGCTAGCATGCTGCTTCGTGTACGCAGCCATGCCCACGTGTAGGCAAAGGTCATGTTGTTTCCATGATAGCAACCAGCTGCCAACAACCATGCCCACTAGAATTTTAACTCCGATGGACCCTCAGGAATGCATTCAGGGTCCCACGAACACAAATGGCTTGAGCTATTCAACTAGAAATGGCATTCTGGATCCAATAAAATTGACAAAAATTCCATCGGAGGTCGATTTAATGAAAAGTGGGCCTCTCCCCCAAAAGCAACCTTTAGGTCAACAATTTCAAAATGAAACTCAAGGGCCGAAATCAAGTCTTGAAGCCTCGGGACCCAAACCAATAGGCCCTCTAGCCAAAAATCAACATTCTGGAGCTAACAGTGCTGACGGAATTTTCATCCGAGGTCATCTTTTCCAAATGTTTACCAAAATCAACTAAATAAGCCCAACTGGCCTGAAAACACAGAACGAGAGAGAATTCCAAGCTGAAAAGCTCCTAGATCCTGACCAAAGGTTCAACTAGACCAAAGTCCATGCTCTGGAGCTAACGGAATTGTCGAAATTCAATTCTGAGCATGATTACCAAGAATATTGACCGAAGTCAATGATTTCCAAAGTAAAATCTCTAAAACACGGAAACAACCATAAAAACCAAACAAACGGTTTGGGCACCAAACTATCGATCCCAACAAGCCATAAATGACTTAGGGCTGCTACAGGAAAGCTCTAATAGTACAAAGAAGGCAAAAATGCGTAAATGATCGAAAGGGTCATTACATCATCCACTACTAAAAAGACTTTCGTCCTCAAAAGTCAGAAAAGAAGGAAACGCTAGAGACTTAAGGACAACGGATACAAAGCCCGCACCATACTCTCAGAAAACCTGGGTATCCTTCTCGACCAGACAGCACCCAACAGAATGAAAACAAAGAAAAGCAACCAAACCTTACTCCTCACTAGCCAAGCTAGATTCTGACTTTTAACTTCAAAACTCCAAAGGCTTATCAACCAAACTGAACCTCTAGAATCTCAACTGAAAGGCACGGACCCAACACCAAAACCAGAGAACCAAGGTGATCAACACAGAACTCGAATCATCGATACAGCCACCAAGTTCACCCACAAAGTCACCAACAACCTCTAACTCATGAACCCGCTGATCTGCAGAAACCCTGTATCCTGACCTAAACCGTTTTGCACCATAGTCATGAAGCTTCATATAAGTCGATCACTCGAGCCACTCTCGAAATATCAAGTGACACACCGGAGATCCATAGTTCCTGCTATGCTCTACCTCGAATGAGGTCACCTTTATACTCAAATCCTCTCCAAGTCAGGTTCTAGTCTACTAGCCTTTGCCATCCAAGATAGCAACCCGTAGCATATCATTGAAAACTGGAGTAACCTGTCCCGACTGACCATCAACTAACGAACAAATTCTTTTGCTAGGATCAATCCTGATACCTGAACTCAACTGAACCAACCATTGGAACTCAAACAAAACTCATACACCAGGGTTGGGAAAGCATGAATGAACACCCTGTGTCAACAGAGGAATCTCCCAACTGTCAAACAAATCCAACCTCGTTGAACTGCACCAAGTCTGAATTAACAAAAAATGAATAAACTAGGGAAACCTGCCAAAAAGACCTAAACCAAAACTAAGACCCTGCAAGGAGTGTGGTAAGCCTACCATGAAGTCCGTAGCCATCAACTAAGATCCAAACTCTAAGAAGTACCGCTGCTACTCCAAATACTCAAACACCATTCGGATTTGAAATTGCCTTACTAACCTTACCTCAGAAAGAATCCCATCATGCCGCGAATATCAAGTCAAAACACCCCATAGGCAAGGAAAAAGGTGCCTGAGGTCCAAGGTTGCCATCTAGCTATCGAAATTTGCATAAACCTTCAACTCACCCCTTTGGCTCAAAACAACCATTCTACTGCATCTGCACACAAACCAACAACCCTGAAGCATACAATATACCAAACTTCTGGTCTACACTGGCAGAGTCTAATCAACGCTGGAGTCTCACACAAAAGACAATCCCTGAAGAATCAACTAGTCGAGCTTTCAACTCTCGGCAAACAAGGGTGACCACCAATCTCAAGTATTATTAGAGCCCAAAATAGCCTCTCTAGCCTCAACCCGCACAACCTGATCACATATAACATACACCCGTTGATCCTCAAACTGATGCCGTTGAATCTATCTAACCAAGGTAGAAGGAACCTCGTACTATTAAGAACACCGGTGAAATCTAGAATGTCCAGCCTAAGCCAATGGTTAGCCAAGGACTTGGTGTCCAAGGTCAAAAACCACTCCAAAATCAAAGTAAAGAATCCAAGTTTCCCGCACCCACTGCCTCCCGGCACAAGGATGCGGTAACCAAATAGAGCTTTTCTGTGAACCACCCACAAGTAGTCTGCTAGCACACGATCTTGAAACCAAATTCTGATTTACCAACCAGTGCTTCTATCGAACCCACGAGTAGACTCATCCGCAGTCAAAGAATACTAATAGAACTGGAGCCAACTAGGCCATGAATACACAATTTTCCCAATCCATAAATGCTACTAAAACTTGGTTCCCTCAAAGAAGATAATAAGGAAGCCAAAGTCGATGCAATAAGCTCCCAAAGGTAGTACTGGAAAGGGCTACCACCTTGATCTCATACTAAAAGGAATTCTGACCTCGAATCTATCAAAGAAAATGACTCCACAATCTGAACTTGGCTGAAGAAAGTCACCAACACACAAGCCAAAACAAACCCCAGTTTCTATCTCGGTGAACTACTAGAACACATACGTACACATAAGGAGTCACCACCCCCCTTTGCAAACCAAACAAAACCCTTTCAAGGATACACTGAATTCCACAAATTCTTTCTCAGAAGACTTTGGAGTTGTTCCCTTAGCTCCCACAACTCTTGCTGGCAACACTTGATACGACAGAACAAAAGTAGGCTGAATGCCCAACTTAACTACAAAGCTACTAACAACACTTAGCCACAATTCCCTAGTCAGAACTCAACCACAATACTATAGTCAACACTTAGCCAAAATGCTACAGTCTAAACTCGACCACCATGCCATAATCAATAGCTCAACCGAAATACAACGATCAACTCTCGTCCCAATTGGAACTGGGGAAAAAGCAAGAAGACAACCCAACCAAACAAGAAGCTGAAGAAAAGCAAGAAAGTAACCCATACCTGCTAACTTCCTAAACTAACCAAACAATGAGGGTTGACTCTAATCACCCGAGAAAACAAAACCAACCAATGCTTACAATATAACCAACACCATTTGACTTAAAATAGAGCCTCAATCTCTGGAACAAACCACCGGTATCACACCGAACCAACACAAGGACCTCTAGCCAACACTAGATAATGGCCTAGGCAACAACTATCTAGGACCGCTAGAAAAGAAAGACTCAACCCAAGTCTAACACCACAACAAAACTGGAAACGAGGCTAACAAGACCTACCCGCAAGTCACAACTCTGGGAATACACCTCTCAAGGATAACTCACCCTATCCACTATTAAAGAATAATCTACCAGGAAAAACAAATGAATAAACACTACAACTCAAGTAGTAAGACAACTAAACAAGGAGAACATGTAGGCACATAAGCATAAACACGAAAAAGGGATAAACGCAATGCGAATAATGCTATCCTTAACCGAAGGTAAATAGAGCCATACCTGGAGCAACAACATCGGGAACATCTACTTCTGGCCTACCAAGAGGGGCATCAGACTGACAGGATCTAACTCTGGACTGAGTAGTTGATGCTGGAGGCTCAGTCATCCCTCACTGGGGACAATCTCTGGAAAGGTGACCAATCACCCCATAATCATAACAACCATGCTGAATGGGATACGCAATCATGGGGCAATCCCTAACAAAGTGCCAATGCTCACTGCACCGATAACAACCTTTACGTGATGAAGCCCGACGAGGAGATCTCACTGAAGCTGACTGGCCACCACGGCCTATGCACCCTGAATGCAAACCTCGAAGAACCTGACCTGTACTGTGTCTACTCGGCTCAACATGCTCTGCACAACCACCCTCTGGAACCTATGGGGAAACTGAAACTAGTGTGCTAGATAAGAAGCAATGGAACTGATCCCTAGCAGAGAATCCCCTACCTCGAGTCTGAGAACCTCAAAAACTGTCCTGGCAACGATGCTTCTTACTACTACCTCCATATGCCTCACGACATAAACCCTCAATATCCCAAGCATGATCAACCACCTGAAGAAAGGTAGTCCCAACTGTAACCAAGTGCTCAATCGCCAAACGGAGTGGTAAAATCAAACCTCCAATGAAACTCTGAACTCCATCCAACTCTATAGGCACAGTCCTAGAAGTATGCCTAACCATCTCATGAAACCTCACCTCATACTCCAATACCGATATACAACCATACAGAAGAACTGGAAGCTCAACCCTAACTGAAATGCTGCTAAAAGAACTGGGTACTGCCACAACCTGAGGTACTGAATCACCCACCGGAGACTCAGAGTCCTAGCCATGGTGTCCTGAAGAGCTGGGGTAGTATGAAACCCTCATATAGGCTGGGCTGTCCCCAGACTCCCTAACTGATGCAATCTACTCTCACTCTAAAATCCTGGCGCTGACGGAAGCACTGAAGCAACAGGCACAAAAGCCTCAATATCACCCACTGTAGTACTCATCTTAGGCCTCTGAGAAGGAATGAAACAATCAGAGTTTAGAAGTCAATAGAGCCAGGAACGCACGACAAGGAGCCAAGAAGATGGAACTTTTCTTAACAATGCCCTATAGCTTCCCGCATATAAGATACAAATGTCATCATACCGATCCGCAAAACTCTACGTAGACACTTACTTTTGTACCACAACACCGGTGAACTTAGAGCTCTGATACCAAGCTATCATGACCCGATTTCTCAGGTTATGATGGCACCTATAACCCCCCAGTAGGCGAACCAATTCCCGTAGCTCGAAATGATTAGTGATGGCCTACTACTTAACCAATACGCACAATAAGCAGAAATAAGCAGAAGAAAAATATAAAGATAGAACAAAGCGGAAGCAACAGCCTAAATATATACATAAAACTACACTAATCCCAAGACTTGGTATCAATAGTACATAAACTCATAATAGAATACAAGTGCTAGAAGTAACAAAATAGAATATACAACTATCTCCGAAAGTATAGAGAGTGACAGTGCCAAAAGATGAGATGTGGTCAAGCCCCGGTCGTCAGGCGCTCACCCTAGTCTCAAATATCCAAAAGCTGCATGAGTCTCCACGCGATTAACAGTAAAAGCTCACACTAATATCTGCACCAAAAAAATGCAAAAGTGTAGTATGAGCACCAATTGGTAAGCAATGGGTACCCAGTAGGCATCATCGATCGACTGAGCGCATATAAGATATAAAAATAGTAATATAGCAGATAGAAAGGAAGCAGTCACCGAAGCAATAGAGAAAGAACATGGGAACTAGCACGGAGAATAGTCAACCAAGAGTTATAAGCATACATGCCAGCACAAAAGATATACATAAGACGGAAACACAGGTGAAGGAAACAAGAATGCACCTGGAATCCTTGCAACAACAGTATATATAAAGAGAGTTTTTAAAGAGAAGGACACTATACTGGTAACCTCAAGTTAACAAGGGAAAGAAGGGAATCAATCCACATACTCAAGCTAGAAGCAATAAACTGAACAAAAACATACTACAACCCAACTTCAAGATAAGCATAAATATCAAAACAATCTCTCAAGTGCAACCTTAAGGTGGAATAACTAAGCCACAAAGAACCAAAAGCTACAACTCAAAATCATAATAAGGATTAACATCCGATAACCCACAACCGCTCAGAAGGCCACATAAACAGTTCCTCAACAATAAAGTACCCACTAGCCCCTCAATAACTAAAGAATCCAACAATTGGAGCCTCAAAAGGCTAGAACCCACTAAACCAACAAGTACCAAAGGCCACAACAAGCTCTAACAAATGAGAGGAGTAATATAATCTACCTACAGTCCCAACAGATGCCCATACAATCGAGGAATGCAATCAAGTAAAAATAAACTCTCTGGCCGCCCATACAATCAAAGCGTACACTGATCACACAACAAACAAAGGTGGAATTAAAATACAATATGCATGATGATGATGTGATAAAAGTGTCATATGTTACCCCCTCCGGTACCTCAAAGGCTCAATAGAGGCAAGATCCATGGAAGGCTCTCTCGAGTACCTCTACTGCACCTACACCCCTCCTCCTGGCACACTAGTTGGCCCATAGCCTTAGGCCTAGGAATGGCAGGGTCCATGGAGGTCTACTCGTAGACCACATACTAAAACTTGTGAATCTGAATACTTGGTCAATAATCAGAAACTCATAGTACGTGCCCAGAATCAAACTGGGTCTAAAATAGTAGCCAAATCTCAGTAACCCTTATAGAAGGTGCCCGGAGAGTATCCGAGTCTAAATCAGTAATCAAGTCTCGAATCCCTAAATAGGGTGCCCGACACGTATCCGAGTCTAAATTCATAGAAAATCATGTCTAGCGCTACATCCCAGCCGAGCCTAGCATCAGTATAAAAATCAGTGATAAAATCATCGCAATATCCCCTCTACTCTAAGAGGTTTCATAAAATCAGTACCAAAACCCTTTCCATAATCATTTTACCAAAAATGGGCCCTCGAGGCCATGCAAAGTTTAGAAAACTATTTATAGTAGGCCCGAAGCCAAATCCATAGTAAAACATGTAGTATATCCTTTGCATGAATGATATGCTCGCAAACAATATAAATTAGCCCAACAGCTCACAAATATTCCTATCATCCCTGCACAGGCACCATCAGTTCTACAACACAGATAGCCAGCCTAAAGCAACATCTAGATGTCCGGGACTCACAGACATTCCCAAGTAGCCCACCGTCTATAGTCCAGAGGCATATACAAAGGCCACATGTGGCCACAAGGGTAATATAGCAATACTACACAAATACTACAATCAACGTATGAAATAAACAGACAGAAAAGACATACAAGGTCTAGGGTACCAACCTATAACAACCCACCCAAGAATACTAATTAATGCAGTTATAGCCTATATCCGCAGAGTCTAGGTAGGGAAATCCATAACCTACAAGAATCAAAGAGGGAAGATTATGGGGTTTTAATGAAATTTAACATGGGAACTTACCAATTCTAGAAGTCAAGAATGCCCACATATTAGCAACATATATTTCTCCAAGTTATGGGAGTGAGCTGGTGAAGAAATAGAGGAATTTGGAGCAAAAATGGTGGAAATAATGATGTCAGAAAATGATGAGAAAAATTGGAAAAAGGGAAGCCAACAACTATATAGGCTGGTCCACCGAGGCCTGTGCGTACGCGGCCATGGCACTTCCTATGGGGGCATACATATGCGGCCATGGTATTGCCTACACAGGCATGCATACGCGGCCATGGCGCTGCTTATGTGGGCATGCATACGCAAGCCAGGCGCCGCCTAGGCGATGGCAGAGAAAATAGAATGGTTGGCATGCCCTACGCGGATGCGGCCGAGGCACCACATAGGCAATGGCCGAAATTTAGGGCGGCTGGCATGCTGCTTTGCGTAAGCAGCCATGCCAATGCGTAGGCGAAGGCCATGCTAGTGCCATGACAGTAACCAACTGCCAACAACCATGCCCACTAGAATTTTAACTCTGACGGACCCTCGGGAATGCATTTGGGGTCCCGCGAACACAAATGGCCTAATCTATTCAACTAAAAATGACATTTCAGATCCAACGAAATTGACAAAAATCCCATTGGAGGTCGATTTAACAAAAAATGGCTCCCACACCCAAAATCAACCTTTAAGCCAACAATTCCAAAATGGAACCCAAGGGCCAAAATCAAGTTCAGAAGACTCGAGACTCAAACCAATGGGCCCTCTAGCCTAATCTCGACATTTTGGAGCTAACAACACTGACGAAATTTTCATCCGAGGCCGTTTTCTCCAAATATTAAACAAAATCAACCTAACAAGCCTAACAGTACTGAAAAACACAGAACGAGAGAGAATTCTAAGCTAAAAAGCTCTCGGATCCTGACCAAGGTCCAACTAGACCAAAGTCTATGCTCTGGAGCTAACGAAACTATCAAAATTTGAATCCAAGCATGATTACTAAGAATATTGACCAAAGTCAATGATTTCCAAAGTTAAAGTTCTAAAATAGGGAAACGGTTATAAAGACCAAACAAATGGCTCGGGCATCGAACTATCAGTTCCAGCAAGCCATAAATGACTTAGGACTACTACAGGCAAGATCTAATAGTACAAAGAATGCAAAAATGCATAAATAACTGGAAGGGTCATTACATATGTCTATATGTAGGAGTTTTTATTCTTCTTTGGGGGTTGTGACTTAATATTATTACAAAGGAACATTAAGAATTCACAACCAGCCCTCCTTCCTTGCTAAAATGATTTTCAGAAAACTTCAAAATAATACGTCAATTTCCAAAATTCTCAAATCTAACTCGTATGATTAAACTACCAAAGGACTTGATTTTTGAAATACTTTCTTTTACAAACCATTAGGAAAACATATATAGAAACTAAGTGAAATACCTTAAGCTCTTTATGAACATCCATAGGTTTAAGTTACCTTTCTAAAGTTGAGTCAAGTAATCAAGTCTATTCTAAAAACATATGAGGTTCTACGAGGCAATTACATGTTATACAAAAGTTATTACGAGATTATGAGAATAAAGAGTACCAATGGGCCAAGATTGGAAACATGATGATATATATGCATTATAAATCCATGACATAATATGCTATGCTTCTATTCTCGAGCTATAATCAGGAGGTATGAGGTCTATTGCCTATATTTATATGTATGAGACACAGATGGACACAAGTTGATGAATATGATACCGGTTAGCTACCGGAAGACACCACCATTACTAGCGTTTGGTTGTGTATGACATGCATTTGCATTGGTATATATATGTATTCACGATATATGATTACACGAGCATACCATGCATATTTAATTTATATAAGATCAGATGTCGGCCAGGGAGGCTATCAGAGTTTCAGTTTCAGGTGGTATCTCTATTACCATTTTTACAACAGCTATTTATGATTCTACTCTCCGCCTTACATACTAGTACATTTTTAATCGTACTGACATTCCGTTGCCTGGGGATGCTGTATTTTTATTTCGTGCGTGTTGGTCCAAGTAAGGATTCTGATCGACCCCTCTGCTAAGATTCAGGGTTCAACTGTTAGTTGGTAAGCTCCATCTCTTCCTGAGGCTATCAGAGGATGTTTACTTTTGTTGTACAGTTTGGGTATAGTCGGGGCCTTGTCCTGACCAGTGCTTATGAAACTCTTAGAGGCTATTGTAGACATGGTATTCTGGGTTTGTTTTTACAGCTTCCAGTCTCTAGCCCCATAGGTTTGGCATGTATGTATATGTATGTATGTATGTCTTCAGTTGCAGCCTCGTCGGTCAGCCAGTACTTCATTATTTTTGGCTTGTTTACCTTTGTCTATATGACTTGTTGTCATTCAGGTTATGACCTTAACGGTACAGGCTTAGTATTTCAGATGTTATCCTTCCCGAATTTTTGGTCCCATAGTTTAGTTAGTTAGTATATTTTAGTGGCTAACTCGATCGAATAAAGTATCGAGTGTCAGTCGCGCCTCCTCTAGTTTGGGGCGTGACATGAACCGTAACAAAATACATAATCTTAAATTTTAATTTGTTCCTCAATTACACACATATATATAGTATAACATGAAATATAAAGTACAATAATTTGGTATAATAACTAAGCATATTACATTATAACCAAAAAGGTGCAGAAATTACCATGTCACCGTCGAAGTAGTGACCCTTTTTCAGCCTTTCACCATTTTATATGATGCTTCAATTAAGAATGAAAATTATGAATGCCCACTAACAAG
The DNA here is from genome assembly GCA_003996215.1 of Jaltomata sinuosa. Classification (NCBI taxonomy): domain Eukaryota; kingdom Viridiplantae; phylum Streptophyta; class Magnoliopsida; order Solanales; family Solanaceae; genus Jaltomata; species Jaltomata sinuosa. The sequence goes on along the minus strand of QJPP01007609.1, from coordinate 200,178 downwards.
TATTATTATAATATAGTACAAAGGTGAAAGATCATAGAAAGAAATGCAATTATGATGTGAAAATTCTAGATATATCAATATAAGATGAATAGTGACAACTTTTGGCTTATTAATAGATTCAAACACAACACAACAAAAATTACTGATTGGTTCTTTAGTTTTATTTCATTTCTTCTAGTATATTAGGACACCCAAATAACTTTTATGAACTTACCACTTGAATTTTACACTGATTTATCAAATTTTGTAGTTAAATTAGACTTTTATTGAAAATGATTTGCTCCTAGAGCGAAAGAAGAAGAAACAACTTGAGTAAGGGCAAAGCTTAATTCTAGAGTAGCTAGGCTTCAAACTATCCAATGGAAGAACTCACATCTCATAAAAGCGTTGCTAATTTCTACTGAAGAGGAGGGGCTACCTGCAATAAACAGTAGAAATTAACAAATCAGAATTAGTTTGTTGACTTTGTAGATTTCAACTTTGTCACGCTCCGAGGCTACCCCCTAGACATAACATGGGACCCGGAACCACAAGTGCCCCAAGTTAACCCTTGGTCATAGCATACTCAGATAATTTAAAGAAACAAAGTAGAAGCATACATAACGAAGATAGATAACCATAACTGAATAGGAATAAGGTCTAAGAAATACCGATCCAGAATACAAAACTAGATATGTCTGAAGCCTCTAACCTAACATAAGAGTTGATAGGACAAGACCCCAACTAACTCGAAAATCAAAAGGAGACGTAAAATAACTAACATAACTATGGTCCTCGAATGATGAGGATTCACCAAGAGAATTCGGATAACTGGCGATGACTAGCCACATGCCTGAGGAGTAGAGCCTGAATCTGCATCATAATAGGATGCAGCGCAAGATATGCATCAGTACTATATGATGTACTGAATATGTGAGATATGCATGAACATGATAAATACGTGCTTGAAACATAAATAAAACTGAATTCATGCATAAAGAGATATCAAAAGTAAATCTCATAATTAGAGCTTAAAACATGAAATATAATAGCATGTCTTAAAACATTCATATGGGAGTATATCTTAACCGACATATACCATGATGAGCTACATGGAGTCCAATGTCATACACCCACACCGAAAAAGGTTGTCCTAACCGGCCAAGGTCATAACCATATCTATCAGGATCTTATCATAAGCCTTAGAGGGCAACCTACGGTGGCAACGTAGTTCTGGGACTTAGGGTACGCTAAACCCAGTAAAACTCGATGCTAAATACTACTCCCAAAACATACATATAGCTCAACATATACTTGTGACATATCTAATGCCAAATCTTGTTTGAAATGCCTAAGGACATATCTAATGTCATGCAAATCCAAACCATAAGTTCTTAAAGATTAGCATAACCATAATTCAAAATATGCTTTTTTTTCTAAATTCATAACTTGAAGAATTAGTCATGCAATTTCATAAATACATAAGGCCATGTTATCTAAATATGCCAATTTTCACTTGAAAATATGCTAATCAATTAAATCATGCTAGAAATCATCTTTAATGCATGTGCTTTTAAAATCAATAAAGGAAACCCAAATGAATCATAATTGAATAATGAGAAACCATAAATTAATGCTTTAAAACTGAACCCATGAGTTTTCCCCAAATTGGGTAAGAACCCTAATTTCATAAATTCATAATTCAAAGTAAAAGTTTGGGGTTTTGGGCACAAGGGTGAAAGGAAACCATGTTGAATACCCACATACCTTATTGAATCTAACCCAATTGAGAATGAGAAGAAATGGAGGCTTGAACTTAGATCTTGAGACTTGGAGCTTGAAGGAGTTCTTTTCCCTTTTTGGAAGATGAATGAGGGATAATGAGAGACTTAGGCTAATTGGGGTAGAAACCCTACTAAAAGTGGTCAAAACGACCTCACTTAGGAGTTAAAAGAGTGGGCAGTTACAAAAATACCCCTGGGATTTAATTAGAAAGAAGTTGTTAAAAACCTCAGCTTCAGGTTTCACGGGTCCTTTCCACGAGCCGTAGAAGTAACCACGAGTCATGGATTGGACTCGCGGTTCCTGAGCCAAATATCAAGTTGCGGATGAGTTTCTATGATTCAATAGGATGACCCGTAGAAACTTCTATGAGTCGTGGAACCCACTTGTGGTTACTGGGAAAACTAGTAACCCTCAGTCTGAGTTCCACGAGTTGGTTCCACGACTCATGGAACTATCCACGGATCGTGAATCTGACTCGTAGTTCTCATACCCTTAGGATTGATCTGTAGGACTGGTAGGATTCATCTGCATGACTAGTTTCAAAGGTCATTTCCCCGACTCGTGGTTCTTTCCATGGCTCGTGGACTTGATTGTGATTCCTGGATGTTTTAAAATTTTTAGAATATCTAAATTTAAAAGCTGAATAGAATTTTGGGGTGTTACAATATCTCCCCCTTGGGATCATTCATCCTCGAATGAAGAGTAAGCAAGGAAAACTGGAGAGAAAACAGCCCAACCAAACAACAGAACATAAAACTCAAGGATAAACATGAAAACTGAGCTTTTTAGCTTAAAACATGATAGATCTAACTTCGAAAATAAACATGAATGCATGTTCGGATCATAAGGGAAACTGATGGAATAGAATCAGAGGGACATACTAAGGATGAAACTATTACCTAAAGCTAGAACTGAATCGGAAGGAAAGAGATGAGGGTACTTGGATTTCATGGCTGCTTCTGCTTCCCAAGTAGCTCCCTCAACTAACTGATTCCTCCAAAGGACCTTCACTGAAGTGACTTATTTGTTTCTCAATCTTTGAATCTGACAATCAAGAATCTCCACGGGAACTTCCTCATAGGTAAGTCTATCCTTCACACCCACATCCTCCAAAGAAACTATCACGGTCGGATCACCAACACACTTTTTCAACAAGGAAACATGGAAAACTGGATGAACCGCTTCTAAATCTGATGGCAAATCCAACTTATAAGCAACACTACCAACTCTCCTCAGAATATGATAAGGAACTATATATCGGGACTAAGCTTCCCTTTCTTACCAAACCTTATCACACCCTTCATGGGTGACACCTTTAGAAAAACCAATCATCAACCTCAAACTCCAATTCTCTTCTTCTCACATCTATATATGATTTCTGTCAACTCTGAGCGGTCTTCAATCTTTCCCTAATAATCTAAACTTTCTCCATGGTCTCATGAACCAAATCTGGACCAATCAAAGATGCCTCACCTACCTCAAACCAAGCAATAAGAGATCTATACCTCCAACCATAAAGTGCCTCATAAGAAGCCATCTGGATGCTATAATGAATGTTGTTGTTGTAGGCAAACTCGATAAGAGGTAAGTGATCGTCCCAATTACCTTTGAAATCAATCACACAAGCTCTCAACATATCCTCCAAAGTCTGAATAGTATACTCTGCCTGGCCATCCATCTGTGGGTGAAAAGTTATGCTAAGCTTCACCTAAGTACCAAGACCTCTCTGAAACAATCTCCAAAAGTGGGATGTGAACTGAGTACCCCCATCTGAAATGATAGACAATGGAACATCATGCAATCTGACTATCTCATGAATCTAGAGTCTGGCATAATCCTCTGTTGAATCTGTAGTTTTGACAGCCAAGAAGTGGGCTGATTTAGTCATTCTATTGATGATCACCCAAATATAATCATATTACCTGTGAGTACAAGGCAAACCTGTAATGAAATCCATATTGATCGCTTCCCACTTCCAAGTAGGAAGATCAATATCCTGAGTTATGCCACCCGGTTCCTGATGCTCTACCTTCACTTGTTGACAGTTGGGACACTTCTTAGCTGAAGGGCAATCCTTAATCTTGTGTCCAACCTGACCACATCCAAAGCATCCACCTGAACCAGCTAAACACACACCAAGATGACTTCTACCACATTTGTTGCAACAAGGGTAAGGAGTCCTCTTTGCAACACTCCCCTGCGAATAAGAACCTGATCCTCTACCTACCTGATTATGATGAGGCCTGGGAGCCTGAGTAGGAGCACTAGCTGAAGAATGCAGGGGTCCTGATGACCTCTTCATAAATGAAGAGTGATGTCCACCTCCAGACCTCTGATGGCTAAAACCTGAACTCTCAGATCTGACCCTCTTGTTCTCTCTTGACATTTTCCTCAACTTGTCTCCCTCAGTCTGATGAGCATGAGTTATAAGTCTGGAAATATTCATGTCACTAAAAAGCATAGCAGACCTGCACCCCTTCTTCACCAAATCCGACACTCTATAAATGTACTTACTCATCTAATCCTGAGGATTGGCCACTATATAAGGAGCATACCTAGAAAGCTGAGTGAACCTCAACCCATACTCCTGAACTGGCATAGATCTTTGCCTCAAATTCACGAACTCTTTGGCCTTAGTTTGCCTCAACTCTCTAGGGAAGAATCGATCAAGAAAAGCCCTCTCAAAACACTCCCAAGTCATAGGAACCAAATCCCTAACCCTAGCATCCTTCTACTGAGTATACCAAATATGAGCTACATCCTTGAGCTGATAGGAAGCTAGCTCAACACCCTCAACACCAACCACTTTCATCACATCTAAGATCTTTTTCACCTCGTTCATGAAGTTTAGTGGATCCTCACCAACTTTTGAACCCAAGAACTCAGGTGGGTCATGCGAATAAAATCTCAAACTCGGGCCGCTACTCCATCTTGAGGGTGGATGGGGATAGGAGCCTGCTGATTGGCCTAAGCAGCCATAGTCTGAGCTAGCATATGAATAGAATTCTTGAACTCCGTATTTGTGACCTCGGGGTCAGGAATCAGAGGATTAGCATTTCGAGCAGCTCGGGGAGGCATGGCACGGTGAGGAGGCATAATCTGAAATGCATAAAGAATAGATTAGAGGAGTAATAGAGCTAAACTCTATCGCACGGTATTGATCATGAAAGAAGTAAAGTTTTTCCTAAGACACCTCATAGCTTACCTCTCATAAGTGTGGTGCACTTCACATACATGAGAGAGACTCTACTTGATAGGGCTTTCAGACACTCTAGGACTCTTGAACCTAGCTCTGATACCAACTTTGTCATGCGCCGAGGCTACCCTCTAGACATAACACGGGACTCGGGACTATAAGTGCTCCAAGTTAACCCTTGGTCATAGCATACTCAGATAATTTACAGAAACAAAGAGGAAGCATACATAACGAAGATAGATAACCATAACCGAATAGGAATAAAGTCTAAGAAATACCAATCCAGAATACAAAACTAGCTATGTATGAAGCCTCTAAACTGACATAGGATTTGACGGGACAAGACCCCAACTAACTCAAAAATCAAAAGGAGACTTAAAATAACTAACATAACTATGGTCCTCGGATGATGATAACTCACCAAGAGAATTCGGATAACTGGCGATGACTAGCCACGTGCCTGAGGAGTAGAGCCTGAATCTGCATCATAATAGGATGCAGCGCAAGATATGTGTCAGTACTATAAGATGTACTGAATATGTGAGATATGCATGAACATGATAAAAACGTGCTTGAAACATAAATAAAACTGAATTCATGCATAAAGAGATATCGAAAGTAAATCTCATAATTAGATCTTAAAACATGAAATAGAATAGCATAAGTATTAAACGCTTCATACGGGAGTTTCTCTTAACCGACATAAACCATGATGAGCTACATGGAGTCCAGTGTCACACACCCACACCAAAAAAGGTTGTCCTAATCGGCCAAGGTTAGAACCATTTCTGTCAGGATCCTGTCATAAGCCATAGAGGGTGTCACAACCTGATTTCTCAGTCATGATGGCACCTACAACCCCCCAGTAGGCGAACCAATCCCCGTAGCCTAGAACGGTCAGTAATGGGCTACTATCTAGCAAACGAAGTAGAAAATAGTTTAATAAGCGGAAGCAAGGGAACAAGATGAAAAAATAGATAACAGGAGTAATATATGAACAATGCGGAAGCTAAACCAAACCCAAAACCTAGTATCATAGCGTATAAGAGCCGGATCTATATAAGGAGTACAAGGGTCCAAAACAATATATACAAGCTGTCTCTGAGTAGAAATAGAGTACATAATCAAAAGACAACTAAAAGCTAAGCTCCGGTCGCCAAGAGCTCACCCTCAGTCTGGACGGTTCAAAAACAGCACTTCGCATGAGTCTCCGATGAGCTAACGATGATATCCTCCACTAGGATCTGCACCAGAAGATGCAGAGTGTAGTATGAGCACCTAATGCGAAGTATAAGGTACCCAGTAGGTATCATAGACCTACTGGGCACATATAAGATAAAAACGTAGTAACAGACAGAATAGAAGCAAGTAGTCACGGAAATCAATGAAACATACACAGGAACTAGCCCAAAAGGGAAGTCAACAGAACAACATACAAGGCTAGCAAGTAGAATATATACACAACAGGCACATGTGTAAGCAAGAAATGACGCACCTGAGATCCTTGCAATAACAGTATATACAAAATAAGTTTAAAAAATGGATGGTATACCGGTAACCTCAAGTACAAAGAGGGGAGAAAGAGAGTAAAGATAGGCATGCTCGAAAATAGGAATCAATAACCCAACTAAACATACCAATCTCAAATCCAACAAGTAACATATCAGTCGTATATAATCTTATATGCATAACCATAACAGGGGGATAACACCGCGATAAAGTAACAAGAGACTACCTACAGTCCCCTGGCCGCCCATACAAACGAGGAACATAAACAAGTGAAGACTAAACCCTCCGGCCACCCATACAACTAGAGCGTACACTCAATAAACCGCAAACAAGCGTGGAGCCTCAAACAATGAATGATATGATGCATGATAACCTCAGGGTGGAATAGAAACACTGTAAGTACCTCCTCCGGTGCCGATCGAGCCCAGTAGGTAGGTTCCATGGAAGTACACTGCCCGTATGACTCTACTCTGCCATATACCCTTCCTCTGGCACACGCAGCCCAAAGCCCCAGGCCCGAACAACAAGGTCCATGGAGGTCCCAGACCCCATACTAAAACTCAGTACCAAAACATGCCATCCGGAAGCAAGTCCGGGTTCAAGATAGAGACCCAGTCTCGAATATGCATGCCCAGAACCTGTCCAAGACTTAAATAGTGGGAAAATATCTCAAAAACCCCTCCAAGGGTGCCCGGGCATAACCGGGTCTAAATAGTAGAAAGCCATCTCCGGTGCTCGGTCCGGCCGAGGCTAAAATCATCTTAAAGTAGTAAGAAAACTCAACTAGCACCCTGGCCCTGCCGAGTCTAGCATTAATAGTAAAACTCGTGACAGAAATCATAATTTAACTTTCTCTTACCCCAAGAAGATCCACTAGTTAAGTCAAACCATTTCCAATTCATTTCCATCAAAAATGGGCCCCCGGGGCCATGCAAAGTTTAGAAAAATAGTTCCAGTAGGCCTGAAGCCAAAACCGTAGTAAAATATGGATAAATCCTCCTTATATGCTTGGAAATGAATGACCAACACAAATAGCCGCCCAACATCTCACAATCAACCTAACGACCCTGCACAGGCTCCAAAGCTACTCAGCAAGCATAACCAGCCTAGAAGGATATTTTCTATGTCTGGGACTCACGGACATTCCCAATAACCAACCTTCTATGTTCCAGAGTCAATAAGGCCACACAGGACCACAAGGGTGAATAAACGTATCAAACAAGTACTACAAACATCGGAGGAAGGAAAGTAGGTCGGACATGAATAAAGCGGTCAAGGTCTGTGGTACCAACCTAATAATCCAACCCAAGGATGCCAGCTAGTACAATTTTATCCGATATATGCTAAGTCTAGGGAGTTTAGACTGTAACCTACCTGTCGTCCGATGACAAGCTGCAGGAACGATAATATCCAGGGCTGAACTACTTCGAGAAGCTCCAACCAAGGATCAAACTAACGAAAACATAAATAGAATGTTAAAAGGAGTCTAACGGTACCCATAATGCCACAATTGTAGTCGTTTCAAAAATTGGGTTACCGGCGAGCCCACGCTCCCCGCAACTCAAAACCGAAAATGAAAAGGAGGACGATGATCACCCTCCCCAAGGGGTGCATGCTCAGGTTTTTACAACTCACTCTTGGTCTCCCAAGTAGCCTCCTCGACCGGACGATGCCTCCACTAAACTTTCACAACTGGAATCTTCCTAGATCTCAATCTCCTGATATCTCTGGCCAGAATAGCTATCGGCTCCACAACAAATGATAAACTCTCGTCTAACTGAACTGAATCCCAATGCAACACATGAGACTTATCTGGCACATACCAGCGCAACATCGAGACATGAAAAACTGGGTGGACAGCTAAAAACATCAGGGGAAGAGCTAACATGTAGGCAACACTGCCAACCCTCTGTAGAATCTCAAGTGGCCCAATAAACCTGGGGCTAAGCTTGCCCCGCTGACCAAACCTCATCACGCCCTTGACGGGCGATACTCGAAGGAAAACCAGGTCACCAACACTAAACTCTAAGTCATAAAGTCTATGATCAGCGTAGCTCTTTTGCCTAATCTGGGCTGTTCTAAGTCTGTCCTTAATCAAATGGACTCGGTCTAAGGAATCGTTAAGTAAATTTGTACCCTGCGATTTGGACTTTAACTCATCAAACTAACTAATCAGCTATCTGCAAACCTACCATACAAAGCCTTTAAAGGTGCCATGCCAATGCTCGAATGAAAACTATTATTATAAGCAAACTCGGCCAATGCACAAACTGATCCCATGAACCTCCAAAGTCAAGAACACAAGCCCGAAGTATGTCCTCTAGAACCTGAATAGTCCTCTCAGACTGGTCATCTGTCTGAGGGTGGAAAGCAGTACTAAGCTGAACCTCTGTACCCAAATCCCTCTATATAGCTCTCCAGAACTGAGATGTGAACTGCGTGCCATGGTCTGAAATGATAGAAGCTGGGACCCCATGCAACCGAACAACCTCACAAATGTAAATCTGAGCTAACCTCTCAGCACCATAGGAAGTATGAACCGGAAAGAAGTGGGCCAACTTAGTCATCCGATCCATAATCACTCAAATGGAATCAAAGCCCCGAGAAGTATGAGGCAAACTGACAACAAAGTCTATAGTAATACCTTTCCATTTCCACTCAGGTATGGGAAGTCGCTGCATCAAGCCACCCGGTCTCATATGCTCGAACTTCACCTGCTGACAGTTCAAGCACCGAGATACAAACTTGGTTACGTCTCGCTTCATACCACACCACCAGTAAAACTGTCTCAAATCTCTATACATCTTCGCCATGCCAGGATAAATGGAGTATCTAGAACAATGTGCCTCATGAAGTATCAACTGAATCAAATCACCAACCCTCAGAACACAAAGTCGATCGTCAAACCTCAGAATACCATTAGAACCCAAAGTAGCCCAGTTGGCCTCACCTGAACTACCTGATCACGAAGGTCAGACAAACTCTGATCCTCAAACTGTCGACTCTAAATCTGATCAACTAGAGTAGAACGTACCTCAACACTGGCAAGCACTCTGCTAGGATCCGACAAGTCAAGCCTAATCAATCAGTTAGCCAAGGACTGGATGTCCAAGGCCAACGGTTGCTCAGAAACTGATGGTGAAGCTAGGCTGCCTATACTCACTGCCTTCCGACTCAAGGCATCTGCTACTATATTTGCCTTGCCCGGATGGAATTGAATAGTGAAATCATAGTCCTTCAGCAGCTCAATCCAGCTCCTCTGCCTTGAGTTCAGCCCGCGCTGACTCATAATGTATTGAAGACTACAATGGCCAGTGAATATCTCACAATGAACTCTATATAAGTAGTGCCTTCAGATCTTGAGCGCAAAGACTACCGCCGCCAACTCCAAGTCGTGAGTGGGGTAGTTGCGCTCATGAACCTTCAGCTGTCTCAACGCATATGCTATCACTCGACCCTGCTGCATCAACACACAACCAAGACCGACCCCTAAAGCATCACAATACATGGATAAACTCTGACCCTCAACCGGCAAAGTCAAAACTAGAGCTAAAGTCATAAGGCCTTAAGCCTCTGAAAGCTATCCTCGCACTGATCAGACTACTGAACTGGGACATCTTTCCTAGTCATCATAGTCAAGGGTGCTGCTATGGAAGAAAATACCTCAATGAATCGCCTGTAGTACCCGGCTAACCCAACAAAGCTATGGAACTCGGTAGGAGTAGTAGGTCTAGGCCAATCACGAACAACAGAAATCTTACCCGAATCAACTCTAATCCCACCCTTAGATACCACGTGCCCTAGGAATGCAACTGACTCAAGCCAAAACTCACACTTTGAGAACTTGGCATAAAACCGATGGTCTCTCAAAGTCTGAAGTACAGTTCTCAGGTGTTGCTCATGCTCATCTTTACTTCGGGAGTATATTAGAATGTCATCAATGAAGACTATCACGAATATATCCAAGTACGGGCTAAGCACCCTATGCATCAAGTCCATAAAGGCTGCGGGGGAATTAGTCAACTCAAAAGACATCACTAGGAACTCATAGTGGCCATAACGTGTCTTGAATGCTGTCTTAGGGATATCCTCCATCCTAATCCTCAACTGATGGTAGCAAGACCTCAAATCAATCTTTGAAAACACGGCTGAACCCTGGAGCTGATCATCGGATACCTATTATTCACTGTCACCTTATTCAACTGCCAATAGTTAATACACATCCGCATCGACCCATCCTCCTTCTTCTTCACAAAGAGGACAGGAGCACCCCAAGGGGACACACTCGGTCTAATGAACCCCTTAGCTAACAATTCCTGGAGCTTCTCCTTAAGCTCTCTCAACTCAGCAGGAGTCATACGGTAGGGAGGAATAGAAATGGGCCTGGTGCCCGACTCTAACTCAATGGAAAAATCAACATCTCTCTCAGGTGGAAGTCCTGGCAGGTCGGTAGGAAACACATCTAGGAAGTCTCTAACCATAGGAACAGACTCAGGAGACAAAGGGTCAGCACCAGCATCTCAGACATATTCTAGATAAGCTAAACACCCACGGGAAATTAACTTCCTAGATCAAAGACTAGAGATAATCCCAGACGGTGCATGGCTAATAGAACCCTGCCACACAACTAGAGATACATCGGGCACGGCTATGGTAACGGTCTTGGAATAACAATCCAAAACCACGTGGTGAGGGGATAACGAGTCCATCACCAGTATCACATCAAAATCTAACATATCAAGGATCATCAAATCACCAACAGATATCACACATGATCTCACAATCCGATCCACTACTAAAAATTTCCTACTAGGGTCAAAACAAAAACAAGAACAAATAATGGCTCACTAGCAAACCCCAAACAAGGAAAAAGGTAGGCAGATACATATGAACAAGTGGATTTAGGATCAAATAAATCCATAGCATACTGATGGCATACAAAAATCATACCTATAATCACCGCATCCGAGGCCTCTGCCTTCGGTCTCTCAGGGACCGCATAGAATTGATGATGACCTCTACCTGCTCGACCGCCATCCCTACCACCTGCTTTGCCACGTGGAGCACCACCCCTAGCCTAACCACCATCCCCTTTAGCCAGAGGCTAAACCGCTTGTAAAGGCTTGACCGGCTGAACCATACCTTGTTAGGGGAAATCTCTTGCAAAATGACCAACCACACCACAAATAAAACAAGTCCCTGACGACCTACTCTGTTGGGATGAACCATCAGAACCCATATGGATACCACGACCTAATGCCCCAGAAGCTATACCTCTCAAAGACTGTCCGTTGTAGCCCTGATAGATGCTCTGACCTTGCTCGAACTGGGTACTATCGAAAGTCTGAAGTGAAGCCTGAACCGGTCAGCTGGACTGACCCTGGTGCTATTGTGGTTGATAACCCCGACCCCACTGGCCTGAACCTCTACCACTATGTCTGGAACCACTATAGCCACCCTGATACCGAGGCCTCTTATCTCTGGCCCCTTGATCATGTCGCTGTAAATCCTCCATGGTGTGGGCATAGTCTGCGATAGCCTGAAATGACCGACTACCGGTAATCAATATCTCAGCTAGCTGTCTAATCTCTGGCCTCAAACCCCATATAAATCTTTGAATCCTATCTGCCTCGGTAGGAATTATCAAAGCCCCAAATGGTTCTAGCTGATTAAAATGGGTCTCATACTCTGAGACAGTCATAGAATCCTATATAAGCCGAGTAAACTGCTCTTTATGATGCTCACGAACACTCTGAGACAAGAACTTGGCCATAAAGACCTCATACAACTTAAACCAGGTCAAATAAGGTGATGTAGAAGGTCGGCAAGCAACCTGTGCCCTCTACCATAGCTTTGCTGGACCCTCCAGCTGATAGGTGGTATAAACGACTCCATGAGTCTCCAACAAACCCAGATAGTGGAACATCACCTCACATGTAGTAATAAAATCATGCGGGTCCTGACCCGATGTACCAACAAATCTCGATGGTGCCAACCTCAAGAACCTACCCAACGCCTTCTACTCCCCATCTGTCATTGTTGGGCATGGAGCAAGAGGTGGTGCAACTGAAGGAATCAGAACAACCTCAGCACGGGGAGCCTCAGTAACAGGCTATGCTCCTAAACTCTGAACACCCAGGGCTACCCCCTGAGCGAGTGTCTGTGCTACCTAAGAAGGTCTCTCTCCAATCATACCCAATAGCTGAACAAGTAAACCCCTAATATCTGAAGACTGAGCTGGGGCTGAAGCTGGCATAGTAATTGGTGTTGGAACTGGTACTAGAGCTGGTGGTACCTGGGATGCCCTTGGGTCCATATGCTGCTGCTCTGGAGCAAACTCTGGCTCGTAGTCAAACTCGGGCTCTATCTCAACTCTAGCAGCTCTAGCAGGTGCCACTGCTCTGGGGCGTCCACGACCCCTACCTCTACCCTTGTGACCACCCCGACCCTAGCTGGAGTCGGAGGTGTAGGGGCAGGAGGCTCTCCTCTGCCAGAAGCTGAAGATCTCGTATGAACCATCTACGGAAGAGTGAACCAGAGTAAGTGAGATTTCCAGAAACTTTCAAGGAAACTAATCATGAGATAGAAACAAGAAAAGTCCAATTTTTCCTAAGATGTCACTATAGCCTCCCAAAGATTGAGTACGAATGTCTCCGCCCCGACCCACAGGACTCTACTAGACATTGGCTCCTATACCGATGACACTGGTGAACCTAGGGCTCTTATACCAAGCTATCATGACCTGATTTATCGGTCATGATGGCATCTATAACCCTCCAGTAGGTGAACCAATCATCGTAGACCAGAATGGTCACTAATGGCTACTATCTAGCAAACGAAGTGGAAAACGGTTTAATAAGCAGAAGCAAGGGAACAAGATGAAGAAAAAAGATAATAGGAGTAATATATGAACAATGAGGAAGCTAAACCAAACCCAAAACCTGATATTATAGCGTATAAGAGCTGGATATACATAAGGAGTACAAGGGTCCAAAATAATATATACAAGTTGTCTCTGAGTAGAAATAGAGTACATAATCAAAAGACAACTAAAAGCTAAGCTCCGGTGGTTAAGAGCTCACCCTCAGTCTGGACTATCACGCCCCGAGGTTACCCCCTAGACGTAACACAGACTCAGGACCACAAGGATCCCAAGCTAACCCTTAGTCATAGCATTCTCAAGCAAACATAAAGGAAACATAGCGGAAGCATCAAAGATAAAGACAGAATAGCATAAGATAGATGGTCGAATAATAGAGATACAACACCCACGAAGGGTTACATACGGTCTATGTTTGAAAGCCTCTAATCATAACATAATGAGTTTCTAGGACAAGACCCTAGCTAACTCAAAGTACGGAAATAAAGTCAACATAAACTAAGAACATGACTAGTCCTCGACCTAAGAGGACTCACCCACAGCTGGCGGAGTAAGTGGCCTGGGAACCCTAGCCACGAATCTGAGAAGGGACACCTGAATCTGCATCATTAAAGGATGCATCACAAAATATGCGTCAATACTATGGAATGTACTGAGTATACGGGCAATGCATAAATAAGATAGAAACATGCTTTAAAAACATACTTAGACAAAATCCATACATAATAGGGCATCATGGGTAAATAGAATAATGGAAAGATGAAACATGAAGTGAAAACCAAACTTTAAAGTAAGAGTTCATAAAGCTTAGAAAACTTGAAAACATACATAAGGGAGTTTCTTATAACCGACATGAGACCATGTGAGCTTACATGGAATCTAACTATATAACCCGAGTTAGCAAAGCTGACTTGCACCTTGCCAAGGAATTAGTCACCATACCCAACTATATAACCCTAGTTGGAAAAGCTGGCCTAATGCCCGTTAGGACACAGGACACCATTCGTAAAGACGTGGATCCACTCTCATAAGCCTATAAGGCATATATCATGTCATAACCTACATTGGTAATGTAGTTTCTGGATTTGGGTAATCAAACCATCATCGCTCGGTGCTAAATACTACTCCCAAAACATGCACATATAGCTCATCATTTCATAGTGGCACCATCTCATGCCAAATATTATTCATAAAGCATGAAAACACATCGGGCATCATGCAAAGTTTCATATCATAGTTCATAAATGTAAGCATATCCATAATTCAAAGCATGCTTTTCTTTCTAAATTCATACTTGAAGAAGTAGGCATGCAATTTTATGAATACAAAAAGGCCATGATATCTAATCATGCCAAGTTTCTCTTGAAAACATACAATTTCATGGATTCATGCTAGAAATTAATTCTCATACTTGGGATTTTAAAATCAATGAAGGAATCATGAACAAATCATGTATAATCAATAAGAAACCATGAATTTAAATATAGAAACTGATTTCATAAGTTTTCCCCAAATTTATATCAAAACCCTAATTTTATAAGTTCATAATTCAGCATAAGAATTGGAGATTTTTGGCACAAGGGTGAAAGGAACCCATTGTTGAATACCCACATACCTTGGATGAAGATAACCTACTTAAATTGGAAAGACTTAGGAGGGTTGATCTTGAAGCTTGAGACCTTGAGCTTGGGGGATTCTTTTCCTTTTTGGGAGAAGAGTGAAGTAATGAGAAGGAACTTAGGATAATAAGGGTGAAAACCCTACTTGAGATAGCCAAAAAGACCTCACTTAGGAGTTAAAATGGTGGGAAATGACCAAAATATCCCAAGGACTTAATTAAGAAAAGTTGTCTTAAAAACCCGGCTTCAGGTTCCACGGGTGAGGTCTACGACTGATAGACTTAACCACAACTCATGGTTCCTTGTCGTGGAAACTGTTCAAGGTTTCAACCTATAGAAGGTCTTATACGACTCAACAGGATGACTCATGGAAGCTACCACAAGTAGTAGAACTCAGTCGTGGAAGTCACAGAATTTGGCTGGCCTCTGATGAGATTCCACGAGTCAACAGAATGACCTGTAGAAACTTCTACGAGTCATGGAACTGACTCATGGTCCTGAGACCTAAGGATGGTCTGCAGGACTGGGATCAAGAGTCATTTCCATGACTCGAATAAGTCATCAATCCTAGGAATGGGATACTTATTCTTGATTGTGACCTTGTTCAACTAACGGTAATCAATGCACATTCTAAGAGAGCCATCTTTCTTTCGAACAAACAAAACTGGGGCACCCCATGGAGAAATGCTTGGCCTGATGAAACCTTTATTAAGAAGATCCTTCAACTGATCTTTCAACTCTTTGAGTTCCGCGGGGGCCATTCTATAGGGAGGAATAGAGATAGGATTCATATCCGAAAGAAGATCTATCCCAAAGTCTATTTCCCGCTCGGGAGGGACTCCAGGAAAATCCTTGGCAAACACTTTTGAAAACTCACTCACAATAGTAACAGACTGAAGGGATGGGATTTCGAACTCCGTGTCCATAACCTGCACTATGTAATAAACATACCCCTTTGAAATCATCTTCCTAGCCTTAAGATAAGATACAAAATGACCTTTCGAGGAGGGGGACTACCTTTCCATTCTAAAATAGGTTCATTAGGAAACTTGAAACTGACAACCCGAGTATGACAATCAACATAAGCATAACATGCATACAACCAATCCATACCAAGAATGACATCAAAATCAGTCATCTCTAACTCTACTAGATCCGTTGAAGTGACTCTATGAAGGACTGAGATAGGGCAATCTCGGTAGATCCTTTTGGCTAAGACCGACTCACCAACGGGAGTAGAGACACTAAAGGGTTCTAAAAGCAATTCGGAAAAAACTTCAAACTTGCATGCCACATAAGGGGTCACAAAAGATAAGAAGGCACCGGGGTCCAACAAAGAATACTCATCAAAAGAGAAGACTTTCAACATACCAGTAACAACGTCTAGGGAACCCTCCCGATCCTGACGAGAAGACATGGAATAAAGGCGGTTCTGGCGCTGACTACCAAAATTAGAAACTATGCCCTGCTGGGTTGGTCGACCTCCTGAAACTGCTGGGGTAGACTGAGTCCTACCACCTCCCTTCCCCTTCTTAGTTGAAGGAAAATCTCGAATATGATGTCCAGCCTGACCACATCCAT
Organism: Jaltomata sinuosa; assembly: GCA_003996215.1. Taxonomy (NCBI): domain Eukaryota; kingdom Viridiplantae; phylum Streptophyta; class Magnoliopsida; order Solanales; family Solanaceae; genus Jaltomata; species Jaltomata sinuosa. The sequence continues at coordinate 183,629 of QJPP01007609.1, read as the reverse complement.
AGCAACTACCTGAACCAGCCAAACACTCACCACAATGACTCTTCCCACACTTGGCACAATCTGGATATGAAGATCCCTTAGCAACACTAGTGAAACTGGGAATAGGAACCAGCTCCTCTACCACCCTGATCATGATGAGGCTTCTGAGCCTGGGTAGGAGCACTAGCAGAAGAATGAACGAATCCTGACGACTTCTTCTAGAAGGAAGAGCGATGTCCACCTCCGAACCTGTGATGACTAAATCCCGACCCCTCGAATCTAACCCTCTTATTCTTCCCTGCCATCTCCCTAAGCTTGTCACCCTCAATCTAATGGGCATGAGTCATAAGTCGGAAAATGTTCATATCACTCAACAACAAAGCAGACCTACACTCTTTCTTCACCACATCAGAAACCCCATATATAAACTTGCTCATTTGATCATACGGGTCCGCTACCATGGAGGGAGCATATCTAGACAACTAAGTGAACTTCAGACTATACTCTTGCACCGACATCGAACCCTGTCTCAAGTTCACCAATTCCTCCACCTTCGCTTGCCTCAACTCTCGGGGAAAGAACCTATCAAGGAAGGCCCTCTCAAAACACTCCCAAGTCATGGGGACCGCATCCCTCACCCTAGCCTGCTTCCATTGCGTGAACCAAATATGAGCTACACCCCCGAGTTGATAGGATGCAAGCTCAACACAATCAACCCCAACCACTTGCATAACTTCAAAGATCTTCTTCACTTCATTAATAAAGTTGAGCGGGTCCTTACTCACTTTCGAACCCCAAAATTCAGGTGGGTTCATTCGGATGAAGTCACGAACTCGGGACGCTACCCCACCTTGAGTATGAACGGGGGCAGGAGCCTGCTGATTGGCATGAGTGGCCAAAGTCTGGGCTAGAAAATGGATGGCGTTCCTGAACTCCTCATTCGTGATATCGGGAATCGGAATGGGAGGAACAGTATTCCGAGTGGCTTGGGGAGGCATAGCACATCGAGGAGGCATAATCTGAAATGTACAAGATGAGAATTAGAGGAACATAAGAGTTAAGCTCTATCGCACGACATGATAATGAAAAAAGTGAAGTTTTCTAAGACATCTCATAGCTTCACTCTCATATGTGTGGCGCGCTTCACACACATGAAAAAGACTTTACTCGATGCGGCTTTCAGACATCCTAGGACTCTTGAATGTGAGGCTCTGATACCAAGTTTTTCACGCCCCGAGGTTACCCCCTAGACGTAACACGGGACTCAGGACCACAAGAATCCCAAACTAACCCTTGGTCATAGCATTCTCAAGCAAACATAAAGGAAACATAGCGGAAGCATCAAAGATAAAGATAGAATAGCATAAGATAGATGGTCGAGTCAAAGAGATACGACACCCACGAAGGGTTACATACGGTCTATGTATGAAATCCTCTAATCATAACATAATGAGTTGCTAGGACAAGACCCTAGCTAACTCAAAGTACGGAAATAAATTCAACATAAACTAAGAACATGACTAGTCCTCGACCTAAGAGGACTCACCCACAGCTGGCGGAGTAAGCGGCCTGGGAACTCTAGCCACGAATCTAAGAAGGGACACCTAAATCTGTATCATTAAAGGATGCAGCACAAAATATACGTCAGTACTATAGAATGTACTGAGTATACGGGCAATGCATAAATAAGATAGAAACATGCTTTAAAACGTACTTAGACAGAATCCATACATAATAGGGCATCATGGGTAAACATCATAATGGAAAGATGAAACATGAAGTGAAAGCAAAACTTTAAAGTAAGAGTTCATAAAGCTTAGAAAACTTGAAAACATACATAAGGGAGTTTCTTTTAACCGACATGAGACCATGTGAGCTTACATGGAATCTAACTATATAACCCTAGTTAGAAAAGCTGATTTGAACCTTGCCAAGGAACGAGTCACAATACCCAACTATATATCCCTAGTTGGCAAAGCTTCCCTAATGCCCGTTAGGATACAAGACACCATTCGTAAAGACATGGATCCACTCTCATAAGCCTATAAGGCTTATATCATGTCATAACCTACATTGGTAATGTAGTTTCTGGATTTGGGTAATCAAACCATCATCGCTCGGTGCTAAATACTACTCCCAAAATATGCACATATAGCTCATCATTTTATAGTGACACCATCTCATGCCAAATCTTATTCATAAAGCATGAAAACACATCGAGCATGATGCAAATTTTCATATCATAGTTCATAAAGCTAGGCATAGCCATAATTCAAAATATACTTTTCTTTATAAATTCATACTTGAAGAATTAGGCATGCAATTTCATGAATACATAAAGGCCATGATATCTAATCATGCCAAGTTTCTCTTGAAAACATGCAATTTCATGGATTCATGCTAGAAATCAATTCTCATACTTGGGCTTTTAAAATCAATGAAGGAATCATGAACAAATCATGTATAATCAATAAGAAACCATGAATTTAAACATAAAAACTGATTTCATAAGTTTTCCCCAAATTTAGATCAAAACCCTAATTTCATAAGTTCATAATTCAACATAAGAATTGGGGATTTTGGGCATAAGGGTGAAAGGAACTCATTGTTGAATACCCACATACCTTGGGTGAAGATAACCCACTTGAATTGGAAAGACTTAGGAGGCTTGATCTTGAAGCTTGAGACCTTGAGCTTGGGGGATTCTTTTCTTTTTTGGGAGAAGAGTGAAGTAATGAGAAGGAACTTAGGCTAATAAGGGTGAAAACCCTACTTGAAGTAGCCAAAATGACCTCACTTAGGAGTTAAAAGGGTGGGAAATGACCAAAATATCCCAAGGACTTAATTAAGAAAAACTCTCTTAAAAACTCGGCTTCAGGTTCCACGGGTGGGGTCTACGACTCGTAGACCTGACCACGACTCGTGGTTACTTGTCGAGGAAATTGTTCAAGGTTTCAACCTGCAGAAGGTCTTCTACGACTCAGAAGGATGACTCATGGAAGCTACCACAAGTCGTAGAACTCAGTTGTGGAAGTCAGGGAATTTGGCTGGCCTCTGATGAGATTCCACGAGTCAACAGAATGACCCGTAGAAACTTCTACGAGTCGTGGAACTGACTTGTGGTCCTCAGAACTGAAGATGGTCTGCAGGACTGGGATCACGAGTCATTTCCATGACTCGTGGACTTGACCAGTGGTCCCTGGAGGTCCAATATTCTTTGCAAGTTTTGAGTTTAAAAGCTGGATCAATTTTCAGGGTGTTACATGGACGGTCCAAAAACAACACCTCGCACGAGTCTCCGATGAGCTAACGGCGATGGCCCACACTAGGATCTGCACCAGAAGATGCAGAGTATAGTATGAGCACCAAATACGAAGCATAAGGTACCCAGTAGGTATCATAGGCCGACTGGGCACATATAAGATAAAAACATAGTAATAGACAGAATAGAAGCAAGTAATCACGGAAATTAATGAAAAGTACACAGGAACTAGCCCAAAAGGGAATTCAACAGAACAGCATACAAGGCTAGCAAGTAGAATATATACACAACAGGCACAGGTGTAAGCAAGAAATGACGCACCTGGGATCTTTGCAATAATAGTATATACAAAATAAGTTTAAGAAATAGACGGTATACCGGTAACCTCAAGTACAAGAAGGGAAGAAGGAGAGTAAAGATAGGCATGCTCGAAAACAGGAATCAATAACCCAACTAGTCATACCAATCTCAAATCCAACAAGTAACAACTCAGCCATATATAATCTTATAAGCATAACCGTAACAGGGGGATAACATCGCGATAAAGTAACAAGAGACTACCTACAGTCCCCCGGCCGCCCATTCAACCGAGGAACGTAAACAAGTGAAGACAAAACCCTCTGGCCACCCATACAATCGGAGCGTACACTTAACAAACTGCAAACAATGGTGGAGCCTCAAACAATGAATGATATGATGCATGATAACCTCAGGGTGGAATAGAAACTCTGTATGTACCTCCTCCGGTGCCGATCGGGCCCAGTAGGTAGGTTCCATGGAAGGACATGCCCTTATACCTCTACTCCATCGTATACCCTTCCTCTGGCATATGCAGCCCAAAGCCCAAGGCCCAGACGGCAAGGTATATGAAGGTCCCGGGCCCCATACTAATACTCAGTACCAAAATATGCCATCCAGGCTCCAAAGCTACTCAGCAAGCATAACCAGCCTAGAAGGATATTTCTATGTCCGGGACTCGCGGACTTTCCTAATAACCCACCTTCTATGTTCCAGAGTCAATAAGGCCACACAAGACCACAAGGGTGAATAAACGTATCAAGCATGTACTACAAACATCGAAGGAAAGAAAGTAGGTCGGACATGAATAAAGCGGTCAAGGTCTGTGGTACCAACCTAATAACCTAACCCAAGGATGCCAGTCAGTATAATTTTATCCAATATATGCTGAGTCTAGGGAGTTTAGACCGTAACCTACCTGTCGTCCGATGACAAGATGCAAGAACAACAATGTTCGAGGCCAAACTACTCTGAGAAGTTCTGAACAAGGATCAAACTAACAAAATTATAAATAAAACATTAAAAGGAGTCTAATGGTACCCATAATGCCATAATTGTAGTCGGGTCCAAAATTGGGTTACTGGTGGGCCTGTGGGCTCCATAACCTAGAACTGAAAACAAACAGGAGAACGATGATCACCACCCCCCAAGGGGTGCATGCTCAGGTTTTTTAGGGAAATTGGACAAAGAATTGGCTCTAACCAGCCAGCCAACCCAAGGGTCAATTAAGGAATCAAAAGAGGTAATTTGACGGATTAAAGTGGTTAAAACTTACCAATTATGATGGGGGAACGATTAAGAACAAGGAAAATGCAACCCAGCACCCATAATTGACCAAGTACAATTCTTAGACGAGTTTTCAGCTGCCAGCAATGGAGAATTTGAATTTTTGAATGAAAGAGACGAAGTGAAAGCTTATATACTGTTCAGGGGCCCTTCATTGGGTCGCGAAGGGACCCCTCGTGGTCACGGGGACCACGCTGGATAGACCATCATTGTCGTGAGGCTTGATGCATGCACCTACAACAGGAAAAAGTCTGCAACTTTCCAAAACTCGATGGGGCATCCGGGCACAACCGGAAGTTGATATTTAAAAACCAATAATGCTACTAGAGTGGAAACGATATTCCGGACTTGACGAAATTGACAAAACTTCCATACGAGGTCGTTTCAGAGAAATATTTACTCAAGTCAACACTAACGAATAAAAACCCAAGGGCTCGAAATGAGCTCGGCTCACCCGAAACCCAAACCAACCACCTACCTAATTTCGAATCCGACACTCCGATCATCGAAAGTCACCCAATGTTACACTTTCAACTCCAAATGGCCTGAAAATAGAGAGAATAATACAAAACTCACACCAAAAGTTCTCAGGCCTCAACTAAAGGTCCAACTAGACTAAACTCAATGCTCCGGAGCTAACAGAACTGTCAGAATTCAATTCTGAGCACGTCAGCTAAGAATGTTGACTAAAGTTAATGATATTCTAAGTTAAAGCTCTAAAATAGGAAAAAGGGCAAAACAACCAAACGAACGACCAGGGCGCTGAACTACCGATCCCATAAAGCCATAAATGACTTAGGGCTGCTACCAGAAAGCTCTAACAGTTCAATAAATGCATACATGCAAAGATGACCGGAAAGGTCATCACAGAGGGCAACCTATGGTGGCAACGTAGTTCTGGGACTTAGGGTACGCTAAACCTAGTCCAACTCGATACTAAATACTACTCCTAAAACATACATATAGCTCAACATATACTTGTGACATATCTAATGCCAAATCTTGTTTGAAATGCCTAAGGACATAACTAATGTCATGCAAATCCAAACCATAAGTTCTTAAAGATTAGCATAGCCATAATTGAACATGTTTTTTCTTTCTAAATTCATAACTTGTAGAATTAGGCATGCAATTTCATAAATACATAAGGCCATGTTATCTAAATATATCAATTTTCACTTGAAAACATGCTAATCAATTGAATCATGCTAGAAATCATCTTTAATGCATGGGCTTTTAAAATCAATAAAGGAATCCCAAATAAATCATAATTGAATAATGAGAAACCATAAATTAATGCTTTAAAACTGAACCCATGAGTTTTCCCCAAATTGGGTAAGAACCCTAATTTCATAAATCTATAATTCAAAGTAAAAGTTTGGGGTTTTGGGCACAAGGGTGAAAGGAACTCATGTTGAATACCCACATACCTTATTGAAGCTAACCCAATTGAGAATGAGAAGAAATGGAGGCTTGAACTTGGAGCTTGAAGGAGTTCTTTTCCATTTTTGGAAGATGAATGAGGGATAATGAGAGACTTAGGCTAATTGGGGTAGATACCCTACTAAAAGTGGTCGAAACGACCTCACTTAGGACTTAAAAGGGTGGGAAGTTACAAAAATACCCCTGGGATTTAATTAAAAAAAAGCTGTTAAAAACCTCAGTTTCAGGTTCCACGAGCCATAGAAGTAACCATGAGTCGTGGATTGGACTCATGGTTCCTGAGCCAAAAATCAAGTTGCGGATGAGTTTCTATGATTCAATAGGACAACCCGTAGAAACTTCTATGAGTCATGAAACCCACTCGTGGTTCTTATGAAAACTGGTAACCCTCAGTCTGAGTTCCACAAGTTGGTTCCACGACTCGTGGAACCATCCACGGACCGTGAACTGACTCGTGGTTCTCAGACCTGATGATTAATCTGCAGGACTGGTTTCATGGGTCATTTCCATGACTCGTGGTTTTTTCCATGGCTCGTGGACTTGAATCGTGATTCCTGGAAGTTTCAAAATTTTTAGAGTTTCTAAGTTTAAAAGTTGAATCAAATTTCGGGGTGTTACAAACAAAATCCTCTATCAGTCACTTTCAGCCGAAAAAACTGAGAAAGCGACGTCTAATCTTTTGTAAATGTCTTACCTTATATGATAGGGTGATGCAGCATAAACTATAACTCAAACAAGATATTAAATTCCATATTCAAGGGCAGATGTATCTTAATTGGCGTGGATTCAATTGAACTCATAATTTTTAATGCAGAACAAATATTTATGAAATAATGCATCAGTTTAAATGCACAAATATGGATGATTTTATGAATTAAAATGCTTTAAATAAAGGTCGTGGTCTATCCCCCGCTCTATTTTAGTGATTCAAGCCCTCGATGTGACAGTAGAACTTTTAATGTAGCTCCTAAAAGCAATTGTTTTGGGCTATAAGCCTGTAACACCCTTTTATTAAACATAAGAGGGTAAGAAAGGATAACACATCAAGTTTTACCTTGGAAATAAATTTTTTGGAAAATTCAAGAACCTTCTTTCACTGGAATATCTCCGCTAATTCGGGAAAAAGTAAATCACTTTGTAAAGCCAGGCAACACAATTCTTACCTTTCTGTCACTTTTCTTCATCCTCATCCCCATCTTGTTTGATAACAGCTTCCATATCATCAAATTCATCATCTTCAGCAGTCTCACCAGTAAATCATAACAATATATGAGGAATTATTTTGTTCAAGCTGTTCGGTAACAAAAGCACAGAATGCAATATCATATTCACTCTTCTAATCTAAAAACAACATATAATGAAATGTAAAATAAAAATTAAATTTTCTACGACAAAGAGGAAAGTAGATGCGAACTAATACTTAAGTACCCATCCTAACAATGAAAAAATCAACAACACTCTTACCATTTGGTTCATTGCAAGGAAAAAATAAAAAAGAAAAAGGAAGATTTAGATGAAGGTGAGTTGGAGCGTAAAGCCTTAATATATTGCAAAAAAAAAGTATACATGTCTCTCCCTCAAATATATTCTGTCATGATTCAACTACCGGGCCATGTGGACAGCTACTCTAAATCACCTAGATAGGAGAACCTTTACCATCTGATTAAATGGCAAATGCAAAAGTAATTAACCTGACCCCTTATAACACTAAGACTCTCCAGCCTACCCATCTTGCCCAACACTAGAAATACCTTACTGGTTCCAATCCCGAAATCAATTTGCTAACTATCCCTGTTAGTCGGTCTGCCACCCTTACTTAAGATCCTATGTCAACAACCCGGGACCTTGACCCTTAACCAATTTAATGGACAACCTGCAAAACTCTCACTTAACAACCCTGACTCAACCCACCTACAAGACATATCCCAGGCCACATCGACAGACATGTACAATCCAAGTCAGTGAATATGAGCAAGACTCCCAGTCATCAACTTGACAAACCAAGATAAGACCCTGATTACAAATCATTAACCAAGTAAACTACTATGACTCTACAACAATAAGTTATATCCAACTGCACAAGTAAATAGACCACCTATACTATGTCACAACTTGCAAGTAATTTGTACCATCCAAGGATCCCTAGGATAAAATCTAATGTGTTTAACATGCAATCCCAGTCTACACAAGAACCATCCAATAATTTACACATCAATCCAGCCACTCATGGACCAACATGTAATAAATATATCGCAAAGAATAATCCTGGTTCACTTATAGAACCAACACACAGAAGATCAATCAAACATGTACCAAATGTGGTACTCGAGCCAACCATAATAGAACTTGTACCAGGCATGGTACCTGAGCCAACCGATAGATATCCCATACCAAGCATGGTACCCAAGCCAACTAATGAGCTATAACAGGTGTGATACCCGAGCTAACCAAAAGTCATAGACATCACAACAATCACAACCACAATGAAAACAACTCACACTTGTAAAACCAACAAGTATTTAAGACAAGTTCATTGCATGAGATTGATAACCAAATATCATTAATATTCATTACCTAATTTCCTAAAACACGTAATGTACATGCAATACTAACAAAATAATTAACATGCACACATAACGTAATTTGAGAAATAATTCAACCATCACCTACCACTATGGTATAATTCCTTATTCTAACCTTGATGACCGATCCGAAGACTGACCCCCTAACTTAACTCAATTAAGCACATCAAATTGTCTGCCTCAAATTCCAGACTCATTTAAGAATACCCCAATATCCACCGAAAATTCATTCCCTAATACCAAGAATTCCATACCTTCCATGTTCATCCAATTTCTCTCATTCATACAAGCTCGAGAATCCAATATGACCTAGGAATACTTATACACATAAACATTATCGGTTCCATGAACTCACCCAAAATTTGATTAACCCAAGGTGAACAACCACAAAGTAACCACCAATAATCAAAATAGGGTCAGCATTACTTATAACAACAAACTCCACCCCAATCAACAGGATAAAAAAATGTTTATTCCTCCAGACTCTGTGTCCGAAGGCCTAGGCATGAAATATTCCATAAATCTACAACATATTATACATTCATAAATAGGTCTAAACTACTTCGTTAAATCGAGCTTACCTGGATGCCAAACAGCTGCTGCAGAAGTCTGAACACTAACTTTTGGCTCCATAGAGGTGAATCCTGAGGGTAAGTAGGCCTGGAACCCATGGGTTTTACCCCATCCGAGCAGAATTCCTTCCTCTCATTTGCTCCCAAGCTTTGGAGAAGCCTAAGAGGGTTTTTAGAACAACCCTTATCCTTTTTGAAACTGAAGAAGAGAAGTCCAATTATTAAATCCGTGTTCTGCTTACTGGTTTTGTCAGCCCGCTATAGAAACCTACCAGCCACTACAGTGGCGGTGCTATCACAGGAAAATTCTCGTTACAACGGGATAACGTCAACCCGAGCAAAATTTTAAATTCTGAAATTTTTCATTGTCTCACCCCAAATTAAATTGATAGTGTAATTCCACAGTTCTCGTAACCTGCAATGAGGTGCCTTTAAATAACAATGGAATATGTCATTACAATATATACCAATTTACCCATCATTCATCTCCGAATGATTTCTAAGGCAGAAAGAAAAGAAGGAGCTAGACCTGGACAGTGTAATTATAGCCTTATATGAACCATCAAAACTTCTATTTCCCTAGGTGTACCCACCCAACCAAAAGTTAACTTGATCCCGCCCCGTCAGGAGATCCCATCCCTCGAGTTGCATGAAACATATTAGAGTAACCTCTCTCGAGTTCCCAAGTAACCCGGGGCCTCGCTAATATGCTGGGTCAGGAAAAATAAATGAACGAAACAACAAAATTTTCTCCACTCAATGGTCTGAACCCCGCTATAGCGAGACTATTTTCACTATAGCGGCCAATCTCCCGCTATAATGGGTGATAACAATTTGTAGGGGTGAGAAATGGGTTTCTCTCTTATTCTCCCCCTATTTCACCCGAAAACACCACTTTCTCCCCGATCACTTTGCTTCCTTCACCGAAAATCAAGGTAATAATCGTAACACTTTACTTTCCCTACTTTATTGCATGAATATTGCTTGTTCTAGCTTGAATTTGATGAACAAAATAGATCTTGGGTTGGTTTTTGAATTTTGAATTTTGGCTTTGATTTGGTGGAATTCCTGAAGCATGGATGCTTCCCTTACGTTTACAATGCTTCCACAGCATTCTGGGCATAAGAATTACGGGGTTCATAGCCAAAAATGGGTTCAAAAAGGTAGGGAATGTGAAGGGTTAGTATTTTTTGGAAATGTTGATTTAGCAATTTTTAGGAGTTATAATGCCCAAATTTTGCATGAAATAGTGGTAGGGTACTTTGGGAACAACTGATCTGAACTTGGAATGTTAAAAACAGAATTTTGGGTCAAGAAGCGCCATTGTTGCACCTCTTGAAAATCTGGAATGATGAAAGCCGCTATAGCGGAGAAAGGCCGCTATAGGGGAGAAATTCACGCTATAGTGCCATTGCCTTAACGGGAAGCAGCCCGCTATAGCGGGAGGCTATAGGAAGCAGCCTCCCAGGCAGGGTCAAGAATTTGAATTTCAGTGAACTTTAATTTTTCTTGCATCTTACGAGTTCTAATCAACCCATTTGTTAATCTTGCAGACTTAACACTCAATGGTTGTCAATCAAGAACACATACCAGCTTACGAGAGGTTCCCCGATGATGCTAGTTGGGAAAAATTTCTTCACTATCGGAGGACCAGTTTCTGCTATGAGAGGGGTTTCAATATAAGAGGCATGATAGAACATGCAGGGGAATTCTTTAACAGGCTCCAAGAGTTTGGTTGGGGCCCATTGGTAGAGGCTTCCCCTTCCAAGGTCTCGGGCTGGATGAGGGAGTTATATGCCATACTCCCCATTGTGCTTTGGGATGACCCTAACCCCAGCATTCGCATTCGGGGAAGGGATGTCCGAACCATTAATGAGGTATTAGGAGTGCCTAATGTTTCTAATGTTGCATATGATGCCAAGATCCAGGAGATGTATATGAAATAGCTGAGGGACACGCTGATAGAGGAGGAGTTTAGGGACCAGGTCTACTATCCTAGCACCGAGGGCGTCATGAGCATTTATTTCACAGCCGATACTAAGAGGTGGCTGAACATGGTGTCCCAGAGGATTCGTCCATCAGGAAACCTCACCGATGTGACCTATCCTCGAGCTTTGGTGCTAGCCTGCACCATACAGGGCATTCAGCTGAATGTGGGGGCACAAATCATGTTAGAGTGGAGGAACTTCTACTAGGGCACCAAGAAGGGCCCCTTCCTTCTCGGGCTAGTGTTTGCACTGTGCAGGCGAGTTGGGGTACTTGAGGAGGATGCTGATAGCGAGCTGGAGATAGATTCCCCCTTTCACCCCCTCTGGGTAAAGGTGATCACTTCCAAGTGAAAGAAGAGAAAAGTGGGTGAGGCCGAGAGTAGCCGAGCTACAAAGGGAGTTAATGATGATGACAACCCTGCCCCTTCCTCCTAGTCCCAGACTGATCACCAGCAACCATCTGGTAAAGGACTTGGCCACGATTAGGTGATTCATAGAGGGCACCCCTGTAGGAGCCGCAGCCCCACCTCCCCTTTCCAGGACTATACAGTGCTCTGTAGTGAGCTCGATAAAGAGAAGAGGAAGAGGCATTCTCGGGATCACATACTTGAACGGATGTGGAAGACCATAAAGGTTACGTTCAACTATGTTATCCCTGATTAGGAGCTCTCCCAGCTCGAGCCAGAGGACTTGCTGGAGTTCCCCTTCCTGAGTGACAGAGGAAGAGAACCCTGCCCCCGCATCCTCTGATGGTGATAAGGCATCCGGCTAGGACCTCCCCCCCTTTATTATACACTATTTACTGCATTTGGGGTTTTCCCCCATTTGGGGCATGTACTAGGCAATGCTATCCCCCTTCTCTTTCTTTTTTATTTCACGTACATGGATGCTAGTTTAACAATATTAATCGTATATGCATGCTAAGTTTGTTTTTAAGCAATTTCCATTATTCCCGCAGTAGCTCCCAGATGAAACTAACGATTTAACACCCTGGGAAAGAAAAGTAAAACAGGGACATATAGGGCAGGGATTCTGTCTTGGCCATCCTGTTATAGCGGCTTGCATGCTACTACTGCAGCACTGCTATAATGGAGAAATTCCCCCTATAACGGGATTGCCGTAGTGAGTCAGTCCCGCTATGGAGGCCCCAACAAAAGCAGCCCAAAAATTGCAAATTTCTGCAAAGTTCCCTCATTTCTCATTCCCTGTTATCAATGTTAACCTTTGAAATCACATTATGGTCTTAAATATAACCTCAAGACCAACCCCAGCAATGCATAATTAAGAATTTAGCACCACATTATCATAAATTTAGTTATGAATCACACCATAAAGTTGTTCATAACATCACATTCCCGCTATCATACAAGAATAGCCCTTCTCCTATGGTTCCCAATCAATCTCGATTGTCCTGAAATCGGAGTTTCTCCACAGTCACAATTCATTTTGTGCCATTACCATTTTTATCAATGGCAAGTCCATTCCCAAAATTAACACAAATTTTTAGTTACACTACACATCAATTAATCACTAAACCCACCTCATATAACCAAGTTGTGACCTTTCCCTGACCATAATTTTATAGTAATCCAAGATATTACACCTCACACATTTGCAGTCATTCAAGCAATGCAATGCACATAATCACAAATCTCAAGCTTCAGTATTAAATCAAGTCATGTTCATTATCTTTCATTCACCTCATGAGTGACCATTAGCTGATCATCCATGCATTTACATAGCCTCTAAGGCCAGATACCAATTGGAACATTCCCAGTTCCTACTTCCTTGCTTGTGCCATTTTGGCCGGAGTCAGATGACATCCTCTTACCTCGTTGAGATACCAATTAGAATCAAGAGATACCAATTAGACTCAATCCATATAAGCAAGCAATGAACTGCACGAAAGGAGGTAAGAAGTGAAACAATTTCCTAGAATACTTCATAGCTTCCCAAAGATTAAATGTGGATGTCAACACACTAATCCGCAGGACTCTATTCGATATTTGCTCTTGTACTAGGAGATCGGTAACCTAGGTTGTGATACCAAATTTTCACGACCCAACTATCGAGCCGTGCAAGCACCTACTATAAATCACCTAGATAGGAGAACCCTTACCATCCAATTAAATGGCCAATGCGGAAGTAATTAAGAAACATGAAAATAGTCTTTAACATTTAAAAACATTTACAAACTTGAGTACAATTAAATCCTTTACAAAATACAACGAAAAACCCTCCCTAGAAACTAGTCTAAACAGGTACAAGAGCTTCCAAGAGAATACAAAAGAAAAACAAGACACAACTCCCACCATAAGAAAGAGAGGAGTAGAAGCTACCGGAGATCACCATCATCTTCACCTAGGAAACACCACTGATCCTGCAACCAGACTATACCAAGTGGCATAGCAAGAGTAGTATCAGTATAAATAATACGTACTGGTAGGCATCATCGGTCGATCTAAATTCACCACATAAAATCATATAAATATTAAGAAGAAACATACAACTTAAAGTTATACAGTCCCGGTCCTTTAACAACAACCTTTACTAAAAAGATATAATACCTATGAACTCATACACTCTATTCCAAGCCTCCCTACCTCATTCTGCTTCCAACTCCACCATTAGAAGCCATTCCACCCTTCTATCCTCGACATAACCTGACCCCTTATAACACTAAGACTCTCCAGCCTGCTCATCTGGCCCAACACTAGAAATATCTTACTGGTTCGAATCCTGAAATCAATTTGCTAACTGTCTGTGTTAGTCGGTCCGCCACCCTCACTTAAGATCCTATGTCAACAACCCTAGCCCTTGACCTTAGCCAATTTGATGGACAACCTGCAAAACTCTCATTTAACCACCCTGATTCAACCCACCTACCAGACATGTCCCAGGCCACATCGACAGACATGTATAGTCCAAGTCAGTGAATATGAGCAAGACTTCCAGTCATCAACCTGACAAACCAAGATAAGAGCCTGACTACAAATCATTAACCAAGTCAACTACTATGACTCTACAACAATAAGTTATATCCAACTGCAGAAGTAAATAGACCACATATACTATGTCACAACCTGAAAGTAACCCGGACCATCCAAGCATACCTAGGACTATTCCTAAGGTATTTAACATGCAATCCCAGTCTACACAAGAACCATCCCAGTATTTAAACACACCAATCCAGTCAATTATAGACCAACATGTAACAAATACATCACAATGAATATAATTGGTTCACTCATGGAACCAACACATAGAAGATCAATCAAACATGTACCAGGTGTGGTACCCGAGCCAACCATAATAGAATTTGTACCAGGCGTGATACCCAACTCAACTGATAGATATCCCATACCAGGCATGGTACCTGAGCCAACTAATAAACTATATCAGGTGTGGTACCCGAGCCAACCAAAAGTCACAGACATCACAACAATCACAACCACAATGAAAATAACTCATACTTGTAAAATCAACAAGTATTTAAGACAAGTTCATTGCATGAGATTCACAACCGAATATCATTAACATTCATTACCTTATTCCCTAAAACACATAATGTACAGGCAATACTAACAAAATAGTTAACATGCACACATAACGTAATTTAGGAAAAAATCCAACCATCACCTACCACTATGGTATAATTCCTTATTCTAACCTTGATGACCAGTCCAAAGACTAACCCCCAACTTAACTCAATTAAGCATATCAAATTGTCTACCTCAAATTTCAGACTGATTTAGGAATACCTCAACATCCACCACAAATTTATTCCCTAATACCAAGAATTCCATATATTTCCTGTTCATCCTATTTCCCTCATTCATACAAGCCTGGGAATCCACTACGACCTAGAAATCCCTTTACACATAAACATTATCGATTCCATGAACCCACCCAAAATCTGATTACCCTAGGGTGAACAACAAAAAAGTAACCACCAACAATCAAAATAGGGTTAGCATTACTTATAGCAACAAACTCCACCCCAATCAATAGGATAAAAGAATACATTTATTCCTCCAGACTCCGTGCCCGAAGTCCTAGGCATGAAATCTCCCCGTCAATCTATAATATATTATGTATTCAGAAATAAGTCTAAACTACTCAGTTAAACCTAGCCTACCTAGATACCAAGCAGCTACTGTAGAAGTCTAAACACGAACTTCTGCCTCCGTGGAGGTGAATCCTGAGGGTAAGTAGGCCTGGAATCTATGAATTTTATCCATCCGAGCGGGAATCCTTCCTCTCTATTGCTCCCAAGCTTTGAAGAAGCCTAGGAGGATTTTTGGAACAACCCTCGTCCTTTTGCAATTGAATAGGAGAAGTCCAATTATAAAACTGCGTTCTGATTACTAGTTCCGTCAGCCTGCTATAACGACCTATCGGCTACTACAGCAGTGGCGCTATAGCGAAAAAATTCTTGCTATAGCAGATGACATCATCCTGAGCAAAATTTCAAATTCTAAATTTTTTTGTCATGTCACCCCAAATTAAATTGATAGCGTAATTCTGCAGTTCCCATAACTCACAATAAGGTACCTTTAAATAATACTGGACAGGTCATTACATATTCTCTACAGGGGGGACACAGTTTGTTGCATGAATAACACACAACAAATCAACAGATTTAAGATGCATAATATTCTACGCGACGTCATTGTAGAAGAGCTGCCTTTTTTCACTTGCATTTCTTGGTAACCGATTCAACGCCTAAGATATTTTTTCACTATTTTTGCCAGGAATACATGAATGACACATGATGTCAGGTGTTTCATAGTTATTTTGTTAAAGAGGGAGTTTTTGCAGTTCTAATTCGCGTGTATAACACATAGATGAATTTAGCACAACATTGAATAAAAAATGCAAACTTCGGATATGATAACTAAACATATAGAGTGGGAAGAGCGGAGAACTTACTTCTATCAACCAGAGTATATTCCTTCTTTCTTCGGTCAAGCAAATTTGAGTTTCAAAATTCTGAGATATCCAAAGAAATGAAATTATAACTGAAATTAGTAATATTGTGTAATGAAATTCAGCAAAGCGATAAGGTTTTTTTTTCAAAGTGTAATCAGTAAACTATACTAAAATTTCAAAGAGACAACTATTCACGAAGAGCAAAGCAAGCTACAAAAAGCACAGAATTAGTACATTCCTTCTCTCACCCCAAAAAAATCCCTTTTTCCTTTTAGGTAACTAATTTTCTTTCTGATTGTTTTATTTTTCATATTTATTGATGATGATTTTCTGAACCTTGAGAACATATCATCAATTTCTCCCTGCGTAAGTACTATAATTTTATCTTTTATCTGAAAGCAACCTAACGAAACTATGGAATTTGAAAATTTTAATATTAATTTTGTCGATAAAACACTTACAAATTATGAAAAAGCAACAATGTAGTCGATTAAAAAAAGGAAGAAGAAGAAGAAGAAACATGCAACACAAACAACAACTGGAGGAAAAATTAGAACTAATAGATTGAGATTCAGTAACCCACAAAACACCTCCAAATAGATTGACAAAACACGAGTAAAATAAAGAAGGAAGCACAAAGGATTAAAGGAGCGGACCTTTTTCCTCTAAGTTGGTGGGCAGAAAACCATTCTTGTCCTCTTCTTTTTTTAAATTAAATTGTGGCCTGTTGGGCCAATTTTATTTATTCAAAATCTGAACTAATACACAATTAAGACCCAACCCAACTTGCCCAGGTCCAAAAAGGAAATAATAAAAACTAAATAACAAATCAGAAGATAAAAACAGGGAAAAGAAAAAAGAAATTAAAGATAAAAAAGAAAACCCTAGCCTCTACACACTTCATCAATCTACTCTCTCCCTTTCCTTGATCTTTAGCTACGTCACTTGATTGAGTTGTTCTTGTTGCCGGTACATGGTGAGCTTCTTGGACTTCTTTCACTTCTTCTTTCCTTGTCTCTGTTCTTAGCTACTTTTGTATACTAGGTGTATCTGCAAGCTCGATGGATTGTTAGAGTCGTATCTTATGACATTCATTGCTAGCTGGTTTCCCTTTTCGTTTCTGCATTTTTACTCTTTGTTCTGCTACCCTATGTATCTTGTAGCTTCTTTTCATGCTTGTCCTCTTTCTTATGAATGGACTATTGTTAAGGAACTTTGGTATTGCATTCATAGACTCGTTCTTGTAGTTAAACTGAATGAATTTGAATATATGGACATTGCAATTTATCATTGTTGATCAATTGTTTGCCTGTTGTACCTATATCTTGGAATCCCTGATATAACACTGTCCCTTTGTCTAATGTTGTGTTAGCTAAGTAGTCTGCTAATTTGGTTATTTCCCTCAATATGTGGGTTACTTGGTGCTCTCTCATAGCTAGGATGTGCTTGATTTCCTGTACCCAACTTGTTATACTCCATGGAGGTTTTCAAATATTTGTTAGTACCTTAGTGAGTAGCAAGGAGTCTGTTTGTATGATTATCTTCTTGTATTTTTTTTGCTGGATGTATCTGTATGCTTCCAGTATTGCCCTTGCCTCTGATTCAGTATTTATAGCTTGGCCCATCTCCCTTGCTTCAGCATGTATTAATTCTCCCTTAAAATCTCTTACACAGTAGGCATAAGAGCATCTTCTAGGATTTCCTTTTGAAGTGCCATCTGTGTTGCATTTTATCCAGTCCTCAGGTGGGAATTCCCATATCACCTTGGTTATTCTTACCTGAGGAGCATACTCCTCCGGTTTCTTAAGTATGCCAAGACACTTTATATGAAATAGAGTAGATGGTCTTCTAACTCTAAGGAGTCTGTGAATGTTATGTGTCACATAATGTATTACCCTATGACTTGATGTTTGTTTCCCTTCATACTTGTTATAATTTCTTCTCTTCTACAACTCCTACACTATCATGCTAGGAATAACCCTGAAGTAGGGTTTCATCTTTTTTTAGTTGGAGCATTTCACCAAGCTAGAATTATTTCCCTTAGGTGCATTCCCTGGATGTTGATACCTGCAAAAGAAGAGAAATAGTTCCAAATTGAGTTAGCAGTGGGTGAGTGGATGAATAGGTGGGAAATTATCTCCTTTCCTGGTGTAGTGCAGCACCAGTACTTTGAAGGAATTGCATAACCCAATCTTCTTATCATATCATCCACAGGGACTTTAAACTTCCACAGTCTCCACATAAAGAAGGCTATTTTAAATGGTAGTCTCTGCACCCAGACCTTCTTTAGTATACTGTTAGGCTCCTTCATGTGCCTCACATAGTCCCATGCTAATTTAACTGTGAACTCCCCATTAGCATCTAGCATCCACCAAGGTTTATCAGGCTCTCCCCAGTCAGTTGATGACTGTATCTGAGTAACAATATGTTCCACTAGTTTTTGTGGCAACAACTGGTGTAATTTCTATACATTCCATCTCCCCTGTTCAGCTACTTCTCCAATACATTGTACTGACTCATCACAGTAGAAGTCCTCTGGTGTGATATTGTATAGTGCCCCCAATTCTGTCCAATTATCATGCCATAGTTGTGAGGATCCCATCGGTGGTTGCCACCATATCTGGTGTTCTATCAAATCCCTAGCTTGTAGCATCTTTTTCCAGGCCTGTGAGCCATTGTTTCCTGTTCTCCAGACTACAAAATTTTGGTTTAACTTTTTACAGTATTTATTGCTCATATATGTACTCCAAACTGTTGGATTGGTCCTGAAATTCCACCACAGTTTGCAAAAGAGTGCTATGGAAACATTTGTGAGTGATCTAAAACCAAGCCCCCCATCTGCCTTTGGTAGGCATAAATTATTCCAACTAGACCATTGTCTTCTCTTCCCTCCTATGCAATTACACCAGAAGAATTAGGCTAGGATTTTGTGGATTTGTGTTATCACATTCTTGGGTGGGTTCATGACTGAAATATAGTGGATAGGGATTCTTTGCAAAACATGCTTTATTAGTATGGATCTACCCCATAGGATAACAACTTTTCTTTCCAGGCGTGTAGTTTAGAATTAATCTTATGTATCAACTGTTTGTAGTATGCCTTCTGCTTTCTCATGTAGAAGATAGGGCACCCCAAATAAGTAAAGGGAAAATTCTGTCTTAATATTCCTGTTTCCACTTCTGCTATGATAACTACTCCCACTGACACATTTGCATGAATATAGATAGCACTCTTATCTTTGTTTACTTTCTATCCTGACACTCTTTCATAGCTTGTGAGTTTCTCCATCACTAGTTGCATTGTTTTGATTTCTGCCTTACAAAAAATGATCATATCATCTGCAAAGGCCAAATGATTGATCTTAGGTCTTCTTCTAGGCATTCCAAACTTCTTAAAGTCCCTATTTAAATGTAGGGAGTTTAATGATCTGGAGAGTACTTCTTCTGCCATTATAAAAAGTGTGGGTGATAGTGGGTCACCCTGCTTTAATCCTCTAGAAGATCAAAAGAATCCCTTAGGTTGACCATTGAGCATTACTGAGTACTAGTTGTTGGATAGTAATCTGAACACCATGCCAATTAATCTTTCATCAAAGTCTATCTTCCTCAGTACCTTGGTAAGAAATAGCCAAGAGACCCTATCATATGCTTTCATCATGTCCAACTTTATAACCATGTTTAGTGGTTTTCCCCTCTTTCTTATCTCTGCGAAAATTTCCTGAACCAGCAGGATATTTTTTGCAATGCTTCTACCCTGTACAAATCATGTCTGCTCTGGTAAAATAAGATTAGGAAGCATTCCTTTCAGTCTTTCATGGATGATCCTGCTGAAAATCTTATTTAGGAAATTACTGAGTGAAATAGGTCTTAGATCTGAGAAGTTTTGCACCTCCACCTTTTTTGGTAAAAGTACTAAGTTTTGTATGGGTTACAAACTTAGGTAATTCTGCTCCACAAAAAAAGGCTTTTACCATGTTCACTAGGTCTTCTTTTATAATAGGCCAAGTATGTTGATAAAGCTCCTGTGAGGCCATCAGGACCCTCTGCACTTCCTTTGTTTAAACTCATCACCACCAGCTTGACCTCCTCTTCAGTAGGTATTCTATAAATATCTTCATTTTGTTCTTGTGTAATAATTATAGGCAGATTCTCTAGAATTTCAAAGTTGTTGAACTCTTCCTACTTTGTGAATTGCTTTTGGAAGAATTGTATTGCTTCCTCTGCTATGTCCTCGTTATCTTCCAGCCATTCACCATCTGATTTTTGAATCCTGTTGATCCTTAATCTAGCTCTTCTCCCCTTAAATTGTGTGTGAAAGAACTTAGTGTTCCTTTCACCATTCTTGAACCAGTCCATGTCGGCCTTTTGTTTCCAGAATTCCTCTTCCAGATATAGCTTTCTGTTAAGTTATGCTTGCACTTTATGCAGTTTTTCTCTGTTGGTTGCATTAGGAAGAATTTCAAATTGCATTTCATGTTCTTTAATAACCTCCTCCAGAGTTGCAATGTCCTGAAAGATGTCACCAAATGTCTGTTTACTCCATTGGATCAGTGCCTTATTTGTCTTCTTTATCTTATGATGATACAAGATAAATGGTGATGCTTCAAAGTCTGCCTTCCAGTTCTCCTTTACAACTTCTAAGAATGAATCTTCTGTGAGCTAAAAATTCAGCATTTTGAAAGGCTTCCTTATCTCTTCTGCTATGGTACTGAAATGTAGTAATAATGGAGTGTGGTCAGACCCACTCCTGATTAACTGTTCCACTTCCATAATGGGAAATAGGTCCTGTATTTCAGTATTACACAATACTCTATCCCGCTTTTTGAAGATGCATTCCTCATATGTTATGCCATTCCACCAAGTGTACTTACTCCCATTAAAGCCTATATCACTCAAATTGCAGGTTTTGATGGTGCGTATAAAGTCTTCTGTCTCTGTCACTATTACTGGGAGTCCTCCTAATTTCTCATTATCAGAAATAATTACATTAAAGTCTCCCCCCACAAGCCATGGCAATTGTATTGTAGTTGACAAGTTGTACAGTGATTCCCATAGATCTATCCTTCCTCCTCTTGTATATTTAGCATATACTAGGGTTATTACCATTTCTTTCCCCAGTTCCTGATTGTAGAGCTTCAGGGAGAGTTATTGATCTTTATCCACAAAGATTGGATTCTCTATGGATGCTTCCATAAAAGCCCAAATTTTCCCTGACATATTGAAGATTGCTTCCTGTATTCCTAGTTTCCTTTTGTAGCTTTCTATATTTTGTCCCTCTTGGAAAGGTTCCATTAACCCTATAAAGTAGAAGTGGTGCCTCTTCTGTAATGTAACCAATCTTGTGAATGCTTTTTGAGTATCCACTGATCTTATATTCCATATTAATTCATTTATAAAGATTGATTGAGCTTGTTGACATTACTACTTGTTTGCATCCCACTTGCATGAGTAGCAAATTTATCTTTTGTCCCTTTCTTCTTCTATTTTCCTGTGTTGCTTTTGATTTTCTGTATCTGTTTTGGGGATAAATCCCTTGCCTTAGCTATATTCTCAATAGTTTAAGTTATGTCTTCTTTGTCCATGCCCTTCAGATTTTTGTCTCTCATCTTATCTCCATCAATTTGATTCTCTTCTGTCTTGTTTCCCCTGTTTGTAAAAATAGTTAGTGGCTTGTTTCCTGATGTTGTGACAATAGCTAATGGATTCTCTTTTAGATCATCCCTTTCTTGTTCAGATGCTTGGTACTCCCCTTCTCCTTCCTTGCTATGAATGGCATGTTCTTGAATTATGCTATCATAGGAGACAATAGCATTTGCCCTGTATGTATCACTAGTCAGTGGCTTGTTTCCTGATGCTGTGATAATAGCTAGTGGCTTCTCCCTTAGATCATCCCTTTCTTGGTCATAGGCTTGGTACTCACCTTCTCCATCCTTTTTGTGGATGGTCTGTTTTTCAATTGTGCTATCATATGAGACAATAGCATTATCCATTGTTCCTTCTTTTTCTGGGCTATTAAACTTGTCCTCTTTATCAGTACCTTCCTTGTTTTCACTACCACTAGGAATAGGAAGGTCTACACCTGATGGCTTGTCCCTTGTTCTAAAGATTTTTGTTACCCAATCCTTTGCATACTCCTTTATTGTTACATTTGGTGATTGCTTTGCCTTCTCCATTCCTATTTTATCTGCTTCTTCTCCCTGTTCATGAACACTCTCTAGTGCTGCAAATGCATTATCTATTGTGATGTCTTCTTATGACTCATTCTCCTCTATTACTCTTCCTATTTTATTCTTTTTGTATTTACTTCTCCTTGTCATCCATTCAAGTTTTCTCTGTTGGTTGCCTACTATCTTACCACTAGTTAATGTTTTAGTATAGTAGGTAGCAGTGCCTAGCTTAGGATTAGGTTCCTGTTGGTTGTTATCATCTTCTGCTTTGGTATCTTTCTTCTCCTCTTCCCTTAATTAAGGATGTATATTCCAGCACCCTTGTTCATTATGACCTTGTAGGCAGCATTCCTTACAGTACTTTGGAATATAGTCATATTGGATTTGAATCCATTTAGACTTGATTTCTCCTGTTACATCATCTTCTTCATTGATTTTCACTCTTTGTGGTAGTTTAGCTACCAGGTCTACTTTCACTTTGACCTTTGCACAGCTCGGGCTACTTTGATTTCTCGTGGCCATGTCCACTGTTATGGTCTTCCTACTGCTGCCGCTACTGAGAACACTGTATTTAGAGCAAATAAATTGGGTGGTAGATCTGGTAAAGAGATCCATGCCACCGCAGTAGTTGTTTCAATCTCTGGACTAAACCATGGATCCCACTTCAAAGTTCTCATCTGCCACATCCAATCTTTCACCTTTAAGTAGAATACCGGAGTTGATAGCATTTGTACGTAGTCTTCCAACTTGGTCAATCTGATTAACACATGTCTATCATCAAGGTAACCTATATTGCATTCACCTTTGATTCCGCACTGACCAGGGATTGTTTTTCTTAGTTCTTTGATATCAGGTTTCCCATAGGAGAACTTCCCAATTACTGCATACTGCAAGTTCTCCTGCAAGATAAGGCTTTTCCCTTCTAAATTTTTCCATGTGACATTGGGTTCGCCATATAGAATCACCACTGGTTTTGGGGGGACTTTGGGAGGAGTTGGTGGTGTTGTAACTGATTTAAATAGATTGGCATATTTGGGATTGACCATTGAAGGATCAGTGTTTGTTTGTTGTGTTTGGATTGGTGGGATCTCCGGTGGTAAACCATCGAAGGTGGAGGCCAT